>PVLA01001145.1:329173-398847 GCA_004027455.1 Hydrochoerus hydrochaeris | reverse complement strand
CACAGTTCTCAGAGAAAGATATACAAATGGCAAATAAATACATGAAGAAATGTTCACCATCACTGGTCATTCGAGAAATGCAAATTAAAACAGCATTGAGATTCCACCTTACTCCAGAAAGAATAGCTGCCATCAAGAAATCAACTGATAACAAATGTTGGCGAGGCTGCGGGGAAAAAGGAACACTGCTCCACTGTTGGTGGGAATGTAGACTGGTGCAACCATTATGGAAATCCATATGGAGAATTCTCAGAAGACTAGGATTGGAAGCCCCATTCAATCCAGCTATCCCCCTCCTGGGTATTTTCCCCAGAGAACTGAAAAGTTCATATCACAGTGATATATATGCACCCATGTTCATAGCTGCACAACTTGTGATAGCTAAATCCTGGAAACAACCAAGATGCCCATCAACTGCAGAGTGGATGAAAAAGACATGGCATTTTTATACAATGGAATATTACTCAGCTATAAAAACGGATGACCTTAAGGCCTTCATAGGCAAATGGAGACAACTTGAGACTGTCCTCATTAGTGAAATAAATAAGAATCATATTTATAAATATCATATTGCGTCTCTAGTGTAAAATGTAAATAAGAACTACAAGAGTAATAAAACCAAAATGTGTAATTGCTATTGCACAAAAGAGAGGAAAAGAAAGTGGTCTAAGGGATATAACTGCATGTATGTTTGAGTGTGTAAAATAGATGACCATATTGCTGAATCTTTGTTGGATCTTAGAGCAGAACTGTTTGTAGTCTGACTGTTTGAATATTTACTATGTACTGTTTAACTTTGTAACTTGAACAACTACATCCAAGATGACAGTACATAATTTATAAATTACTGATTTCTTAGTGGGCCTTTTTCTTATTCTCCTTTTTCTTTCTTTCTTTTAGAATTCTGTATTGTTGCTACCCTTTTTCTGTTTTGTTTTTTTTTCTTCTCTTTAAATAAAATTTTAAAAATGTATAATTGCTGTTGCAAAAAAAGAGGAAATAGGAAGCGCTATAAAAGATATAGCTGCATGTATGTTTAGGTGTGTGGGATTGATGACCATATTTCTAGGTTCTTGTTGGATTGTTGAAAAGATCTGTTTGCACTCTCACTGCTTTAGTGTCCACTTTGTGTGCTTTAATTCTGTAACTTGAATAACTATTTCTAAAAGAACAATATGTAATGTATCAACTAGTGATTTCTTACTGTTTGTCTTTTCTTGAAATTCTGTAATATTTCTACTTTTTTCCTGTTTTTTTCTCTTTAAATAAAAAAAAATTAAGTAATATAAGAATATCAGAAACATGAAATGCTATTGAACAACTCCCATGAAGGCTAATAATTATTTTTACTTAAATTCACATGCTTGATGTTATTTTCTTTAAAATATCTTATTTCACTGATTATGTAAATATAATACATCTAACCTAAATTTTGATTTAATATAAACATTCAAACTACAGTTTTGTAAAAAATTACCTCCTTCCATAATTTACCGATTTGGTAATTTCAAGTCTAGACTTAGTATTTTTTATTAAAAGTTTACATTATTTCCATTTTAGTTATTTCTTTCAAATGAAAGAAAATCAGAGTAAAATCATTCAAGGTAAAAGTATAAAGACTAAAACATCTTAGAAACCACAAGTATAGTAAGAAATGCAAAACTGATATCTTTAATCTTGTGTTAAACCTAGGCCACTCAATAATTGCCAACTAAATATTCTACTTTATGGAAGATTATATTTATATATAATATGTCATGATATATAACACTAAATTTATATCATGGAATATTTAATGACATTTAAATCTGAAGCAGGTCTTGCCTTCCTTAATCTTTCAAACTGCAAGAGGTATTACGTTCTTCCGAATCTTTCCCCCACAATCTTGCATACTTGCTTACTTCTGAAGCAGCTCTGATTTAGCAATTGAGAATACTTTCACTGATTAAATGAAAGACCATAGAACAAGGATCAGCAGTTAAAACAAAATAAAAAAGAGGGGAAAGGTATGGCTCCTGGACACAGTATCATAAAGCTCAAGAGAAAAAGCAAATTGGAAAAAGGCATTAGACTGACTCAAAAAGGAACAACATGATAGAAATTAAATGAGATTTTTTATGCTTGTCTTATGAATTTAAACTCACTGCAACCTACATTGAAATTCTGGTTGTACACAAAGCTTTTGACACTCATTCAAAAATCTACACATTTTCTCTAAGTCTCCAAAATCACTTCTTAGGTAGATAAGAAAAAAAAAGAATTCAAATATGTATGTAACTGAGAAATTGAAAGATCAGAATTATAGCCAGATTATAGTGATTATTTTTCATGTAAAAATGGTAAATAATTATTTTAAATCCAGGATAATTTTTCTTGCTCTTAGTGAAAAAGCCTAGATCTGCTTTAAAAGTTACATGAAGTCAGGGATAATAAGATATTAGGCATAAAAGAGATTGTAATTTTTTTTTTTGGTTGATGTCAGATTACATTAGCAAGATGCTTTATAGTATAGCAAACTCTTCATTTGATGAAGGAAAGAACTTAACTTCCGGCATTATTCCTGCTTAATTAGTTCAGTATTAAAGACAAGAACTATCACAGAAGAGCTTATCATATCTATCTCAGAAACAGTGACCAAAATTTCAGAAGGTAATTGGATTTTCAAAACTGAACACAGCTTTCTTCCTCCCAATTCAGTCACGATGGGGCCAGAAGGTAATGATATATCTGCCATGATGCAACAAGCAGACCTGTCTTCTGTCAAGAGTTGAAATCATAAAGGAATAAGCTGTCGTTAACAACCTCTCTCCAAACACTAGAGCTGTCATCTCATTGTTTTCCTGTGCTGGCATGGGGGCTGGTGTGGCCTCAGACACCTTGTCAGTTCAGTAATGTGATAAAGCTTTTAACCTTTCTGAAATTGTTACTCCAACAATCTTTAATGAAGCCTACAATGTAAAAACTTTTATTTTTCAAATTAATTTATATTTTCCCTCAAAGTTTGTTTTGAAATTGGATTTAGTGACATTAGTTTCAATGATTGTTTAGTAGCCCCATATCTCAAATAGCAAAATAGCAGCATTTACTGAAATTTTTTTTCTAAACTGTGAATTTCAGCAGTTTAAATTCAGCCACAGTTTAAAGGAAAAAAATAAAGGAGATTCTTGTAGTTTCATATTCAAACATGTACTAAATGTTAAATTCTTTCAGAAACAAAACAAGAACCATAACAATATAATAGCATATTTCATGGATATTTTACAAAAGCTTTTAAAAGACAAGATATAAAAAAGAGAAACTGCTAGTAAAAAGTAAAATCAAAATTTTTAAAATTGAAAATAAAAGCTAAATAAAATCACCTTGTAGTTTCTTACATATAATTCCAGAAAAGTCCATGCATACCCATGTATGAATGCAAATTCAGTATGCATACATGCATATAAGCTTGCTTTTTAAAGAAATGATCTTATTCTTGAGTTTTCATCTGGTAACTCTTAGATATTACTAAATGAATCAATACATATACAAGTAACTCACTCCTTTTAATAAACTGCATAGTCTTCCATGGCTTGAATATGCTATTTTTTAATCAAACATTTCCCTACTGGTGGACATTTAAATGCTTAGAAGTTTTTGTGCTATTACAAATGGCTGGGGTGAGCACTCAGGAACATATTCACATGCACTGCTTTCATGCAAATCCCTACAAACGAGATTTAGAGTTGATGATAAGTATACACACCAAATTTTGGGAAAGATTATTAAACAGCCACCTAAAACAGATTACTCATTTTACATTCCCATCAATAGTTGGTTATTATTATCACCAAACAATTCATTATCTACTGCTGTTGGTAAAAATAGTATTTGTTATAAAAAGCATAGACTTTCAGATTAAAATCAATTTCCATTTGGGGATTGTTTTATTATCTTTTGAAACACATGGCTAGGTATTTACTGTTTTGTTGTTATGTTTCTTTCATTATTTTTATGTATGTTTAGTGAAACGAGGAACACTATATTAATTAGCTCAGTTCAACATAATATAGAGCCAAAAATATTTAAATTATATTGATAAATATAGTTATTAATTTTTAAAACTCAGACAGCATCACATTCTCACAATAAGTAATTTCAGAAATAGTAGATTATCCTTAATAATCTCACTATGGTAAATCAGGAAGAACACTGCTATTGTTAAGTAATTAGGTTTGTCCTAAAATTATTAAAATTGCTAATTTTAGCTGAACACTGTGGCATAATAATTACAATCCCACAGGTACTTGGAAGGCTGAGGCAGGAAGACAGCAAGTTCAAGGCCAATCCGGGCAACACACCAAGACTCTATTCCAAAAAAGAATTACAAATCCTGTTAGGTGTGAATCATTTATAGGCAGTATTTTTAAAGTACCCTTCATAATTTAAACTTTTCTTTTTGCTGACTGTATTAGAAAACATTATCATTTATATCTCTATCCTTTTTGAGAAAAATGTATCTGCCATCATGAAAAGTGTAGTTAAAACCTTCCATGTCTGTGGGTTCTCGGTCTGCAAATTCCCAGTGGTATGGTTTGGATCGGAAATATCCGCCAAAGGCCACAAATGAAACACCTAGTTTCCAGCTGATGGTATCACAGGAGGCCTTACTGGAAGAAGTACCTCACAAGGGTAATTCCTCAAGGGTGTATGTTCTCTCTGGCCTCCTCCCATTGCCCACCTGTGCTTCCTGGCTGCTATGAATTGAGCAGCTTCCCTCTGGCACATTCATATGCCACAATGTTTCTGTTCTACCACAGGTCTACAGGCAACAGAACCAGCTAACTATAGACTGAACCCTTTGGTGCTATCAGCCAAAATACCTTTTGGTATTTTGTTACTGCAATGAAAAGTTGACTAAAACAACCACAGTTCTGTAAAAACTCACCTGTACTGAACTTATTTCTTAAATAATACAACCACTATTAGCTGTTGGAAGTAACCTAGAGGTGATTTAAATATATGGGAGGTTATGAACTGTTTATATGCAAATGCTACAGGATTTAATATCTTGAGCATACATGGATTTTGGTTCCTAGAACCAGTCCTGCATGAATAGCAAGAAATGACTGTAGAAATAATCTCCCGACCAGTCCAAAGTATATGGTCTATGGCAGTGGTTCTAATATGGCTCCTGGACCAGAAGCATGTGTATCATCTACATATTATCAGACATGTACATTATCCAAGTCCCAACCACACCTCTGATACAAACACTGAGGACTATCAGGGTAATTTGTGGTTTAATAAGCCCCCAAGGTGATTCTAATGCACAGTAAAATTTGTGTACATCGGTGGCTCCCAAACTGCTTTCCATAAAATTTTTTGACAGTGTATCTCAATGAGTCAGAGCCTACCCAAGAAATCAGTAAGGTGCCTTCTTAAATTTTGTACCCTGTGATCCCGCATTTAGTATTTAAATTACTTTTTTTAAGTGTCACCTATTTTCCTGGCTATTTTAAAAAAAAATAGATGATGATGTCTAAAAAGATTCATATAAATAATCAAGGAAAAAACAAATATGAGTAATTCTCAAACTACACAACCAGTTGCTGAATCATTAGGGCTTGGCTATGTACTGCTTCTCACGCTGACTAATGTACTACACTATGAAGACTGTAAAACACTAAAAATATTAGCGAAACAAGCTCATAAGCACTTGTGGAGATTTATCTACTATACACCGTTTCTCTAACATGAAACTTACATATTCTATTGATAATAAAACTGTGAGGTATTTTAAAATGCAAGGATATTGATACTTCTGATTTTCAATCTATAATATATGGAGCCCTGGAAATTCAGGGAAGAAATCTCAGGTTCCAGTCATCATGCCCACATCAACCACAGTGGCCCCTCAGATGTAAACATAATACTTTCCACAAAAAAGTCCATTCAGAGACATAGTTATACTGTTGGGGGCAGTTAACATTACAAAATCTTTTAACAAATATGTGCACAGAATATGTAGAAATCTTATCAATAACACTGAGTAAACATAATTTCTCTGGACACCCACTTATTAGAATCTAATTTTATTGTGATATGAAAACTGACAGACCAAAAAACAAACATAAAAAAAAAATAACTGACAGAGAAGTGGTTCCCAGCCTTTTTTAAACTATGAAAAGTTTAAAACATTCAAGAAAAGCAGAGTTGATCTGGTTTGAACGTAAGAACTTCCTCCCTATGACATGTTCCTCTGCTCCCCTAAAGCACTATCTTTTCCCGGCTGCTCCCTGCTTTCACACTGAAAGACCCTGAACAACGACTGTACCAGAGAACCACTGGAAAAGATACCAGAAAAAACGCAGACCCTGTAGGTCTTTTGCAAAAGGGAAGGGAATCAAGAGAAAGGGAAAGGAAGGAAGGGAAGAAAATTTAAACAAAAAGAATTAAAATGTGTTACATACATGCAGCAACTCCTCACAAGGAATGCAATAATTATCTGCTGAAATGCACTGAGAAAATAAAAATTTTAGAAAAAAAAAGAGAAAAGTAAAAGTAATGAAAATGTCTTATCTGGATTTTTAAAGGTTTGTTTTTAGACATTCACTATAAAGGAAGTTACCACACTTAAAGCTCATATTTATTTTTAAAAATGAAGGACAACAAAGTATAAAAATTAAATTTAGAAGCATACCATAGTATTTAAAAATCAACTGCTTCCTTTCAAGGAATCATGAGTCGCCATGATTGAAAACAGCAGGAAAATTTGTTACTATTCATAAAACCTAAATGCATTATAATTCTTATACTGCTGACAAATCCCACCTTTCTGTCAGGTCTGCCTGTAAGTGACCTGTTGAAGATACAGTATTTGGCATGGTTTCTCAATACTTTTTCACTTCAAGAACCATACACATCAAAATTTTCTAGAATAAGCAAGGTATAGATGGCCTGTAACAAAGATAACATATTAAATAAAATATTCCACCAAGCACTCACTAGCTGAAAACATTTGATTTTTTTTACTAAGTCTTATTTTCAAATATTTTATTGGATTGTGCATACATTTTACATATACTGTTCCCCCTAACAAACATAAATGAGATTCGGGCTTACCACAAATTAATGTGGCAAAGAGATGGTTCATTTTACCATTTATAACTTTATATAAAAAATAGTTTAAAATATATTTTACATTATTTCAGTATAAAATTCAATTTACTAAATGAATATTTAGTTAATTCAATTTATTAATTGAAAAATTACTTCAATCTACTAAAAACACTAGTAGACTCAGGAACCAAACCAAAAGTAATGCCTTTGTGTTCTTCATATATTCACGAGGACTGAAAAGTATACAATTAACCTAAGAAATTCAACTTGCAGCATTTTCAGAGATTCAAAATTTATTGGCAGAAATATTCTTTAGGAGGTATACTGAGATTTATTATCATTTCAGAGTCAACAGAATAGAGAATACATTACGTTTTGATTTTTGTAATTATCAGGGTGTCCAAGTTTCTCAAGTGTTAATTACAAAAATATGCTAAAATTAAATAGACACATATACTATTCTATAATTATGCTATCTTACATTAATTTTTTATATAATAAGTCACTGTATTTTTTTCTTAAGATTTCCACTCACATGTAAGAAAAATGTATATTTTGTGAAATTTGGCTATTCAATGCAGAAATTAAGAATGAAACAAAACAACATTAGATGAACTTTAAGATCTAACAATGTTAGATAACAAAAATAATTTCTTTATTTTAGGAAACAAAAGCTTAAATACAATCTTAGAATACCAATTTTTAAAAAGTTTGAATTCAACCAATAAAAAATTTAGTTTTAGATAATTATCATGTATGTTTTGTTATATGCTATGGCAATTTATTTTGGGAAGGTCTATGGAATATTTTAAAGACAGAACAAAAACCATTCAGTTACGTTAATTTTAATGAAAAGAGTTGATCTCCTTTACTTTTCAACTTTACTAAAGATAACAGAATAGTAGTTAAATTAGCAGATCTCCTTTACTTTCCAACTTCACTAAATTAGACAAAAGTTCACAGAAGCAATCATGATATTCTGGGAGAAGTATTTCAATATTGATGAATATTTGATAGTTTGATATTTCATATAATTAAAAAACAAAATAATCTTAGAATTGAAAATACTCATTTTGCCCTTGCCTAGCACAAGCTCATGAGTTTGATCCCTGGTACAGGAAAAGAAAAGAAAAGAAAAGAAAAGAAAAGAAAAGAAAAGAAAAGAAAAGAAAAGAAAAGAAAAGAAAAGAGAAAAGAAAAGAACAGTTCATTTCAAAGATATTGTCTAAATGTTTGTATGCTCAATACCACTTTGTTTTTCCTAAGAAATACAAATAATGCAAACAAATCATCATGTAAGTTACATAATCATGTGAAGACCACTATACTTAGGATACACCTTTTGAAGAGACATACGAAAATACTTTGCAACACATAATAAAACTATAAAATGCCAGAAAGGAAATTGCACTTACATGCACAGCTCTCTTAATAAAAGGAATCTGTGTGCCACTGTCCAGATCTTCATTTATAATAAGCCTTCTTGCCCACTGACCTGCCCTGACAACACCACTCCCGTGAATTAGGACCATCAGTTTCTGTGGGTTTGTCAAAGCATCCTCACTCATAAAGATAAAACTCTTTGGCTCATTTTCAGTGGCATCTACCTGTAATTAAAAAAATTTGGATAATAAATAAATGTTTGCTGATAAGGCATACAAAAACTGAGGATACAACTAATGATTATAAATTAATGGTTATTACAGAATTATAGGGGTTAAAATAACTTTAAAATAAAATTATTTTTCATTAGAAATTAGCAATTGCAAAAGAAGGAAAAGAAAGCATTCTAAAGGATATAACTGCATGTATGTTTAAGTGTGTAGGACTGATAACCATGTTGCTAAGTTTTTGTTGGATCAGTGAACAGAACTGTTTGCAGCCTCACTGTTTGAATGTCTACTTTGTATGCTTTAATTTTGTAACTTGAACAACTATATCTAAGAAGACAATATGCAATGTATCAACTAGTGATTTCTTACTGTTTATTTTTTTGAAATTCTGTATTGTTTCTACCCTTTTCTCTGATTTTTTTTTCTCTTTAAATACAATTTTTTAAAAAATCAAATGTTGGTGAGGCTTCCGGGAAAACAGAATTTTCCACATTTTGGCCAATATGTAAACTAGTACAACCATCCAAATCGGAATGGAGCTTTCTTAAAATCTCAAAGTGAAAATTCCATTTGATTCAGCTAGTCTCCTTATATGAATATTGCCTAAAGAGTTAAAGATATTGTTATTGTAGTGATACA
Organism: Hydrochoerus hydrochaeris; assembly: GCA_004027455.1. Classification (NCBI taxonomy): domain Eukaryota; kingdom Metazoa; phylum Chordata; class Mammalia; order Rodentia; family Hydrochaeridae; genus Hydrochoerus; species Hydrochoerus hydrochaeris. Next base: position 389,497 of record PVLA01001145.1, on the reverse strand, counting down.
TGCATATCCATATTCATAATTTCTAAATATCAAGAGGACTAAATGTTCATGAACAGATGTTTGCACAAAGGACATGTAGTGTTAATATGCCCTGGAATACTACTGTACTATAAAGAAGGATAAATTTGAATCACTTATAGGAAAATGGATGCACCTTGAGACCATATGATAAGTGAAATAAATGAGATAAGCAAGCTTAAACATGGCATGATTTCTTTTACATGAGAAACCAAAAATATAAATAAATGAAAGAAAATAGAAGATAAAGAATAGAAAATGGAAATAGAACATTTGCAGATGAGAAGGAACAAATCAATGGAAGGAGGTGAAAGGAAAGGGACAAGAAGGGTATTAAAAAGAATTAAGATGTGCTATGTACATGTACCAACTCTGCAGAATGAATGTCATTATTGTGTATTGTAAATATGTGCTAACTAAAATTTTAAAAATAGAAAAAAAAAGAAATTAGCAATTGCATATTAGGTGGATGAGCAAAACATGATAGTACTTTGAATATAAAAATATATTTCAAATAATACTGGAGTATGCCTCCCTTCATATTACTGTATGGTTAGTATTATATTATCATCATACATAAAAATAAATAACTATTTTGTGTGTTTCCTGTGATTCAGGTACTATGTTAACTTTTAAAAACATTCTCATTCAATAACAATCCTATTAAGGTGATATTAAAATGCTCATTAGTAGATGAAATTGAACCTTAGATAATTTAAGGTTGCACAGCTATTAAGCCTATAATTCTTTAACTGATGTTTATTATACCTGTAATTGAAAATAGAAAACCCCAATCTGAAGATGCGTCTACTGGAAAACTGTACTTTAGTTTCAAATACTAAAAATGTTTAAAAGAGGATAAAGGGAACTATTTAGAAATTCAAACACTTTTCCATGTATATGGACTTTACAGTTTCACTGAGATTGTGAATGCAAAATTATACAATAAGTTTATGAAACAACATTATTCATGTATTCCAGTAACCTTGCATTAAGTACAAGTTAGTTATACAGGAAAAATTGAATGTCCATTTTGATTTTGCTTAACATTTAAGTATCTAGCTAGATGATGTATGATTTAAATTTGAAAGACATACAAAAACATAAAAAAGGAGTTACAACTTTCTAACCTTGTATCATGTGTGTCATAGCTCACAGTGAACTGTATCCCACATCAATGGTGGCCAGTAACAGGAAATGGAAGTCTTTGTCAGCCAGGTCAGAGCCAGAGCTTATGGACAGCTAGTAAAATAAACACCTACTAACATATACACACTACTAGTAAGCACCTGCCTGGCAAGCACGAGATCGTGAGTTTGATCCCTGGTACAAAAAAAAAAAAAAAAAATACCCCCTAGAGATCAACCCAAACACTGTGCAATACAATAGCTCCTCATGTTGTCAACAATAGGTATTCATGAAGAAATCAAAATAAGAAATATGCAACAATTCCAGATTAAAAAAAAAAAAAAAAAAGAGCCCTGGATTCCAAACATTACCAGTCAGTAAGCATGGGAATAGCAAAATAAAATAAAATTTCTGTAATTCTAAAACAATGAGATTGGTCTGTGTATTAGATGCTTAGTTATTAATGAAGATAAATGGCATTTTACTCACAACAGAATGACCACTGGGGCTTGTGGGCAGAGGGACTTCTTACTAAAGGCTTCCCCATCTATCCATTTAAAATTTCAAACACCTCCCTAAAAATTTCCTGGTCCCTTTTCCTGATTTATTTTCCTCCATACCATATACCACAATCTGACTGACTGTACTTTATGCATCTGTTCATGTATGGCTTACTCAGCATCTGCTCGCTCTCTACTAAAATCTCAGTCCAAGAAGTCACAAAGTTCTCTATTTTGTATTCAGTTAATTCTAAGTGTCTAGATTGGAACCTGATATGTTATATAGATGCTAATTAAGTAAAGGAATGAACAAAAACTTTTAGAATACACTTATCAATCATCACCAGTGACTTTCCTTAAATAAAAGGAATTTAACTAAATAATGCATCCTCTTTAAATGACTATAGTATTTGCCAAGTTCAGAAGCATATGTGAAAATTAGACTAACGCATAATGACAAAGAATTTTAAGAGTACCATAATGTTAAGAATTAAAATGATATAACTGTAGTTTTATTATTAGTAACTAAAAATGTAGGAAGAGAAACATGAAGTGAAACACAAACACATTAGCTTCACTTGCATGCTGTGTCCATAGTAAGCAAATTATGATGTTGAAAGCAAGTAAAACTGAAGCCACACAGGAAAAGAAGTAGATGAGAGAAAGAGAGAACACCAAACCTGAGAAGAAAAGCTCCCTTTTACCTAGGAACATTATATGAAAACAGAAGAATCGCTCAGGTAAAGTGGCTTAAAAAGAAGAAAACAGTGATAAGATCAGTAGAAAAAAAATTTAAAGGCACAGATATCATTTACAATTAAAAAAGAGGCCACCAATAGTTCCCAAAGAGTAAATCATAGTGGGGCCTTCAGGAATCCCTGCATGGCAATGAAAACGGCCTCCTATTTATCTTTACGAGAAACAGGTTCCTGTAGGCTCTTAAGTAGGTTCTCGTCACTGCCTCTTTTTTCTATTCGACTAAGTCCCCCATTAACTGATAGGGAACTCTGTAATCCTTTAAGCAATGAGATTTTGCCAATTTGAATTCCAAACTAATCATTCTAAAACTGAAAGAGTATTTTCAGAAGATACAAAAGTGGTTTTTATTATAATGCTTCTCACAAATTTTTAAGGAGCAACAAATTAAGGTAGCCATGAATGAATAAATAATAGTTTTACCTAAAACATCCAGAAAAGCTGACTTGAAAATATGAGAACACCAGAATATACAAAGAAAAACAATAATGAAGATGAATAATATAATAATATTAATGATTATGTGATAAGAGCAATACAGTACTTGAGCTAGTACCTCAATTTAACAGAGGACTCTGAATATACATTGTAACTATAACTCTATGTAAAGTCAGTGTTGTTTGTATATTCAAGTATCTATACAAATAATTTTTTCTTCCTTAGCTTAATAAAGTTTGGAAATAGCTATTAAAAGACTATTTATCCTTAAACATTGGTAAGTGATTAAGCTAAGAGTTCACTTTATTGACAAATCAACCTCAAATACTATTAGGTCACTGAGACTGCATAAAACAGTATTTAGCAATTAACGATTCATTTTGTTATACTCTGGAACCTGACAAATTGTGATGTTTCACTTAAACATGATATATGTATAAACTAAAAAAAAACTGTACTGAATTTATTATGATAATTTATGTATTCAATATTCTATACATACAAGAGATACTATAATACAGAATATTTTATGTCATTTATGTTCATTGTAAAGCAAATATAAGACACGATCATGATCTTCACTGTCAAATCATGGGCTTCCACAAAGTGCTATCATTTTAAAATTTGAGGGAGTCTATTTAAAATAATTTAGCTATAAAACTAAATTTTACTTCACTGCCAAGGGGAAAAAAAAGGGTGGTTGTACTCTTTTAGGAAAAAGAATGTCTCTTAAAAAATACACTGTCTCTTTTAGGTCTTTGATTTAGGAAAATTTTGGAGAAACCTAATAGTTATTGAGGAAACATTTCAGAATTATGTAAAATATGTGATTCGTTTAAAAGAGATCTCTGGGTTTTTTTTCAAGTTTATAAAAGAAGGGAGTCATTGTTACCAAAAATAGACACGCTGTTCTTTTTTTGGGTCTCATCTAATATGAATCTCTTTATACATTGAATAGCATCAGAATCTAAATTTAAAATGAGACGATAATAAAGGAATTATGAAATAACATTCTCTACCTAATTTCAGGTTTTCAATGAAAGCAATAAAATTTAATCATATAACATGATCTATAAAGCCAACTGTCTTGTAAATTGTAATGGAAATCTATAATTAAAGTAAGCTTTGGGGTTCAATGGAAGTAGAGATATAAGTATGCTGTATCTTTAAATATTATTCTTGAGAAACTTTAAAAGAAATAACAAGAAGACTGGACAAAGCAACGGAATTGTACGTTGACTTTGCAGGAGACCAAAGGGAATACACAGTTTTTATAAAAACACTAGATCGAAAGTCAAAAATAAAATGAAAAGTTGCATTCCAAAAGATTGGTATGTTCCTTCCCAAAAGTTACTAAAATCTTGGCTTTCATGAATTTCTAAAGGAAAGAAAGATTCCAAATAAACAGGCTGGCCTAGTACACAGAGTAATGTTTTATTCACTAATAAAAATCACAAGAACTTGGAGTGTCTAGAACCTAAAAGATCTTTTAATAAACCTTTGCTGAATTGAAGGAATCAATGCATGAATGACTAACAGCATGACCTAGCACTTGGGTTACCTATAGAAAATTAAATGTAAAAGTAGAAGTTGTTTAAAATTGAAGCATGAAATCAACCATGTTAAGAAACCCTCAAGCTCCCCCAATTTGTAATAGGATATCATTACCTAAGAAATTTTAAATTTAGGTAAAACTCATGCAAACAAAATTACCTATATACAAAGTTTTGTGTACATTACGTAGATTACTTTCCAAGTTCTTATATATCATAAACAGAGTTGCTAGGAACAGCAAAGATCATCTAATATAGTCCCACATGATTTCAAACATAAGATTAGAATTTTTTCATTTGAAAGCTCAATGTTTCATGCTTTAAATTAAAAAGTTTTTTTGTTTTGCTTTTAAAGATTTGAATCGAGAACAAATCTCAGTTTTTTGCTTCAAAACTGCAAAATGTGCCAAATTTCAAAATAGTGTTCTGCTAAAAAGGTCCAGGGCTGTATTACAAATAGCAAGTGCCAAAAATGAATTTGGGAATGTTTAGAGGAAACATATTCTGTATAGAAGTAAAACATTTTTAAAAAATCAAATGTTTAAAGTTAGTGAATGTCCAACGCAACAAAAAGTGCCCTGGTTGACAGGAAATAACTAAAAATAAATTAGTGCACTGAAACAAAAAAGGACAAAGGAAAAGATAACCCTTCTAGTGTCAACATTTTCCAAACTAAACATTTGAAATAATTTTTTTAAAAAAAAAATAGACTTACTGGAATAGTGATTTTTTTCAAATTACAGTCCTTTTCCAGGAGCTCATATACATACTTCGTGATGATCTAAGTAAGGAAAGAAATAACACATTAAGATGCAAGGTCATACATTATCAAACTGATGTAAATCTTGGTAAATTATTGAAAGTTATTGCTTTAAGTGAAGGTCTAATCATCTTGAAGAGTTCTGATATTACATTAAGAGATTCCTAATTACTTGAAATGGTTTACTTCCTGTTGCTCTGTGAATAAGTACGGACCTTGGAGGTAAAGAGTAGGAAAAATTATTATAAATTTGAAGGTAGGTACAAGACTTTCTGCTTCGGATAAGACTATTCTAAAAGCCTTTCTTTTCTCAATGTTTTTAGAATCTGTTTCCCTTGTAATTTCCCTACAGATCTTTTATCTAATATAATTCCTATAGGAGTCTGAATTTCAATACTTTTGTATTTACTGTATCAAGGAGGAAAATGTTTCATATTATAAATAGAAAAAAAGTACACGGACACAGAAAATCCAGGTGCCAGTCAATACTGTATTTATAGAAAGTAGAAACATGGTCTGCTCAAATATGTTCATGTTCCAATTCCTGAAACCTATGAATATGCAATGTTACATGGTAAACAGGATGCATATATGATGAAGAGTATTGATCTTAAAATGAGAAAATTCTCCTAGATTATCAGGGGGGCTTAATCTAATTAGGTGAAACATTAGTAGTGGAAAACTACCAAGGCGCAATGTCTCAAAGAAATGCAAAGTAAGAAAGACTCGACTGGTTGCTCTGGGTTTTGAAGGTAGAAGAAGCAAAGCACAAACCAAGAATGTGGTGGTCTTTAGAATGGGGATAACCTTCAATGTTCAGCCAGTAGAAAATGAGTCCTACAATTGCAAGGCACTTCATTCTGCAGAAATAAATAGTAAATGCATTCTTCTCCTAAGCCCAAAACTGCCTGGCCACACCTTCACTTTCATCTGGTGAGTTTCATATTCACTTTCTAACCTACAGAAATGTAAGATAACAAATTTACCATAAATGCTAAACCGATGGTAATTCTTACAGCAGCAACAGAAAAATAAAATACTGTTTCTATCAAGGAACCAGAGAATAATAGAAGGCATGTTTGAAATAAGAGCAAATATTTAATAGGTAGCTTTAACAGTCATTTTGAGGAGTACGTCTCTTCTTCCAAATGTCTTTTGATATCTATGTAAGCTATCTTAGAGAATAACTTTAGCAGCAATATAATTGAAAGTCAAATTTAATTAAACAAAACCAGATTATAAGGTTTCTTTTAGAAAATTAAGATTTTAACTGCTTTAATGCTACAGTCTATAATTTAAAATAGATTTTTTAATCCATTTTTTTCAAGGAGTCCCAAAATTCTTCTATGTATTTGTATTATATCATTTCACCTTAGAAACAGTATTTAGTTGTAAAAAGTACAACTTTATCATACTTGGAATGATAATTTCAAAAGCTAAGACACTACAGTAAAACTAGATAATAACTTGCTACACATTAATCTGATATTCTTGTATTCAGTTTTTTCAATGAAGTGGATAAAATTCATCGTACTCTCACTGTAGGGTAGTGATACTATGAACTTGAAAGTTAACTAAAAATACCTAAATTTATACATAAAAGTAGGTTAAAAGTCACATAGTTGCTTGTCACTTCAAGTGAAGTGGTTTAACTAGATGAGATTACCTAAAATGAGTTTCTGAAAACTTCCTATGAAATCATAAAATATTCTTACTGGTAAAACAACAAAACAAATCAAGCTTAACTCAAAGCTCATTGAATTCTACCACTATCCAAAATATTTAAGAAATTTAAATTGAGAAAAAAAATTGTGCTGGCAGTTCAAACCCTTTATCAATATTAACTAAAATATCACAATTAATTCTTAATTCTCATACTACAAAAGAATAAAAAAATAAAAAATTCAAGAACGTCTATATTTGCCTTGTAAAGCTAATGTCTATTCTGGAATTTATAATATTTGAAACCAAATAATATAATCATAAATCTAGTAATTGGCCTAATATATTTTTTCTCCAGTTCCTGACAACAGAAGAAAAACAACCATAGACTAATCATGCACCTCTTAGGCAGTTTTCTGCCCTTAGAATATTCTCAGCTTCAATCCAATCACTTGTCAACTATGGCAGGCAGTTTTCCTTGTCCCACCTCAACTCTTCAGGACAGGACACAGTGTCCCACCTCCATGTTCCTCTGGGAATGACTGAGTATCACTATCTAACACATTACATGGTATTACATACCTGTTTAATACCTGAGTAGTCCTGGAATACTATGATTTGGGTGTCCTATCTGTATTTCTCTCTCCATTCACAGGATTATATCAGGCACATTAAAGGTGCTTTAAAATGGGATATGAATTCTTCTAACTGTCCATCTGATCTACATTTTTTAAGAGATAAATGTTTCCAATTTTCAGAAGTCTTTTTCTAATTGCTGAATCAAGGCTTAGAAAGAAGCATCAAGGATTCATTCATTGCCTTCCAGATTGCATAGGACTGCAATCTGCATTTAGATAAAATTGAAAACTTAATTTCAAAAAGGAGATGAGAAAAGTATTTCTGTCAGTGTGTCATCTTTGTTCAAATATTCACTGAGAGCTGTGTTCAAAGATGAAAAATAAAAGGCTTAAGAGACTAAGCACGCTCTAAAATTGTATCTTCATTCTAATAGGAAACATAAGATCTTTCAGTTTCCATCCAATGTATAAAGAGCCTGGAAGCAGCTACTCTTAGGTGCATAAAAAGAAAAAAGTTGAACAAGCTGAAAGTCAGTAACTCTATTTAGATACATCAGAGAATTGAGGACACAGGACAAACTGCTTCCCTGAAAACTGCAGAGACAGGCAAGTAGCTATGGAGAGTTTTCAGGCAGCAAAAGCCCAGGAACAGAAGCCTCAATAGAAGGCTGCCATAAACTAGAAATATTTAAGCTATAATAGGTGAATTTCTAGAGGCCCAATGTGGACTAATTTAAGAGTTAAAAACTAATAGTGTGCTCAGCCCTAAAAAGCGGTGGCAAAATTTTGTGAGCGTTCTGTTTTAGGAGCGCTACTAAGCTCCTCTGTGAAGTCTGTACATAAACCTTCTCCTTCAGAAGAGGAGGGGAAAAATATCAATTTAAAAATATATTCCTCATATTGCTATTTTCATGAAAATAATCCTCATACTTTCTTAATAAGGTCTTATCCCCAGGGAAATTACCAGCGCCTCACTGACCTGACAGGAAAAGAAATACCTAATTTGAGCTCACTAGAAGAAAAACCCAAAGACACTAGGAAAATACAAAAAAAAAAAGCACTAGAGAAGATGCTTGCCTCAGACAACCCAGCTACAGAAAACACTGCCAACTCCACGTTTCATGAAGAAGATAAGCCTTATACTAGAGATACTAGAGACCTATCTACCTCACTTCCATTTGCTGGATACATCACATCAAAATTTAATGAAAAATTATCTTCAGGCAAAAAGGCAAAAACCAAACCTAACCAAAATTCTTCATAGTCTGAAGAGACAAACCAAGCACCAGAATTAAGACTCAGACCAGAGACAATTATCAGACTGAGAAATTGAAATAAATATGATTAAAGTATTAATAACATTACTGGAAAGAGGAGTCAAAGTACAAGAACAGATGGATTAAAGTAGGCACAAATGTGGAAATATAATAATCAAAAGGAAATGCAAGATGAGAAAAACAAACAAACAACAACAACAATAAAAACAGTGTAACAGAAACGAAGAAGGCCTTTCATAAACTCATCAGTAGACTGATCATGGTCATGGAAAGAATCATTGGGACTGAAGATTTTTTAAAAGTTATTTCTAAAATTTAAATACAAAGAGAAAAACAAAATACAGAAGCTGAATATGAGAGAGAATTATGGAACAATTACAAAAAGGAAAGTTTTGCATAATGAGACTACAAGAAGGAGAAAAAGGAAACAGAGTAACTGTTTGAATAATGCCCAGAAATTTTCCAAAATTAAGGACAACAAAAAAACAATAGATCAAGGAAGCAAAGAGAACACCAACTAAGATAAAACAGAAACACCAAAACACTACATCTAGCTACATCATATTCAAACTGGATAAAGCCAAAGATGAAGAGAAGATCTGGGAAAGCCAGGAGTGAGGGTGTGAGGGGAACTTGACTGAGAGGAACGCGGCTGAGACCTGCAGCAGACTTCTCTTTTCAACCATGAAGCAAAAGAAGAGCAGACTAAAATGCTCATTGATAACACAAAAATCAAACAAAACAATATTACCTACCTAGAATTCTGTATCTCCAAAAACTATCCTTCAAAAGTGAAGAAAGAATCAAACAAAAAATTGAGGAAAATTCATGCCACTAGTCCAGCCTTCCAAGAAATGTTTAAAGGAAAAGTCATTTCAGAGAGAAATGATATATATGATACAAGTCAGAAGTTTGGATTTACATTTTTTAGAAAATGGAAAAGTGTTAGAGAAGAAAATAAGGTGAAATAAATTTTTAAATTTTTTCTTATTCTTCACTGATCATTACTTACAGATAAGTAAAATGAATGATAGCCATAGTGTGAGTAAAATGAGGCAGAAACTGATATGAAAAATGAAAAAAAAAACCTATTCTACAGAATTTAGAACTACCCATGAGATCTAGTATTATTTGAAAGAAACATTGGAAGCTCATATTGACTACAACTGGTAATTCTCAAGGATTTCTTTTGATTACTAGGAAGCAACTACACAGATAAAATTAAATGCATCTATACCAGAAGGGATGTTCGTAGAATAAACTTAACTGCCAATAGAAACATGCCCTCTAAAGAATTAGATTCTAAATCAACTAGCTCAGGATTTTCCATGTAGAGAGTAAAGGCAAGTTTTAAAAAGGGAGTGGGAATGATCAGAGGTAGACCACAGAACTAATAAAAATAAAGTCTGGTAAAAAAGTGTTTCTCAGTGGAACACTTCCAACTGAAGAGAGGTGTATTCACCTGTTATAAATTTACTCTTGACATTTATTAGACATTTTCTGTGTCCTCATCATGTTCCTCTTCTTTTCAACATTGCTTCTGGTCCTTAATTAAATAAGAAGCCAACACTTATATCCTTTACTCCAATGAAAGCACTGAAATTATGCTACTAGACTATAATTTAAGGGAGTACATAAGGATGATACAATCAAGCCTGCTAGAAGGTCCTTTCGGCACTTTTGAGACTGGAATTCAGAAACAAAATGGAATGTATGATAAAGGCTATAACTAGATAGATGAGAAGAGAATGAACATAAGTATTTTAAATAAATATTTTAAGTTTATTACTTGATGGTCATGCTTCCTTTCTTTCTCTAAAGAAAAGCTATCATTAATAACATGGTAAATTTAGCCTTACTGATTCACAGCAATAATAATTTTTATTTCACAACTTTATTAACTATATAAGATAAAAATTTTATATTGGGCCCATAATGAGAGTAAGAAGTTTAGCCCAAGACGTACAATACCAATATTCATGTATCACCAGTCATATGTATCCTTAGAGAAGATACCTACATGTTAAGAATCCTAACTTTGGGAAGAAGACAGAATGAACTGAACCAAAAAGAAAACTCTAAAAGTCAATTATATTCATGAAATTCTTCAAAAAATCTCAGATGTCAGATTTACTAGACTACATGAACTAGTGAATTTACTAGCTTTTACAAATTTACTCAGTTTCTTGCTTAAAATAATTATTACATAATCATTACATTGGATACTTCTAAACAGTTGAAAACAGTTTAGTTTTATCTAAGCATCTTAACATTATTCATTTGCTTAGAAAGCTCAGGTTTCTATATAAGTCAAGAAGAACCAGCATAAGAAATCTCATTTATCACAAATGTATCTCAGAAATAAAGGTTGCTAGTATGTGGTCTCACTGTGTTAAAAGTTTAATAATATCATGGAGAAAAACTTATGCTTTCAACACAAACGTAAGATTTTTGTGTGTTAGTTTCACTTTGCTTATCAATAAAAATAACATTTAAAAATCTGACACCTTTCAGAAACAAGTCTTATTCATTCCTGAACAGACAAAATGCAATTGGTAGGAGAGTCTAGCTTTGAACAGTAACTTGCTTTAAAACATGTTTCTCCACAAAGCAATATGATAGGAACATCGACACCACACAATTTCTATCTTCAGGGTTGACCAATTTATGGTTCGAAAGAATCAGGTTTAGTGTTACACTCTGCGAAAATATCAACTTTTTTTGTGTGTGTCTTTTTGAGACAGGGTCTCATTATGCAGTTCAGGATGGTCTTGCACTCACTTTGCTGGCCTTGTACTTGCAGTGATCCTCCTGCCTCTGCCTCCTGAGTGCTGGGATTACAGGCATGCACCACCACGTCCGGCTATTTTGTACTGAGGAGTCAACTAGAGCTTTACCACAAAGCTTTCCTTTGTGGTAAAACTGGGCTTTTCTTTTTTTCTTTCTTGGTACCAGGAAGTGAGCTCATGATCTCACACTTGACAGGCAGACACTGTGCCACTGAGCTATATCCCTGGCCCTATGCATTTATTGTAAATTCACAATACCACTAAGTCACTCACTTGCCCAGGCTGGGTTCAAACTTGTAATTCTCCTGACTCAGTTTCCCAGAGTGACTGAATTACAGGCATGCACCACTATGCCAGGTGTGTAAAAATTGTTGTATGTATGTATGTATATAGTACTGGAGATAGAATCCAGCACCCCATGTATGGCAGGCAACTGCTCTACTACTTTTATCCAAACCTTTTTAAAATTATATCTTGAGACAAGGTCTTGGTAAGTTTCCAGGTTTGGTCTCCAACTTGCAATCCTCCTGCCCCAACCTCTCAACTAGCTAGGCTTACAAGGGTGGTCCCCATATCTAGCTAAAACATCAACTTTTAATTAAACAAACAAACAAACAAACAAACCTGTATGCATAATTAGGTTTACTTTTTATTCCACCATACTCATTGGTTTTAGATAACTATGTTTTAGATCACAAGCAAAAATTTTTGTTTTATTATTTTTAATTGATGCCGGGAAGTTTATTGTAATTGAATTTGGACATTATATTTCATTATAATTTATACCTTCTTCTTGCCTTGCTTTTCCTACTTTTGTTTTTTGCACAAGAGAAGGTTTTGCTATGATACCCTAGCTGGTCTTGAACTCCCGAACTCAAGCTATGCTCTCATCTCAGCAACCTTAATAGCTTGGACTATAGGCCCAGTTTATCTTCTCTTTTAATATTCTAAGTTTTAAAAAAAATCTGCTTGACTTTAAAATTTTGGTGCAGTATTTTTTCTTCTTTTATTTGTTTCTTTTTACCTATGAATAAAATGGATTTGAAAAAAAATCTGCCTGTCTGGTAAAAAATAGTTATACACTTCTACTCCTCTAGTGACATCCTTACAGTTTTAGCAGGAATGCTTACAACACTAACATCTACCATTAACTCTTCACTTCTCTGGAATAGTTCATAGGTGTGAAAGAAATCTTTATTCCATTTTTAAACTCATTTAATCTGTTACATGTATTTTTATGTACATACTTTTTGTTTCACTTTTTTTGTTTTTTTACTGGTACCAGGGATCGAACTCACAACTGCTTGCTTGTAAGGCAGGCGCTTATGCCACTGAGCTAAGACCCCAGCCCCTTCATGCTGTTTTTATACCCTTTTGGGTGGTTATTACTGTTGTGTTTTCTCAGATTGCTCACTTGCTTACAAATTCCTTTGCTCAACATTCCTTCCCAGTTGCATTTCATCATCTTTGATTAGTTCAGTTTTCTTCCTCTAGTTCTTTAGGAAAATGTAAGCTGTCAGCCTTTGTCTGAAAACGTATCTGTGTGGACTAATTTTGAATGACAATTTTATTTGTGCATATAACCCTCTATTAAGGTTTTTCCTCTGTGTCATCTAGTTTCCATGCATCATAATACCTCTGCTATCATTGTATCTGAAGTTGTATGTCATCAGTTTTACTCTATGAAATCCTTTTGCTTTTTCAAAGTAATCTTCCCTATAGCTTTGATGTGCTATAATTTCAAAATGTCTAGTGTACATTTAATCCTTCTGAAAACTCTGTACTTCCTGAATCTTTCCTCATCTCAAGAAAATCAACAGGCATTTCTTCAAATAACTACTCACTCCCATTCTTTTCTAGAACTTCTATTATATATACGCATGCTACTATCTGGTTTATAAACTATTGTCCATATATATATATATATATATATATATATATATATATATATCTTCTATTCCTTCTTATTCCTTAGAGTTACATGCTAAGTAATTTCCTTAGTTGTATTCTTCAGTTAATTCCTCCTTTGGCTGTGTCCAATTGTCTATTCATTCTATTAACTCTATTTTGATTTCTATACATTTTAATTAGTATTAAACTCTCTGTTTTTTTTTAAAATTATTGTAACCATTTTTTAGTATGTTATTACCAGAGTTTAAACCCTGCATGTCTTCTGGCTCTACTTTTCACCCACCATAAACTTAGCATCTTTGTTGTGCCATGTTCTACCAGCACAAAGTTTCTGCCTTGAAGACAAGTGACCATGGATTGATTCAGTGAGCTAAATTAAACCCCTCCTCTTTCAACTAATGGATAACAAGTATTGTGTCTCAGTGACAGGAAAGCTAATACAACACACATACATTAAAGAGCCCATCTAAAACTATGAAAACACACACACACGCACACACGCGCACACACACACACACACACTTGCCTTGAGCAGAAAGGTAATGGCACCACTAGCAATGCACAGATCTTTGGTGCAACTGTGTATATATAAAAATCTTCAGTAAAAAGAGTCAACTCATTAGAGAAAAGGCTGACTAAAGCCCTAGAGCAGAAAAAAATGCAAGTAAATCCAAAAAAAAGATTGTATTCCACCAATGTTATGGCTTATATATAGATGTTCCGCTAAAGCCCCATGGTGGGGCTTCTGGATCACTGGGGTGTGATACTGAATCCTGGTTATGATACTGCATTAGTCTATTGAAGGATTTACAGCTGGTTAGGGTGTTGGAAGGGGAACTCTGGTAGGAAGAGGTGGTCACAGTAGGCATGGCTTAGAAGATATATCTTATATATAAGAAGCTAATATATATGTAATAATATAATAATTTATAAGAAGATAATAATCTTTTTTCTCCTCCTTTGAGGGCTCAGTGCTTTTTGTCTGCTGTGCCATGGACTGTTTCTCCTCTGCCATGCCAATCTGTCACTGATGCCTTTGCCTTGGAGTTAGCCAACTATGGTCTGAAACCTCTACAAACTGTGAGCCAGAATAACCTCTCTTCTTTTAACTTGTGGGTGTCAGGTATTTTGTACCAGGATTGCAAAAGTAATTAAGACAACCAAAAATGAAGAAAATACTGAACCAGTGACTAGTAAATGTCAAAATACAAAAAGTCAGTTTGACTGTGATTGTTCTAGTCAAATCCAGGGTAATTTAGGCCTCAAAATAATCACAGCAATGAATTACATAGTACATTAAATAAGATAAGAATTCATGAGTCCAACACAAAAAATGGTAAGATAGAAAGAGTAAAAGCTCTTTTTCTTAATCAAATTTAGTTTTAAAAGTCATTTTAAAGCTGTGATTATAGCTAACAATTAGAAATTGTGATGTTTCAACACATATATATGTTATTTAATGTATAAATATGGTTATATATGTCTTCTCAAACATTTGTCATTTCTTTACAGTAAAAGCTTTCAAATTTTTATTCTAGCTTTTTGAAATGAACAGATTATTATTATTTCTACTAACCCTAATTTGAAAAGCACACCAGAATTTCTTGCTCTTGCTTATAACTTAGTACCCAAGAAAAAACCCTTCCCCATCCCTCCCAATTCTGCCATCTTTCCCAATCTCTAGTAACCACCATTATACTCTGTGGTTCTATGAGATCAACTTCTTTAGTTCCACATATGAGTAAGATCATGAAATAGTCTTTCTGCGCATAGCTTATTTTATTTAAGATAAAGATCTCCAGTTCTATCCATGTTGTCAGAAATTATAAGACTTTATTCTTTTTAATGGCTGAATAGTATTCAATTGTGCATATGTACTCAATTCATCAGCTGATGGGTACTTACATAGTTTTCATTTCTTAGCTATTATGAATAGTGTTTCAGTTAACGTGGAGTACAGGTTATCTCTCACACATTGATTTCATTTGGTTTGGACATACATGCAAGAGTAAGATTGTTGAATCACATGGCAGTTCTATTTTTAGTTTTTAAGGAACCTCTATACTCCTAAGAAAGTGCTTTCTTATAGAACAAGGATAACTAATACATAAAGAAAAAATGCTGAGTTGGTAAATGATCATTGGATGTTCATTATACTGGGTAAAATTTTTATAGTCTCTACTATCATTCCCAAAATTATTTATTTACAGAGAGAAAACTAATGGTGACTTTATACTTGCACCTGGAACATATCACCAACATTGGAATATATCAAAATCATGTGCCCTCAAAATCATGCTTGTGTGGAGTAAAGAAGACCACACGTAAAATACTTCTGTCTGAAGCTAACCAAAACCAAACCAAACAAACAACAATAAAAATACAGACAACTTCATATTGAAGAACATTTTATAAATGTCCTGTACTCCTTCAAAAAAGGTCAAGGCTAAGAAAGAAAAAGATGAAGAATAGAGTCAGAATAAAGGACATGATAACTAAGTTCAGTGTGTGAAGCTACACATTTGATCCTGGACTTAAAGAAAATTAGCTTTTCAGAGTACCATATGACAATTAGCAAAATTTTAACATGGATATTTCTGATAATTATGTTGCAGTTTTGAAGAAATATTTTCTTAAGAAACATATATTAATGATAAAGGAACATGTTTTCAACTTCTATTCACATAATACAAAACATTAAGTAATCATTACACTAAAAATAATGTACAATAGTCACACAATTTTTCTGTAACTTTTAAAGTATAGAAAAATCAAATTTATTTTAAAATTCTTCAAAGAATTCATATCCTAGTTTGGATGTTACTGACACTGATTGTATCTTTTCTACAACTTCAAATGACAAATAGGGTAGCAAAAATTTGTTTTCATTCAAACATTTGGATTTCTTGAAATATTATAAGACTATAACAACACATGGGGTTAATTTCATTCATTCTTTTTTTTTTTTTGGTCAAAATCAACACGATGGAGTAAGTCCTATACTTTACTCTGTGTTTTAAAGTTTATCCCCATCTCAAAGTCTCTTGACTTTACTCATTTTTTTAGTCTCCAAATCTCAACTCAAATGCCAAATGCTATCATCTATTTCAAGTTTTAGTTGATTTTGCCAATGAACTTTGTACCTTTGTTGTGATATTTATCACAGTATTTCATCATGATTATCTCAATTTCCATTTGGCATCTGAATTTACACACCTTAAAAACAAGAGTTACTTTATTATAACTATCACCCACACTGTAGATGCATAATACATGAACAACTAGTTAGTGCAAAAATTTCAATCAGTAGTGCTTACATACATGTGACACTCCACAGTTTAAAAAGAACTATAACAATAACTTCTTAAAATTAATTTTATACTGAAAATATATTCCTGTGATTAAAAAATAAAAACATATCACATTGATAAGTCTTGCTCCCATCCTTGTCTTCCTCCATTGCTTTCCCCTCATCTTTCCCTAGAAGCAATCTTAAGTATGTTTGCTGTTTCTTTGAGCCAATGGAATGGAATAAAAATGTATTTTCCCCCCTTAAAAAAGACAGTATACCAGATACACATGCAAATGCAGGTAAAGACTTCCTCAGCCAAAGGGGACAGTCAGTAAAGCAAGATATCTATAGCTATTAGGGATCTATTAAAAAGTATGCAAACAGTTTTCCCCATGCTGAACAAGCCCAGGATGGGAGGGTGATAATGGACACTGATCCCCCTGACACCCAAAAAAGACAGTATACTGAACACACTGTGTTGCATAATTATGCTTACTATTTCATCTTTCCTACAGCACACTAATTAATTCTTTACCACCTAAAAATTTACCATGGTAATCTATGCTCTGAGTAATACTTTCTTGCTCCTTTTATTCACTAGCCATATCACTGTGTTGTGTGTGGAACTATCATGGTTTAATCAATCATATTTAAAATATTTAACTACTTGTCAAAATATTCACTAAGGAAAACATATAACATTAAGCATTATTTATTGAACCCCACTAAAATTAAATGTACAAAAATGTATTAGGGGAGTTAAAACCATCTAAACTAAAAATCCAGCCGGTAAGCTACCTAACTACCTAAAAAGAAACATGCTTCCCCCTCATATCCCATTTAACCACCTCTTCACTCCATGCAACTTCCTTCTAGAGAGGGGAAGGAGAAGTGAAGGAAAGGAGGGATGGAAGGGAAAAAGGAAGAAAAAACCACAAATTACCTCAATAACTAAGGTTTAATATTCAATAATGTCTGTTGAGCTAATTTTCAAAGAGTTCCTCTAGCATCTTTACATTAACGAGACTATGATATGAATGGCACTGAATTGTCTAATTAGAACTAAAGCACATTTATTCTGCATGCGTTTCAAGTCGGAGCAACATCTTAAATTTCACTAAAATTATCTCTAACACATCCCCAATTCTTCTCTTTTTAGACGTCAAACTTGGTGGCTGCATTTTAAAACTTTAAAAAAATCACTTGAACTAACTGATTTTTCCTCACATCTTTGAAATAAAATCATTCCACCAAATTTCCTTGTTCTCCAAGGTGTTATTATATATCCCAGCAGTCCTTCATTTAGAACAGCTTTAGGTCAGGTGTAGGTCCTATTTTCCTTTTAGCTGCTCTAAAGAAGAGCCCTTATTCTATAACATTATAAAAATAGGCTTAATTCCAGAAAATTCCTGAAAGGAAAAAAATGTATTTCTAAAACTCATATAAAAGCACCAACCACCTTGCCAGTGATCTTCATGCAATTTTATAAAGTAATCTCCAAAAGCTGATGTATTACTTTAAGGAATACATGTTAAGGAGATCATTTCACAATAAAGAAAAGGACTTATTAAAATGAAAATGTATAGTGTACAAATAATTTAATACCTCAATATTTTGGCTCAAAATATTTAGTTTGCCAAACAAACTAAAAAGTTTCACCTTGAATAATATGCAATATCATTGATCTCTGAAAGCTATTTTACTCTATAACATATTTTGTTTTGGAATGTCTCACCAGTTGGTACCATTTGCCCAGAAAGACAGCTGTTTTTTAAAGTTTTTCCAAGTCAGCATGTTTTCAACAGTCAGTTCTAACCGTATGCAATCCCACAGTGACAGAATACTTTAAGAGAAATGGCTCATTAATTTGAATCAACGAAGTCCACTATCTTCAATAAATTCAAATTAAACCCACAGATTTGCTAGCTCATAAACAGAATTTCCTCACACATGTTTGTTGCTGTTCTTTTGCATGGTAGACTCAAAGTAAAATAATCATACGATCTACTATCAAATCTTTGGATTAAACCAATAAATGCACAGATACACAAAATTAGTTAAAGTACATCCTAAAACATTATGCGTTACTGAGCTGTGTTCATAAAGTAACAACTTTCAGATGAAGAATTTTGTTATTAATGGAAAAAAATGGCTTACTTTGCAAAGACTAATTTGACAATAAAGATCAAAATCAAAATGTACAATGAGTTCCAGTAATAATTTTTAGAAAGTGACCATGCAGATTTACAAGACTCAGATGAGGTAATGATTGTAAAAAGTTTCAAAAATGGAAAGTCCATTTTTAAATGTAAGGAGGTTATTGCCAATAAAAGTAAATTATCTTTATAAATTATTTGAAAAGGATTGTAACAAAATAAGCATGGGTTATCTGAAGCAGATCATATATATATATATATATATATATATATATATATATCAGATTATATATACATATATTGCTCTCTCTCTCTCTCTCTATATATATATATATATATATATATACACACACAAATTATGGCAATTAGAGAAATTGGAATCCTTTTACACTGTTGGTAAGGGAAAACTGGTATGGCCACTATGGAAAACAATATTGTGGTATTTCAAAAATCTAAAAGTATAGTTGCTGTATCTGACAGGAATCTGATGCAAACAAACTGCAATGAAAATCTCAAAAAGATTCTGCTCCCATATTCATTACAGAATTACTCATAATAGCCAAGATATAGAAATAATTTACCCATAACTGGATTAGTAGACCAAGAAATTATGGTATATACACACAGTAGAATATTACTTAGTCTTTAAAAACAATGAAATCTTACCATAAATGACACATGAATGAATCAGGAAGACATAAAGGTTAACTGAAATAAGCCAATCATAAAAGAACAAATATCATATGATTCCACCTACTAAGTCACCTAGAAGAATTTAACTCACAGAAATAGAATGCCAGAATGCTGGGGGAGGGGGAAATGGAGACCTCCACTTCAACAAGTATATAGTTTTAGTTATATTAGTTCCATAGTTAGAACTTAGAACCATAAGTTCAAGATGAATACATTCTAGAGATCTACCGGACATCTTGCTTACACGTAATATTAAATATGTCTTGTATTAAATGCTCTTACCAAACAACAATAATAACAACATATAAACCATTATGGAGATAGAGATTGCTCAAAAAACTAAAAATGAAAATCAGACCTGATCTACTTAAATCTCTTGTGAGTATATTCCAGAGAGAATTAAAGACATCATACTATAGTGATACATGTATGCCCATGTTTATGGTGGTGCAATATACAATAGCTAATCTCTGCAAAGCCTACATGCCTGTCAACAGATGAATGAATAAAGAAAATGTGGTATATGTGCAAAACAGAATATTACTCAATTATAAAGAGTAATTAAATCATGTTATTTGCAGGTAAACGGAACTTAAGAGCATCATGCTAAGTGAAATAAGTCAAACTCAGAATTTAAATATCACATGTTCTTCCTATGATAAACCTAAAATATAAATAAATATGCAAATAAAATAAAGGAGATATGGTAGAAAAATAGATAGACACTTAGAGATGAGGAAGGGGGTTGGAGAAAAGAAAAGGAAAGGGGTTGAAATGATCAAGATATGTGCATTTACCAATTCACCAACATGAATGTCAGTATTCTATATTACTAACAGGCACTTAACAAAAAGTCATCTAAATTCATAAATAAAATTTCTTACTCCTATCACAAATTATCACAAATAAAAAAAATTTCTTAAAACTAAAAAGGCCTCTGGGAGAAACACCCTATGGGGTGTGTAGTGAACTGGAAACCAAGTCACAAAAGCTACAGCCTCTTCTTCACCCTTTCAAACACATTTCCTGAAGTAGCAGCAGAGCTTGAAGATGATTAAATACATGAAGACTCTCTTGTCAACTGTAGGAAGTTTTTATTTGCCAAAAATGTCAGCCCACAGCATTTTTTAATTATTCAGAATCTATCACTAATGAGGAAAGATAAGAAAATTCTGATCTAATAATATATATAATCTATATGCTTAAATCTACCTATTTATTAGAATTACACACATACATACAGGTACATATACAGACAAGCACAGAGATACACTTACATGCACTGTATAAGTATTAAATAGGTTTCTGTCCTTACAAAAAGCAAATGTTTTTCTACGGATATGTACTGGGTTTTGAAAATCATATAGTAATTCACTTGACTACCTTAATGAAATCATTAGAAGAATGAACAAGGCTTTTTACATCTTAGACATAGGGCACTGCTGCTGACCTCAATTTTGTGTATGAATGTAGGGAGCTAAAATGCTCAACCAGTTCAAAGACTTGTAAGATTACTCAGCATACTAAAGTTCATCAAAAAAACCCTCAATAATTTATAAACCCAAGTAAAGATATTTACACTAATCCCTACAATATCTCAACCATCATCCTGCAATCAGACATCTACTTGAATGCTTTTCTAACAAATTGACTTTAAATAACAATATGATCATAAGTCCCTAAAAAGAAACTGCTTTCCTAAATTGATATGCTCCTGTTTCAATAATATTTACATTCAAACAAATGATGCCTTGAAAATGTTCACCAGTCATAAAACCATAAGTTCATGATTATCTAAGAAGCAATTATGATCTGCAAGATATTTAGTAATGTGCTGTTTGAAAGCAAAACAAAAATAATTCTTAACCCTCTATATAAAGCATTTTATTGAGTATAATAATGAATGTAGTATTATACTATACGAAGCTTAGTTCTTCCTGTCTACCAAAGGAGTTGGTTCAATTGACAAGTATTTGTTAAGAAGCTGGTACATAACAGCCATGGATACAGGTACTGGCAATATGTAAGTGGAGAGAGAAAGGCTGGGGCAGGCTTCTGCTCACAGAAGACAGATAATTAAAAGTAAAGAAATATGTAAGATAGCTGTTACAGTTTGTGTTTAAATGCCCCCCCCCCAATACCTCATGAAGGCATGGAGACAGCTGAGTCTAGTGTTTGTGATTGGTTTGTTGTCTAGCACTGAGATTGGTGGTGTGAGTGCTGCACCCAACCAGGAATGGGTGGCCAGCACACAATACAAGGGAGAGAAGGAGGCGTGATCTTTACTTTTTTACTTTTCACTCTTGTCACTTGAAGCCACCATGAACAGTCGCCCCTTAGTCATGCCACCCTGCCTTGGAAGCAACTGAGTATGGCTGAAACACCCAACAACTGTAAGCTAAATAAACCTCTCCTTCCCTCATTTTGGGGGTCAAATATTTTGTCTCAGCAATGACAAAAAAGTAGCCAAGAACGAGTCTGATGCCAGTGAAGTGAGGTCTATGCTGTAACTATACCTGACTGTGTGGTACACGAACCTTTGGAAATGACTTGTGGGAAGAGTTTGGAAAAGTTCAGAGATGTCACCTGAAAGCCTAAAGCTGGAACACCTTAGGCTGTTCTGTATGGGTGATTCTAGTCAGAACTCAGAAGACCAGAAAACTGGTAAAGACTAAGCTTGGGAGGCTTCTGCTGGGAAGAAGGACTAAAATGGTTGTTGGACTACAGATGATGTGTGTTATGGCTTGGCAAAAAAGTTTGTCTGCATTTTGCTCATGTCCAGAGACTTTGCCTGAGACTGAGATTAAGGACAGTGGACTAATTAATCTGGAAGAAAAACTTCAAGGCAGTCAAATGTTGAGGGAGTGGCATAGCTACTGTTGGGGGCTTTTAGCCAGATTTACGTGGTAAATCAAGAACAAAGAGCCCAGCATGATGATTTAAAATGCTGTGAGTTTGGCCAGGAAAAAAGTTCCAGTAAAACTGTGGCCTGTAAAGATAGAACTGAGATCTCCATTGCTGAGAAGAAACAAAAAAAATAGAAGAGAAGGCTTGGGGGCATTACAAGAAGCCGTGGACCTCCACTCTTTCCAACAAAGACTTTTAGCACCATATTCCAGAATGGCAGCAGAGGTCACATCTCTGTTCCAGAATGGCAGTGGCATAGAGAATTTGCTCCTCAGAATCAGGTTCAGAGTGCTCAGCGATCCAGGCACTCAACTTCTACAGCCAAAAGAGAGGAAAGCCTGGCTACTGCTCCAACTGGCAGCAGACCTTGGTATCATCTACATGGTGGTGGTTTTAGACACACACAGAATGCTAGAGTTCTGAGGTTCAAAAGGCTTCCACTCCAAGTTCAGAAGGTCTGGGAGGCCAGGCAGTGAGCTCCTGAAAGGCAAGTGTGTGAAGCTCTAAGTGTGAAGCGAAAGGTATAATGGAAAACCCAGAAGTTTTGATAAGCCAGGAGTATGAACAGAGTTAATTTTGTCTTGGTTACTTTTTTCTCCTTGCTGAGACAAAGTACCCAGTACCCAAAGTTAAAGAGGAAAAAGTTTATTTAGCTCACTGTTTTTGGAGGTTTCAGTCCATACTCAGTTGGTTCCAAGGCATGGTGGGATGGCTAAGGGGCAACTGTTCACAACTGCCACAAACAAAAGGACCAAAAAGGGCAAAAGAAGAAAGCATGCCTTCTTCCCTGCCTTATATTGCATGCTGGCTCTCTGCCCCTGGACAGCTGCAGCACTCATACCACCAATACCAGTGCTAGACAATGAGCTAATCACAAACACTAGACTCAGCCACTTTTGAAAGGCCCATCCCCAATGACTACATGAGGCTTTGTGGGGACATTTAAACAAAAATCATAACATTAGCCCTTTATTTCACAAACTACATAATCCTTGACTGAACCTTTCCTCACTAGTTTTTGAGTGCCAGGTAAATCTACCAGCTGCTTTTAACTTCCCAGTTGTCAATATGCTCTATTTTTCTTTAATATTTCCACCAAGTCACCTTCACTAAATACATGCTGTTTGACCAATTTGTTGTGAGGCTCCAAAGGATGTCCAGTTCAGACACATTACTTCATCTGCCCACTAACTGCTGCTCATCTGATCTAACACTAGCTGAGCAGAAAGACAACTGTCCTAGGACCCAGGTGTGTAGAGTATAGACAAAAGCATCTTTGCCAAGCAGCCCAGCATAGCTTCAATTAGTTATTCTATATTCAATATGATATTTCTGGCCCTTCAACAAAGAAAGTATATACAGTATTTTCACACAAAAAAGTCTAAATATTTCTTAGCAATCAAAATTTACATTTAATCTTAGGATTTGGAAACTTAATACATGTCTGCAAAAATTTTTACAACCTGGTCTTCCCTTCTGCAAGATACATCATTTCAAGCTTTTGTAAAAGGCTACTCTTGTAAAAATGAGTTTAAATCCCCAAAATTCAAGAATCTCATGTAATCACTTACCCTCTTCCTCAGATAACTCCATCTGTAAAAATAAGTCAGATATAACTTTCTGTATTGTAAAACACATCAAAATCAACCTATAGTCTGTGATTTATACTACTTTTTAAGATATTTTGTCCAACTTTAAGTACTGTTAAAATACTCTGTGAATAAATTAACCTCCAAAATTCTGTCTAAATCCCATAGACACTGCACAGTAATCAGAATCCCACTCTTCTGATCAAAAAGTTCACAAATGTCCAAAGAGAAATTCTAAGCAGAGTGCCTGTACACACATACACACACCTATACACACACAAACATAAGTATGTGTGAATGCATGTGTGCATGCCCAGAGGAAAAAGAGTTGCAACAATTTGTGCAGTTTCTGCTGTAAAAATCAGAAAGAAAACTGACAAAGTCATGAAGAAGAATAAAGAGCATAATGAGAAGGCCCATCTGCCTAGGACATAATAGCCAAACATGATTCTTTAGAATCTTTTCCTGTTAATTTAACAAAGTGCTTTGGAAACCTAGAGAGTACAGAGATGGGGTTGGGGGGAGGGGTGCGGGGTATCAATTAGTATGTACTTTGGAAGTCAAATATTGTCCTTTAGGGTAATAACAGAATTTAACCTAATTTTTACTTCCCTTATTTTAAAACTCCTAATCAGCTATGAGGAATGAAAGAAGTAAATAAATGGATACATAAATTTAGAATATACTTTTCCTTTTTCTGGCTCATGCAAGATATATTTGTAAAATATTTGTATGTAAAAACAAATTACATATTCTGAAAACTACATTTCATGCAAAATACTCTTTGCATTAACTAGCTACCTGATTAAAGATTTTTCTCAGTGCACAAAAAAGATAATAAAGATTTAGTACAAAAGGACATTGGCTCGGAACAACATACCAGATGAACATAAAAGGTTAATTTTAATAATCAAATTCATAATTCATCTAATCTAGGAAATGCCAAGAATAGTTTAAAGAGATATTCCATTTAAAATGAACTAATGCACCAACTGTCAGTAAGAGTGAAGATGACTAAATGATTCTGAAATACAATATGCTTGTGTTTAATGACATCAATAGACATGTAGGAAATTTACAATAGATTATTTGCCCAGCTACTGTGGTTCTTATAAAACCATTTCTAGGCTACAAATCTCTTTCTACTTTTAGAACTGACCATGTTCCAAGAAAAGAAAAACAAATAGCATAAAACATATTATTCTTTTCTTAGACAGGTACATTTCAGTGCAAATACAATTTTAAGAATGTTATGTTTTTGTTTCTGGCACAGAAAAACATCTCTAAGCATTATTCATATTATTTCTCTCTCCTAAAGTTAACATACTTTAATGCCATATGGGTACAAATTTACTTCTGTTCATTTAAACTTGTAATTAAACTTTATAACATACAAAACTGCTAAAGTAAAATAATCTCATTCCACTGAAAGGCATTTTTTTTTCTAAAATAACATGGGTGATGTGCCAAATGGCTGGGGTGGTAGCTCATTATACCTTCGAGAGGATCCAAGTTTGAGGCTTATCGCGGGCTCTCAACACAGCAGCAAAATCTTGGAGGATTCTCAAGGGTTAGAAAGGGCAGATCAAATGTCTGTACTGAGTGAATGCGTTCCAAGGAACGTTCGTGTTTAGTAATCTAATGAGCAATGTAGTATTAATCTATTAATTAATGAATGTTACAATAACTTTATTAAATGGGTCCTTACAGTTAAAATATTCAAACTATTATATAGAAAGAAACCCTGTATTGCACAGGAAATGTTCCCTTTTTTTTTTAAGAACAGGTTGGGTTTACAAGAAAATTAAGGGACGGATACAGAGATTTTTCCATATACCTTCTGCCCTCATATGAGTAGTTTCTTTCATTTTCAGCATCTCTCACTAGATAGTACATTGCTCATAACTGATAAACCTATAATGACATGCTATAATCACCCAAAGCCCATTACTAAGCTTGGGTTTACTCTTGATGATTTATATTGAGTTTACAAAAATGAATAACCCATGTACTCACCGTTACAGTACATATAGAGCATTTTCACTCATAAAATCTGTGCTCTGCCTGTTCTTCTACCTTCACCCCATCACTTGGCAAACAGTAATGTAAGTCTCATGATAGTTTTGCCTTTTCCAAAATAGTTGGAATTACACCAGCCTCTTCCAGATTAGCTCCGTTTACTTGCTAATATACATTTAAGACACTTCTGGTCTTTTTACAGCCTGAGAAATCATTTCTTTTCAGCACCAAACAGTATTTCATTGTTTACAAAGACTATAGTTTATTCATTTGCCTACTCAAAGATATCCTAGAGAAATCAGTTATAAATATCCTTAAAGAGGTTTTCATGTGGACAGTTCTGAACTCCTTGGGCTAAACACTGAAGAGAATAACTGCAGGGTTGTATGGCAAGAGTATGACTAGTTTTGTAAGAAAGACCAAACTACCTTCAAATGTGACTAACCCATTTTCACCACCACCAGCAATGAATCAGAGCTCCTATTGTTCCACATCCTGACAAGCATTTGGTGTCAGTGTTTCAGATCTTGGCCATTCTAATAGATATGTAGTGGTATTCCATTGTTGTTTTAATTTGCATTTCCCCATGACATGAAATAAGAGCATCTTTTCATATGCTTATTTGCCATCTGTAAAATTGTCTTTAGTGAAGTGTCTGTTAAGGTCTCTGGCTCATTTTTAAAATGAGTTGTTACTGTTGAGTTTTTAGAGGGTTTTTTAAAATATATATTTTGGATAACAATTCTTCATCAGATGTGTCTTTTGCAAATATTTTTTCCAGTCTGTAACTACTCTTCTCATTCCTTTCACATCATTTTTCAGAGGCAGAAGACTTTAATTTTAATATAGTCCAACCCGTCCTTTCATGTGTCATGCCTGCAGTATTATATCTCCAAAGTTACCATCACATTCAAGATCATCTAAACATTCTTTTATGTTATCTTCTAGGAGTTTTATAACTTTTGTACTTAATGTTTAGGTCTAGGGCCCATTTTGAGTTAGATTTTGGGAAAAGATTACAGTCTACGCTAGATCCATTTCTTTGTGGTATGCTGATGTTCAGTTATCCCATCAAAATGTACTGAAAAGATGATCTTTGCCCCACTGTATTGCCATTGCTGCTTTATCAAAGATCACTTGACTGTTTTCACCTGGATCTATTCTGTGCTTTCTGTTCTGTTCTACTGATCTACTGGACTATTATTTCACCAATACCATAATGCTTACTTAATATAGCTTTATAATAATTTTAGAAGTTGGGTAGTATTGTTCATCAAACTTTGTTCTTCTTCAATACTGTGTTGGCTATTCTGAGTGTGCTAGCATTTTACAGGAATTTCAGTAAATCTGTACATGAAGTTGGGAAGAACTGACAGCTTGACAATATTGTGTATTCCTACCTATGAACATGAAATATGTCTTGCTTTGTAGTGCTTTAATTTGTCTTTGTTAATGTCTTGTACCAATGCTGGTATCAAACTCCTGAGTTAATGTGATTCTGCTGCCCTGGCCTGCCAAGTAGCTGGGACTACACACATATGATCACATAAACCTTCTATTTCTTTGATTTCTATTACCACACAGATTTTGTAGACATTGTGTTAGATTTATGTGTCGGGTATTTTTGGGGGGATGCTAATATACATGGTATAGTGTTTTCAAATCTCACTTGTTCACTAATGGTTTAAAGAAAAGTGAATGCCTTTTGTATATTAACTTTGTTTCCTATAACCATAAAACAATTGTTTATTAGATCCAGGAGTTTTGCTGCTGTTTCTTTTTTGTTTCTTTGTTTGTTTATCTTTGGGGTTTTCTGGGTCAGTTGCTCTTGATTTCCTACATAGATGACTATGTCATCCGTTAGCAAAAGAAATATTATTTCTTCCTTCCCATTTTATAAATCTTTCATTTCCTTTTCTCCTCTTATTCCATTAGACAGGACTTCTAGCACTATGTTACTATGTTGAAAAGGAGAGGTGAAAGAGTATTTCATTGCTTCATTCCTCAAAATATTAGTATGATATTAGCTGTACGTTTCTGCAAAAAGATTCTTTATGAAACTGAGGAAGTTCCCTTCTATTTCTAGTTTGCTAAAAGTTTTTTTTTTCTTTTTTTAAAATCATGAATATATGTTGTATTTTTTCAAATTATTTTTCTTCATATATTAGTACAATGTCTTTAAATTCCCAGTCTGGTAATCCCAACATCCTTGTCATATCTGGTCCTGATGCCTGCTCTGTATCATCAAATTATGTTTTGTGTCTTCAGTATACTTATAGTTTTTTGATAGCTAGAAAGAATGTACAAGGAAAAGGAACAGTGACAAACATGCCTTTAAATGTGGTGGCAAAGTTTTAGGGCAGGTGAAGTATTTTCTGATTTTGTTTTAGTCTTTTAGGTAGCCTATGCCTACAGACTGTGAGCTTCACAAGGGCTTCTTCTCAGGTTATTTTCTCCTTGTCTTAGGTGGGATAAGTCTATAACTCTTTTCTCCTTCACCTTAGGTGAAACAGGACAAAAACTACATGAAAATACTATGTATATACTCTGTAAAGCATATCACAGGCTTGCAGTTAAGAACACTAACCAACACTTCAGCCTTATATTAGGAACTACTTTAAGCAGCAAAAACAAAAAAGAGCACAAAATGTAAAATAAGATTATAATTATTTAAATAAAGCATCCAAAAAGAACACATCTTCACAATAAAAGGGATAAAACAAGAAGACAAGATATCATTCCACTAGACTTATAGAACGAACAATTCACAATCACTTAAACTTCCTACCACTTTGTACCTCTCTGTAAACAACTGCAAAAGCACCAAATATATTGATTTGGGAGTCACACAGTAACTTTACTAAGCAGATAAATTTATGATATACTGAGCATCTACTGTATTTGCAAACCACATATCTGAACATATAATAGTAGCTACAATACATAAAGAACTCTAAAAATGTAACAGTGAGAAGCCCAAACAATCTAATTAGAAAATGACCAAAAGACATGGATAAATTTCATTGACTAGAAAATATAGACATCAAGTAAACACATTAGGCATTAGATAAATGCAAATTACAACCATAATGAAATATCACTATACATATATCAAAATGGCTCAATTTAAAAAGAATAATGACTATATATATATATATATATATATATATATATATATATAGCTACTTGGGGAAACATTTTGTCAGTTTCTTAATAAACTAAACATTCAATTATCATACAACTGGCAATTATGCTCTTGGGCATTTATCCCAGTGGAATGTATGCATATTCTGTCATAACCTGTACACAAATGTTATTATAGAGGTCCCAAACTAAAAGTCAACCCAAAGTTTTACCAACAGATGAATGGTTTAATAAACCATGATGCACACATATATATATAAACCTTTTGGAAATAAAGACGACACAGTCTGCATCTTTATTTATACACAGTAAAAAGTGGGCAAGCACAAGATGAGAGGCGCAAAGTGCAAGGTCTCAGTGTTCTGCTGAGAACACTGAAAGCAAAGCATTCTCAGTTATCTGTGCACTGGTTAGCAAGAAAGACACCCACTATGCCTCTGAGCTATAGGTCAGCTTGTTTATATGATATGACTCTGGCATTTCATGTTCTGGGACTGGCTTTGCTCTAGTCCTAAGGAGTTCACTGACCCCCACCTCAGTCACTGCCCACAAAAATCAAAATAAGAAATTGCTTACACAGTGAAAGTTATTTTTAAACTTTCAGTGAAATAATAAATTATTTCATTATTACTTCTACCTCAATAGAAAATAGTTATCTATTTCAAAATAACTAAAATCAAGGATCTTTTGGTTTTCAATGCTAGTACAGCATTAATTTAGTTCTATAGGATCTGACATCACAAATCTGATCTGATTTTACAAATATAGCTATTAATCAACATTCTGGTGATTGGTTGTATGTCTTGCAAATCATCTGGTAAGTATGTATCTTAAGAAAAAAAGCAAAAAAAGAAGCAAAAATTATTGTGAAAATATATTTATATTTTTTTTTACCAGGGATTGAACAAAGTTTATATATATATTTGGTACCAGATATTGAACTCACAACCTTATGCTTGCCAGGGAAGCACTTATGCCACTGAGCTAAATGCCTGGCCCTCTGAACTATATTTTTCCTTACCTCCCCCCACCAAAGAAGAAAAGAAACCAAAGAGAAAATCTAATAGATTTTAGATGGGTGCCAATACCTTTATTTGTATCACATTGCAAAAAATATGCAAGGCATTGATAAAAAAAAATCAATCCATCTCTTATTTAGAAATGTTATAATAACAATATATTTCTGGGAAATATTTAGAGAATTAAAAAGAATATTAATTATATTAGCAGGAATCACTACAATAGAACTTTTAACACTTAAATCATAGGGTATAGAAATAAACATATACAATATCTGAAGAACTTGTATAGGATTAGAGATTTTACTCTTCTTGCAAGCTAGGAAGTTAGTATACCCCTATTTGAAGGATGCCAGCAGGAGGCACAAGACTCATAAGTCTAAAACTAAAGACGTTATTATTCATGGCACATCAAGCACTATGAGCATACCTGTGTCATTAATGTCTCCTTGACTGTGTTGTCTCCACACAGACAACACAGTGGACCCAAATAATACCTACACATGTGTTGTTTCAGTACACAGAAACTTAAGACAGTTCTACCTTTTTAAATTAAACAGACTTAATGTTAGCCTGCATTTACACTGCTGTAAGATCCAGTATTTATGTTCACCGTAAGTTAAATCTGTGGTTATTACAAAGGAAGATGCATTTCTCTGCCACTTTTTATTCTCTAAGGAGACTGTAACTGCAACAGAGAACCTAACTTTAGAAACCTGAGGCACAAGTTAAAGAAGTTCAGCAAGTATATGCGAAGTAGTTGGGAATAAAGAGAATTAAAATTTCTAAGAATATTACCAGAAATAAAATCAGGTAACATAGCTCCGTTCAAGCACACAACATGTCAAAAAAAGTTATTTGGTGCCTTCTGAAACATAATATATTATTAAATTGTCTGAAGACAGTATTAAATGCAGATATCAATACATCAGGTCTTGACTGGGTTGTGAGAGTAGATACAGCTAGTAAGTTGCCAGGTATTGTCCATATTGCTTTCAGCAGACACACTTGGAGTAGCAAGTGTCAGAAGATTTTCACTTAAAACAAAATCATTGTCTTTTCAAAGGCTGCAAAATGCATCATACTTGCATAGATAATATTGTAAAATTTTCTATCACAGGAAAAAAATCATGTTACTTATACATACTGCCTTCAATTTGTAACTACCAATAATTATCAAGTGTACTTTAAAGTAACAATAGTAACTAAATTCATATCATTACACATTCTACATAGTATATTTATATGCTTTTCATCACACAAAAATATTTGGGGCATATTGATCTTCAAGATTATCTTAATGTAGTCCTTAATTATCTTCTGGTAAGTAATCTATGTATGAAAGGTGGTACTGATTCCAACTGCAATTAACCAATTTAGCTCACAGTGTGCTCTTCCTGCTGCTAGTATTAAGAATAAACCTAAATATATAACTCATTTCTTGGCACTTTTTAAAAGGTCTTTGATAACATTTCAGCAATATGTAGGTTTCTATACAAGTTCAAAGAATAAACTTTTAACAAGATTGTGAAATCTTTCATTGAGGGGACACACTAATTTGATTTCTGGATAGAAATGTCAGGATGGTATATTAAGTATTATGTCTCTTAAAATCAATGTTTTTATAAAGCCAAATCCTAAGAAATATGACTCAGGGAATAATGGCAAATGCATCTGTTCACATAAAAAAAAAGTCTACCTTCATATTTAGAATAGTAATTAAGAATACTTTTCAGTGTCAAGCATTTATATACAAAAAAGTAATACATAAAAGTATAGCCCAGAAAAAAATCATTCATTTGAAAAAAGAATAACCCTCACTTGCTTTCTTCAAAATTAGAATAAATGGACAATACACTAGTAATTCACCAATATTGCCATTATTTCTTTCTGTGAATTTGCTACTTAAAATGCCAATGTATGAGCTGTCCGCATCAGCAGGCACTGAGAACCTGTCAAAACAAAAAATAGCTCACCTTGACTTCAACACTAAAAAAAGTTAACCTTTATATATATCTATATATCTATATATCTATCTATCTATATAGATAGATATATAGATATAGATATAGACACTAAAGGATAAAACACTAGTACAAAATCATCCCACAAATCATCTCTATTGATCTAATTGAAATGAAATTATAATGTTGAAAATCACAAATTTTTTAAGACAAAAACAAGCAAACATTTCAGTTTTCTTGCCTTCATATTTGTTTTCAAATGAAACAGCATTTCTTCAAATAAAACAATATTTTTTTAAAATCACATCATTTAAAAGGGCCAAATTTGATAATAATTTCTCCACTGTCATCTTGCAAATGTTTGACAGAATTCACCACTGAAATCACTCGAGCCATTAAATTCCACTTGACAAAAGATTTTTAAGTATTTTCAAGAATTGTAAGCTGCCTGACTTTCAGAACTTTAAAGCTCTCACTCCACCATATTCTTTCTGGCTTCCTTTATGTCTAACGAGAAGACTGCTGTCATCTTTCCTATTGTTCTTCTAAAATGTAAGGTGCCCCTATCCGAACTGCACTTAGGCTGCTGTTTAAGAATTTTACCACTGGTTTTCAGCCGTTTCATTATGTTGTGCCTTCATACACTTTTCCTTCAGTGACTGGAGTTCGCCATGCTTCTTGGGTCTGTTGATTTACATGCATAAATATACACACACATATTATATATTTTAGTCAGTTTTGAAAACTGTTCACTCATTATTTCTTCAAATACCTTTCTTCTGTCATCCACATCCTCTTTCTCTGAAACTAATTACAAACACAAGTCCCAAGACCTAGATAGTACTCTTACCACTACTGTACTTCTTTCAGACTTTCATTTTGAATAGTTTTCATTGCTATTCTTCAAGTTCTCTAATCTTTATTTCTGCAGTGTCAAACTTTCTCTTAGTCATATTTAGTGTAGTTTTTTTCAAATCATGTATTATTCTTTTCATTTCCACAAGTGAGATTTGGATCTTTATTGTACCTTTTATTTCATTCTTCATCATGAACATACATTGTCTATATTCTAGGAAAATGGAGTATATACCTGATTGTTTGTTTGGTTGGTTGGTTTTGTTTTTTGTTTTGGTACCTGGATTGAACTCACAACTTCACGCTTGCCAGGCAGGTGCTTATGCCACTGAACCAAATCCCTGACCTCTATAATATCTGTTTCAATGTTCTCATTTACTACATATAAATTCTGATTTTATTTCATTATTCCCCCAATTGTAGGTCATATGTTCCTACTTTAGGTTCCTGACATTGTGAATTTTATGTTTATTTCTAGATTTTATTGTAATAATATAAAAAGCCTCAAATATTCTGAGGCCTTATTCTGAGATTCTGGCATAGAGTTAAGATATTGGGCACAGTTTAGCACTGCTGAGGACACTCTGAAGTTTATCTGAAGTGATTCCTAGGGTTAGTTTAGTTTTGGTGCTAAGTTGCTAAATCTCGGAGGAACACCCAGTGTGCCATGTGTTAGATCACCTTATTCTAGCTGATGGAAATGCCAACTGTTCCTAATTTGGGCCAAACATCAGAGACTACTCTGCAACCAGCTCCTTCAAAATAGTACGTGTCATGGACTTAGCAGATTACTCACAGGCACTCACGATCAGTACCATCCAGATACTCAAGGCAAACACACTAGGTTTCCAGAGCATGCTCTCTTTTAGCAGTTCTTAACCGCATTGGTGGCCTAAACACGGATACCTAGGCATCAACTCAGTGACACTTCTGTGCTATATTGAGTTTCTCCCCCTTGTACTATAATCTGGAGCCTCTCCAGAAACAGTGAACTACTTACTGTCCAATATCTGGAAAACATTTCATATACAGTACCTTCACTGGATTTTTGCTTATATATGGCA
Organism: Hydrochoerus hydrochaeris; assembly: GCA_004027455.1. Lineage (NCBI taxonomy): Eukaryota > Metazoa > Chordata > Mammalia > Rodentia > Hydrochaeridae > Hydrochoerus > Hydrochoerus hydrochaeris. Next base: position 355,425 of record PVLA01001145.1, on the reverse strand, counting down.
CAGGACAAACCCATTCCCTGTCATTGCTTTGTCTGGGAGCAGAAGTCCTGTACATATCTAAAACTCTAAACATACATTTACTTGCCAGTCATCTGTTACAGACCCACAGCCTTTTCCTTGAGGAGTAATCTAGTTTCTAAAAATCTGAAATGACTTTTTTTGGTTTTTGTTGTACCTATGACTGTCTTCTCTAGTAGATCATGCCTTTGATACATCATTTATGATTTCTAGTTCTTTAAAAGTGAACTGAACATATTAATACATTTAAGAAACACTTGCAAAGCAACGAGTCCAACTGCTTTAAATTTTACAACTTCCTATATGCATGCACACACAATCTCATAATTATTACATCAATACTTAAATCAGTAAAATTTCTTTTAAAACTTGTTTAAGCTAATCTTTCAAAATTATTCAACTTAATTTTCAGAGAGTTAACAATTCTATTTCTTTTCAGCTTTCAATGCTTTGCAAAAATCACAATTAAAAGCATATCTGCAATAAGCAAGTCCAGGAATACACTTTGCTGCAGGCAGAGGACACAGACAACCACTGAACACCCTATGCGAGCCACAGCATTTGGTGTGAGTCAGTCATTCAGTAACTCACTCAGAAACCAGTTAGAAGCTGGTTAACAGAGCTCCTGCACTATAATATAATTGTGCTGGATAATTTTATATCAAAGGAAAGGATTTATTAAATAATTGTAGTATATTTAACAAAATTGGTGACCAAAGAAAATATATTTCACATCAAACAGCACTCTGAAGAACCTCTAACCCAAAAAAGCGAGTCATACTAGGGCAGCCTCTTACTTTTTTCAATATGTATCATATTTCAATAACCAATGATTTGAAAATAAAATGGAGGTTCTCAAGGGGATTTTGAAGGGATAAAGTATAGTCTACATGGAAGGAGAAAGGGTAAACCAGGTAAAAGGGACAGCACACAAAATGTGTTCAAAAGCAATAAGTAAATAAAGTATAAGAAATAACAAAAACTAACAGAGAGCAGGCCGTTGAGTCTCCAATAAATTGACATTTCAAAAAACTAAAATGTAGCATATTATCTTCATAGTTTTAAAATGGTATGCTATTCAATAACACTGGCCATTTGAGAGATGCAAATTAAAACAACACTGAGATTTCCCCTCACCCCAGAAAGAATGGCTATTATCATGAAATCAACCAATAACAAATGCTGTGGAGAAAAAGGAACCCTTCTCCATTGTTGGTGGGAATGCAGAATGGTGCAACCACTGTGGAGATTCCTCAGAAAAACTAGGATTGGAGGTCCCATTTGACCCAGCTATTCTTCTGGATGTCTTCCCAAAAGAATTAAAAACATCATATCACAGCAATATATGTGCACCCATGTTTACAGCAGTACAATTTATAATAGCCAGATCTTGGAAACAACCTAACTGCCCACTGACTGAGGAATGGATATAAAAGATGTGGTATTTATATATAATGGAATAATATTCAGCCACAAAGAATGATAAACTGGACATTTTTATAGGTAAATGCATGTGTCTTGAGAACATACTTACTAGTGAAATAAATATGCCACACATGTATAAACATCACACTGTTTCATTAGTACAATAAGAGAAAAAACATGTATTTTGTCCCAGAGAGAATAACTTCAGCCAAGCAACGACTCAGGTCACATCTGCCTTCATTTTAACTAACCCACTGTGAGCCATTTTGAGCTAACTTTCAGATGTCTTAAGAAATTTTTGATGGGCTCTAAGGTTTGGATTTTTTGCATATAGATATCCATTTGTTCCAATGTATTTTTTAGAGGTTATAATCCTTTCTCCACTTAATTGCTTTTGCATCTTTGCCAGAAATCAAATTCTGTTATGTGAGTATCTATTTGGGGACTTTATATTGGTACTTTGGTGGTTTGTCTATCTTGATATCAATGACATTTTTGTCATGATTGGTGCAACTTTGTGATAAATCGTGGGATTGGGGAGGGTTGGAGCTCTAATTTTGTTCCTTTATCAAAGTCGTTTAGACTATTCTGAGTCTTTTATTTTTATAGAAGTTTAAGAATCAAAATAATCTATATGAAAAATGATATTGACAGTTTGATAAGGGATTGTGTTTTTTCTAATCTTTATTTTCTTCTATTCATTTTTCATTTCATTTGTTTTTAATAAAATAATAATAATAATAAATGGCATGCCAGCTAGATTTTCTAGTGATCTAAAAACATCAGTATCTTAAATATATTCTAAGTACTACCAATCCTAAATTGTCTGTTAATAAACTCTAGAACTAATTTACTAAACTTACATTACAGAGAAAAGAAGTGATAATCTTCCAAAATGCTCAAATTATTCCATATGAAACATTTACTGTGCTAGAAATACTGATTTAGAACATTATAATGAATGGTTTATCCTACTTTTTAAAGAAATCTAACTATATTAAAATAAAAATTACACATTATATTACAATGAAACTATGTCTAAAACATCAAGAAATTCCTTTTAAGTATATTTTTAGATCAAAGTTTTTTGTTTTTCTTTTTTTCTGTTTGGGTTTTTTGCAATACTGGGACTGAACATAGAGTCTTGGCACAATTACCCTCAGCCCTTTTTTATTGTTTAATTTAAGACAAAGTCTTACTAATCCCCTAAGATGCTTAGACTGAGCTCTAAATTATGGTCTTTCTGTCTCAGCCTCCAGAGTGCTGGTATTATGGGTGTATAACAACCTGGTTTGGATGAGTATTTTCAATGTACCATCCTGAAAAGCAGTGTGCTTAAATATTACATAGGAGTCAATAAACTGCAAATCCTTAGGCAAGTCATTTTACCTTTATTTTGCTCTATATAGTCATATGAACATGTAGGTAAATATTTCAAAGTTATAATGCAAGAATAAGTAATGAATATAAAGTAAATGAAATTTGATCATTTCCTCAGAATTTCACAAGAGAAAGCAGTCCCTTCCTAAAGCTATAGATAATTATTTCTTTTCTTGAATAATTAAACCTGAAGTGTTCCTAAGTCTGTTCCATCATTCACTATCTCATTAGTCTTCTCAATGTTTAAGCAGACAAATTTTTCTAAAATCTTCTGCTTAATTTTTTTCTTTTACCATCAGGCAACTTTTGTTTTCCCAAGGTCTTTAGAGAGTAACAATAATTTCCTACCTTTATTTATATTGTTGCCCAGAAGGGATCTCTAAACTATGATCCAATTCTCTGGCATCATCTCTTTTCCAATCTACATAAATGTAGGAATATGCTATAGCTAAACTTTCCATCTTACCCTTTTTGAACTTTGTGTATGTTATCCTGTCAGATTTTTATACATATACAGGCCAAAAGTAGATTACTACTTTAACACTAAACCGTTCCATTCTAAATAAAATATACATATCTGACATCAAAAGAGGAAAAATGCTTTATATTCCATAAAAATAATGAACAAAATTGTCATATCCTCATATTATTCAATACTCAACTGCAAGGATTATTGAGTATCAGTCCTTTGTGAGACTTTTGTGTTAGGCAACAAGAATACTGTTGTAAACCAAATGAATAGACCTTCTGACTTTATTTAGCTTAATATTTAAAGGAGACATAAAACTTTAAAAAAAGCAAAATATTATATCAATTATTATAGTAAATATTGGAGTCTTTGGGAATCTAACCTAATTCTTGTTCTGAGAAAGCCACACTAAAGTGACACTTACCTGAAGAGGAGTAGCAGTTGCACACAGAAAGGAGAGAACAAATAGGTGTTTCATGAGGGCATACTAAGCTGTGAGAATAACTTAAAGTTACTCAAAAGGTTCATAAATGCTGAATATAATGTATGTCAGAGAAAAACTAAGTTACACAGGTCAGAGGTCAGCTGGGGTCTGTAAGGACATATGAAGGAATATGATCTTCACATTGAAGTTACTGAGAAAAAGAAGCTTAAAAGGCACATCAATTTTTAAGAAAATCTTGCTTTGGCTTCAGAGTGTGAAGTACAACAGGAGCTAGGGGACGAATGAGGCGGTCACCGGCCGAGAGAGCGCCTTCCCTGTCTTCCTGCCACTGAGTCTGAAGAAATCACTGCACTCTTCACTTGACACCACAGTCTCCAGATTTTCTTGCTTTGATGCCACTTTTTCCCATTTTCCACTGTGCTGCAGTGTTCCTGGACCCAATGATTAAATTTTTTTCTGTTTATATTTTTTTTCTTATTCATGATGTGACCAGTGGCTTTCATTTTTTCCAAAGCATTATCACCTAAACACCATGTATGTTACGCATTTATTTTTTATTAGCTTCTCCCTTCCCATAACAATTTAATCTCTATGAGAAGAGGGAATGTTTGTCTGTTAATTGTATAATCTTTCCAGTCACCTAGAACACTGTACAGAACAGATGGTCCACAAATACTTGTGAGTGAATGAATGAATGAACAAAGAAGGAAGCCTAAACTAAGAGAGACTCAACATAGATAGAAAGTGATAGAAGACTCATCAGTGGGTAAAGTAGGAAGACTGGAAAGCTGTAAAGGCTGAAGGAAAGGAAGAACTCAAGTTCAATTCCTTGATAGTGGACATAGGTGACCAGACATATTAGCAATATGTGGGAACTCTCTCTCTGGGGAGTTGTAAGACAACTAGTTCAGTTTTGCATATTCAGGGTATGAAGCACCTAATGAAATGCCCAAGTGAAGATGTCTAGTCCAGGGCAGAGAGACATAGGGTTGTAGATATGGATGCACATAGCACAGATGTGGATCAGAAGCTATGAAAGTGAATCGTTCCTCAAAGAAGACTGAACAGAGTGATGAAAACAAAAGATCTAAAACTGAGCCCTGATAAACCAAACAATAAAGTTGGATACAAGTAAAACAAGTTGCAAAGGGGATGGAAAATGAATGTTCACTGAGATAAGAAGAAAATCAAGATTATAACATGAGATCATAGCTAAGAGAATATTTTGAAAAGAAGGCATAAGAGCAAATATTGCTAAATCAGTAAATAAAACAAACAAACAAAAAACCCCATGACTATAAAGAGAAATTTTACATATTTAAGTGCTGACTGTAAAAAGCCAGCATAGAAAGAAAAATGAATGGAGTGGATAATTGATAGAGATGAGGAGCAACACGGCTGTGCATGTATAAATAGAGTAAAAGGAAATGGGAAGCTAGGCAAGTTTATCTTTAGTTTTCCACAGAATTATTTACATGTATATTAGGCCCTGTGCTAGCCAACTTCCCTTCCCTGGAACACCTTGAAAAGAGGAAAGATTTACTGTACTTTGGGTCATGGTTGCAGAGTTTCAGTGCATCACTGGCTGCCCCACTGCTTTGGGTCTTAGAATACAGTCCCTCAAGGTAAAGTGGGGCAGCTCAAATCCCTTTACCCTTGGCAACCAAGGAAGCAGAATGAAAGGAAAACCAGGCCTCAATACCCTCCCACCAGGCACACCTCCAGGGATCTCACCCCTTTACACTAGGCCCCACCTCCTCAGTTTCACCAAATCCCAGCTGCGCCCTAGTGTGGGGTTCCAGCCTTCAACACTTAGGATCCAAACTATAATACATACTATTTGTAAACCTATGATGGTATTTCAGATTGTCTGAGTATCCCTGTGGTAATTAACAAAATAACATGAATATATTAACAACAACAAAGTTTATGCAACAAAACCTTTCCTCGCTCCTATTTCCAATAGTTTATAAGGACAGTCTTACCCATCACACTCAGATGAACAACACTGTCACAGTGGAACAACCAGAATGGATAAAAATTGGATGTTGATGTAGTTTTTGTTTTGTTGTTGTTTTCAGTATTTTGTTGTTGTTGTTTCCTGTATTATTTGTCTGTCTGTTTGTTTGTCTTGGGGTTTTTTGTTTTTTGGTAGTGAGGACTGAATCCAGAGTTTTAGCACTGAGCTACAACCCCAGTTCTCTTTTTATTTTTGCTAAATTGCTGAGTTGCTCTGGTTGGGTTTGAACTTGCAATCCTCCTGCTTTAGGCATCCTGAGTTCTGGGATTACAGACATGCACCACCATGCCTGCTCACAGTTCATACTTAATATAGGTAACCACCTACTTAAAAGAGAAGTTATGCCTTGAAGATCTTTGTCTAGACAACTTCATGTATGTACAACTGCTCCAGACACAATTTATTGGTAAGGGCATGATACATTTTAGTATAAAAAAGTAACATTTATGGATATATACTGAATTCATTCTTTGCCTTTAAAGTTCTTCATAAAGTGTGTGCAAAATTGAGCCTACTTATGCTCTATAAAACACTCAGCACAGTATCTAAACTCCCTGAGTGTGGAGGAGTAGACACCCACTTCAGCAGGTTGAGGCCTTGTGTCTGAAGTCTGTTACTCTGCACATTCTACAGATGGCCTGTTGATAAGAGTGCTGATGTGATTCTTAACAAATGGTTGCTGAGAAGTGACAGGTATCAGTCATGCAGAGCTAAAATCGCTAACCACGATAACCATCTCAGCTCAGACCAACTCTTTTGTAGAAATCTTACCTAACTGCTAGATACTTAGTTGCCTATGTCAGCTAAAAACTTTTCCTTCATTAACTCTGAAAAGGAGGAGCTAAAGATGGCCAGTCAGTGAGCAACAAAATACAAAGCCTCCCAGGAGAAACAACTCATATGCCAGAAAAAACATCCTGGAAAGATCCAGACAGAGGGAGATGGATCCTCTTGACACAGGAAGAAATTAAAACGAAAAAAGCTCATCAGACACGCAGTCTTGGGGGTACAATTGGAACAGCTAAAATTACTGGACACTGTGCTTTCTGCTGCGACCCGCCAAGTTCGTGCCAGCCTGAATTTATGCCGGCCTGAATTCACGCCAGCGGGCAGAGCCACGCAAACTCGTTCCCGCTGTCACTCACAGGAGCCAAAGCCACGCCAAAGTCGGGGGTTGGTGAGCCCAACAGAGAATGGGGCTGGCGAAGGGACCTTCATTAATCCACAGTCAGTGCTGGAAATAAGACCCCACACACACAGGAAGGGTGCAACCAAATGGGAGACATGTTGGAATCGGGCAGGAGGAGCCTGAACTAGGAACAACAGTGACTTCAGTTGGTTGTTTCCTCCCCAGAGCAGATTCGTGGGATTTGCTTGGACTGGGTCACGCCCCTGGCCAGGACCCAATAAGCCATCCCAAATCGATTCCCTATGCCTAGCACACACTAACCTGGTGAAGGCCCCTGAAGTTTGACTGGCCCAGTGGGGAGGGGCCAGCATACACAGCCCTGCTTACACCTCAGTGACAAGAGCAAACAGGAGAGGGCAGAAATCCCTCACCAATATGCTTCAGAAGAACCATAACCTATAAGGAAAGGGGCTGGGATCTCCACTATACACCTGTATGGAAGAAACCAAAACCATGACAAGAGAGAGAAACAAGAAAAAGCCCCCAACCCAAAACCCTGAGAATACTGATCCAGGGGAGGGAAAAACAAGGGAGACTGAGGGTAGCAAACATGCAACATCAGACATGGTTTCAATGGACATTAAGAGATATCTTCGGGACCTTGTAGACGAGCTCAAAACTGAAATATTAAATGAGGTAAAGCAAGATATAAATAGATTAATAAAAGAAATGCTAAGCATCTCTCAGGAAGACACAGATGGAAGAAAGGAAGAACACAAAAAAAGGAGAGAAACACTCGATAAAGAATGTAAAAAAATATAGAATATATAAAGCAGATTCAAAGAGATTACCAGGAAATTAAAAACTCCATTGAAAGCTAGAAAAACTCCTTAAAATAAACTAAGGATAGATTATCAAAACTTGAAGACAAGTTTGCAATGTGTGATCATGAAAGGAAAGATCTCTTAAAAATAACACAGAAACAGGCAGAAACAATACAAAGGCTAGAAGACCACAAGAGAATCTATAATTTAAGAATAAGAAATGTGAACAAAGAAGCAGGAATACAAACAGGTGAATTACAAAGGCTATTCATGGAAATAATTAAGGAAAACTTCCCAAGCATGGGAAAAGAAAATGACATTCAGTTATGTGAGGCATACAGAACTCCAGCCACCTACAACCAAAGCAGAGCTATGCCCAGATATATAATAATCAAAATACCAGAAATTCAATATAAAAACAGAATATTAAAAATTGTCAGAGAAAAGAAACAGATTACCTATAAAGGAAAGCCCATCAGCATCACAGCTGACTTCTCGACACAGACCATCAGATCAAGAAGAACTTGGAGAGAAGTATTCCAAGCCTTGAAAGAAAATAACCTCCAGCCCAGATTGATGTACCCTGCAAAGCTATCACTAGAAATTAATGGAGAAACAAGATGCTTCCATGACAAAGAGGAACTGGGGGAATTTGTGACCACCGATCCAAACCTACAGAGAATACTGAAGGACATTCTAGAGAAAGAAAAAAAACCCAGGATTTTAGGAACAGTGGCAGAAAGGCCTCAATGAATGGGACAGGCAGTAGAATGAAGGGAGAAAAGTAGACAGTCAAAGGCAGAAAAATAGCATAGCAGAAATGAGGCAGAGAAGGATGGCTAGAATCTCTAACATAGATGGCCTTGATACACTATATTGTTAATAGTGCACCAGGATTTAAAACCCACATTACTCACACCACTCTGCTGAGATGTATTATATTCTGTTTCAGTCATTCTACCTGTACTAGATTTGAGGGTACAGACAGTTATCCTGAAAATAACAGGATATAGTACAGTAATCATCCTTAATTTCCTATTAACTTAATCTAAAGCTCTGTATAACCTACACTGTTTTACCATGACTGATCATAATCAAATCTGGTTTGTTTTGTATTGATAGATTTTATTCAAAGCTGTATTGTTATGTATTGACAGATTTTATTCAAAGCTGTTATGATTGATAGTATCAAGTCTGAGAGTATAGGCAACTACACTGAAGATGACAAGATTCATTAGAATATCCACTCTGGTTTGATTATTAGCTGCCTTTGAAGTTTTATACTGTCTACAATGTTTTATTTTTACTAATATTGTTATGTACTGCTATATTCAATTATACTGCTGTATTCAATTATGCCTGATGATATAGACAATTCTACTAAAGATAAAAGACAACACAGAAATCATTGTAGACCACCTTGTACTGTGGTTTTATATGACTTTTTGGTTTCATGTTTTTATAGGAATTTGTTTGCTTTGTCTTACTATGTTTTGTTTTTCCCTCTAATACAGAAAGGATAGAAATACATGTAAAGACTCATGCATGCGTAGCTGTTTAGTCTCACTATTTGAATATCTACATTGTATGTTTTAATTTTGTAACCTGAACAACTATTTCTAAGAGGACAATATGTAATTTATCAACTAGTGACTTTTACTGATTATCTTTTTTTAAATTCTGTATTATCTCTACCCTTTACTTTTTTTTCTCTTTAAATAAAAAAATACAGGAAAAAAGTTTGAAAATACTGATGTAAAAAAATTCTAGAAAATCTTTCACTGGACAAGCCTTCATTACGAATTATACATAGTATAGACACATACATCCTATACCAGCTTACTCCCAATTACGCTGCAGGCTAGGCTCCAATATGAACTATTAACTATTAGCTATGTTTAATCAACTCATATGTCTACCCTGTTCTCACAATAAACCACTATCTCCCTCTAATCTAAGGTATAAACTGTTAAACGCTTTTTTTAGAATTACTGTTTATCGTATTTGCTCTTCTATCTCACCAACCAAGCCATCAAGAAAAGTCATAAATTTGTCTAATATCTTGCACTGCTAGGTCAAAGACAGATTGGAAGCCTTGCACTATTATCCAAAATCAGGTATTAGTGTTTTTGAAAACTGCTAAATGCAAAACCTGTTAAGCCTATCAACAAAATTAAAATGTTCTTTATCCATGTTGCTCATACAGAGAAATAGGTTCTGCTGACTTTAGGCTTTTTTTTTTTTTTTTTTTTTTTTTAGATTTTACAGTATTCTTTCACAATTGCATCACAGATATAGCTTATTACTTTTCAAATGCTAGTGTAAAAAATAATGAGAGAAAGACAAATAAGAATTAAAGCTATCAGGACTTAATTAAAAGGAGTAAGGGGGGAAGCCTTTCAAAAAGACTATTAATTTTCTCTTTCTACACAGAAGACAGGACAAACTTATTATTAAATACTCTCTACTGTCCATCCAACTTAAATGTGTCGGACAGCAAAATAGGAAAAAATATTCTTGTTTCTTAAAGGGTGGTTCCAATTCTTTTGGCAGATCTGGAAAGAGCACATAAAAGGTGAAGTAAAAATACTCTCGTGACCACATTTTCTTTTGCATTCCTTTCTATTAGTGATATGTGGGGACATATTTCATTTAAGTGAGATAATCTGGTAGTAAGATACTTTCTAAAATACAAGGATAAGAAATAAGAATAAGTCTAAGATTTAAGGTAGAGTCAGAATTCTTCAAGAAGTCTGGAGCCAAGGCCCCTCACATGATAAACTCAAGGGCTCAGCTCAGTCACTGCAAGTGACTGCTGACCAGTCACATTCTACCCTGTGTTTGGGATTCTTTTTTCCTGTTGTTGTTGTTGTTGCTGTTGTTGGTTTTGCTTTGTCTTGTTTACTAGTCAAAAAGTAAAATCATATGCATTTATTCAATGAACACTTGTTAAACACAACTATGTGAAGTACAAAGTTGAGAAACTGTTTAGAGACAAAGGATGAAAGACAATCTTGTTCTATCCTTTGGGAAGCTAACAGAAGGATATAAGGATAGAAAGGAGACTTGTCTCAGAGAAACTAACTTCACAGAAGTGAGCAATAGCACCTGTGTGACCTATGATAGTCCAGAAGTAGGCAAACCCAAACCAAGAAATTAAAGAAGTTGGGGCTTTGATGACTTAAATTTCCATATTCTGTCCTAGTCACTTTTCTCATTGCTGAGACAAAATATCTGACACTGGATGTTAAAGGAGGAAGGGTTTATTTGGCTCATAGTTTGTAGAGGTTTCAGTCAAAGTTGGCTGGCTCTTTGGCAGGGAGACATGGCAGAGGGGCATCACAGAGCAGAAACAGCTCAAGGCAGACAGAAGGGAGCAAGGCAGCAAAAAAAGCAAGTAGCAAGTGACAAACTGCAACCCTTTTTTAGTCACTTATTTCACACCCAGAGCAGCCTTAATTCTAGCATTGTGCCAGAGTCAATACAACATTGTGTCCTTGATTCCAGCATCACACACACTGGATCTGGCCACCTCCGAAAAGCCCTACCTACTACTGAATGAGGCTTTGGAGAGACATCTAGATACAAGCCATAGATCCAGTCGTTACACTTATGGCCAGCACTCATACTCATGATCTTTTTGCCCTGGGCGCTGGTGTGCATCGCATCAATAGTTGATTGTATAAGTCAAGTTAGCTAGGCAACCTGGTAAAACATTATTATTCTCGATGTTACTTTATGGGTGTTTTTGGATGAGGTTTACATACAGTACAGTGCTTTTTGAGTAAAGCAGATGAGCTCCATAAAGTAGATGGGCTTCATTGAATCAGCTGAAGACCTTAATATTTAAAGGTTTATCTCCTGCAAAACCAAGAAAATTCTGCTAGTAGGCTGTCTTTGCACTCAAATTGTACCTTTTTAACGGGTCCTCACAGCCTTCCATTTCTTGCATCAGTTTTTGGACTCAATGACCTCTGTAACTGCACAAACTAATTCTTTAAAATAAACGTCTTTGTGTGTATGTATGTGTGTGTGTGTGTCTGTGTGTTCAGGAACACATATATATCCAATTACTGATGTCTCACTGGACAAAATTTACTACCCATCTAGCTGTAATATGGCAGATTCTCTCAAAATACATCATAAGTGCAGAGAGATATTCTAAAAACTAATAAGGTAGTATACATGCTATAAGAGAATTACAAGCTTTGAACACACATGTAAGACACAGAAGGAGAAAGAGGTCATTCTATCCTTCAGGGATCAGATAAAGCTCTCTTAGAGGTTGATCTAAGTTTGAAAGACGAATAAATACTCTGCAAGCAGATGGGAGGGGGCGGTGGAGCAGTATTCCTGGCATCAAATGCTCTCTGCATGAGTAGAGTCCCAGAGACATAAAGCATTATGACATATTACAAAAGCATAAGTAGGTTTATATAGCTCAAGTATAGGATGCATGGAGATTGGGGCAAGAGGAAGCAATGGTAAAACTGGAAAAACATAAAAAGTCAACTCATGAAAGTTCAAGTATGACAAGGTGAGCAAGGAGTGTGAATTTTAATTTTGTAGAGAATCACATACAGGTTCTAAAAATAAACCTTATCACAGCTATGACTTTAAAAGGTATCTTTGATAGCAGTATGTTCTGATAGCATATGTTCAAAGAAATGAAAACAACAGGATCAAAATAGGCATGGATGGACCATACAGGAGGTTTCACAGTTCAAGACTAAGATGCTAGCCAATGCAAGTCCTTCTGAGGGTTCTCTTCTGGCTTACAGAGGGCCATCTTTTCACTGTGTCCTCATATGTCCTTTCCTCAGGGGTACACATGCAAACAGAAAATTGACCTCTGTTTTCTAGGTTTCTAATAAGGTCATGGATATGACTGGATTAAGACCCTATGCTTTATACTCTCATTTAAGCTTCATTACCCCCTTAAAAGCCCCATCTCCAAACACAGCTGCATTAGGGGTTAGCACCTTAATATATGTATTTAGGGACTGTGGTGAATTAACTTACGGTCAATTTGTAATATCCAGCTGAACTGAGTCAGCGTGGTGCCTATCTAAGGATTGTTTGCGAACAACATAAGAAGAGAACTGGAGGGGAAGACGGTGTGCTGTTGATTCTCCTAGAGAAGCTGGTCATGCTAGTTTGCTGATACGAACTCGGCTGTTATCATCAGAGGAGTTGGGTCATTGAGGATGGCTGCAGTTCTCTTCTAGTCCTTGAGAATCACTTCTTGGCTCCAGTACAAATCCCTCAGCCTGCTGGCACAGATCCTTCATCCCCCTGGCAAAGACTTTCTAGCTTCCACCCCTGACCTTTGGGCCTTCCCAGTGCAGATCCTTAATATAGACTTGCATGAGGCTTTGTCTCTAGCTCTAGGCCCCCAGCTGGAGTCATGGAGGACACTGCCATGAGCTCTAGGTTTTAGCTGGACTTGAGCAAGACACTTTCATGGAATCTAGGCCCTCAGTTGGATTTTTTTTGGGGTCTCTAGTCTATGGACAGATCTCCCACACTCTTCTGCATTTGACTTTTTGGGTGAATATTATAAAATAACCCTATAAATTATATGTCCTGCATTAAATCTATTCCCTTGCAAACTTGACTACAACAGGGACACAAGATACATTCTGATCCACAGCAGCAATGAGTTCCAGCAGTCTCACTAACACATGATATCAACCTAAGCAAAAAGCAGTAGAACTGAAGAAAGACAAAGATGTGATACTAAGATGGTAAAATAACAAGACCTGGTAATCAGTTAAACATAATGAGAGCGAGAACCACAAAGTTTCTGACTTAAAACTCCAGGGCCTCACACTCTCAAAATGAGGTGTAGTGATAAGCAGAGATAAAAAAAGTCAGATGTCAGCTGAAAACAAAGGCATCACTAAAGATCTGTCTGCTAACAGTCCTCACTCAGGAGCCTGAGATTTACCCTATTTAAAAGATAATCTGTTAAATCTGTGACTGTTTTATACATGCTGGTACCAGATAGGTCAAAGACAAACGAAAGGACTTTATTAACCACAGTACAGCACCAGCATGTTAGCACTGGTGCCCAGGACCCGTTTCCTTGGAGGTGATGTGACATGGGGTTGGATGGACAGCATGTGCACGGTGGTTGGAGTCACAACAGAAATAAAGAGTTCAGGAGACCACCATTTTAGAGGAAGAGGGAAGCAAATCTCTGTCTTAGACAGAGACACTATTTCACCCTGTAGATTATTCAGTATAAACATAATCCTCAGACATAACTGAAGGAAAAATCAGGCAAGGCCTTGTATTTCTGGCATGTGCAGTAAGACATGGAGGAGCACACGATACTCTCAGAGCACTGTCTCTGATCATACTCACCACCCATTTGTTCCTGCCATGACCCCAAACAGCACAAGCACTCAGGCCTCGGACAAACAAAGTATCTTGAAAGAACCACAGCAAACAACTCAAACCCATCTCGACTGCTAACATGCATGCTGTTAATCCCAGAGTACAGCTGGCTCTCTGTAACTGTGGGTTCTGCATCTGTGGATTCACCCAACTGTGAAATCAAAAGTATTTAGAAACAAAACGCATCTGTACTGAATATATACAGGTCTTTTCCCCTAAACAATATAGTTTAACAATTACTTATATAACATTTACATTATATTAAGTACTATAAGTAGTCTAGAGATAATTTAAAGCATAAGGAAAGGTCACTATGCCATTTAACATAAAGGATTGGAAGATTTGCAAATTTTGGCACTCTGGGAATTCTGGAACCAGTGCTCTTTGGATGACAAATGACAACTGTATTCCAAATCACAATACTGGAAGAACTGAAAATAAAATGATACTATCCAAGAACACTAAAGTCTACAAGTAAAATAGCCATATTCATGCACCAAAAAAACAAGTTTTTTTAGATCTTAGTCTTCTTTATTGTTAATATTTAAATTTGAAAATTTACCAACAGAAAAATCGTGTTTTATAGTTAATGCCTTTGTATCTACTACCTTCATTAACTGTTAATATCTTGCCAGATAGGTCCCTTTTAAATTTATTATTCCTCTTTAATACTTAAAGTATTAAAAAAAAAACTTTCAGGCATCACAATTATCTTCTTAAATAGTTTACATATGTCTCCTAAGAATAAGTACATTTTCCTACATAACCATAATGACATTATTTCACTTAAGCAAATTAACAATTTTTCCCTAACTGCTCTTAAAAAAAATAGGCTTTTAAAATTTTGTATTACTAGCTCTGGAATCAAAATTCTATCAAGATCTATAAGGTACATTTGGTTATGTTTTCTTAGTTGTTTCCTGATACAACAATCTGCCTGACCTACAACATGTATGTCTTAGTATTTATAATGACATTCCCATTTTGATGAGAACACACTGACTACCTTTTAGTATGTCCCATGTTCTGCATTTGTCTCACTGTGTCCTTGTGGTACCATTTAACTTTCATCTATCCCCTGTACTCCATGAAAATTGGAAGATACATCTAAAAGTCTCATTAAAGTCACATTCAACTTATGTAACAAAAATACTCAGAGGTAACAGTGCATGCTTCAAATGATATCACATCACAACACATAATGTTATGATGTTCTATTACGAGTGACATTGTCTTTGTTCACTTAGGCAAAGTGTTGACAGCTAGATCTCTACTTTAAGGAAAATATTTTTCCCTTTACAACTATAAGAAATCTGTGAGTTATACTTACTGCTTTGCAAATATTCTATTCCCTCCCACTCTCCCCTAAAGGAATTGGCATGCACAGATGATCCTGATCTGAAGTAATTACTTCACCGAGGGGTAGCATACTGGTTTTATATTAGTGCTATAGAGTGGTAAGGAATCTACTGCATGGGCTATTTGTTACCACTGAAAGCTCTAAGAGGTTTGGCAGCACTGAGCTACAACAAATTAAACAACACAGCTTAGTATGTCAAAATCTATAGATCTGGTTCTACTGATTTCTCTATTCCTGATGTCAGAAGACCAAAATGAAAAAAAGTCAGCTAAACTTTTTCTTTTTAGTACTGGGGATTAAATCCAGGACCTTTACACTGAGCTACATCCCCATTCCATTTTTTAGTTTTTGAGACAGAGTCTCAAAAAACCACAAAGTTGCCAAAGCTAAATCAAAACTTGCAATCCTTCTGCCTTGCCCTAACATAGCGCTGAGATTAAAGATGTGAGCCATCAAGTTTCACTAGCTAGACTCTTACTTGGAGGTTCAAGAAAATGTCTGCTTCCCAAATCATTCAGGCCTCTGCAGGTATAGCACCTTTGCTTGCCGGCTGTCAACTAGGAGATACCACAAGCTCCTAGAGGTCTCTCTTTTGCACAGGCGACTTTTTATCTCAATGCCAACAAAAATGTACTGGATCCCTCTTAGGCTTGGCATCTCTTGTTTCCTCTCCCTCCAGTTTAAAAACAAAAACAAAAACAAAAAAACATTGTATATGCATTTTGAAGATCAGGAGTGGTGGTGCACACTTGTAATCCCAGCACTCAAGAGGCTGAGGCTGGAGGATCACAATTGAGCTCAAGACCAGACTGGGCTACATAATTATATCAGGACCAGCCTGTGCTACATAGTGAAAGCCTGTCTCCAAAAATAAATAAATACATGCATACACACACACACACACACTATACATATATACGTATATAGTTTTCTCTCTTCTTTCTCATACAAATGGAAAAATATATCGGAAACAATTCCATAGGATATTAACTGCTTCCCCTCTAAAGACATTTATTGTTTTTATATTCCAGCAACATGAGAGAGGGTCTGTTTCTATATAGTATCAACTACTGATAAGGTTAAGCATCTTATTATGTTTAAAGACAATTTGTATTTCTTTCCCAATGAACTGCTTCTTTATATCTTTTATCCACTGGTATGTTTTTTGGGCTTTTGAGGGCAGGTTTTTACTGTTATTGTTTTGTCTGTTGCCTGTGACTTCTTGAGTTTTAGAAAAGTCTTCAGTACATCTGACAAGACAAGATAGTCTAGATTCATGGCATTCATTTCTTGTCCCAGACTACAATTAGATATTTCTCTAAAGATTTCAGGCTTTAAATAACATTTTAAAACCATAATCATTACTACCAGTTTACTATGTCAACACTATAATCAGTACCACAGGTTGGTAGTTTTACTTCAGGTTTTACATTTATATCTTTGATTCATTTGGAGTTCCTTCTAGTATACATTATGATGAAGAGCTCAATTTCAATTACTAAAAGTCTTTTTTCCTACACTGACTTAAGACTGCATCTATCATAAACTATACTTCCATATATATATTTGCTCTTTTTTTGTATCTAGACTTTGTTCAACTGGTTTTTGTGTCTATTTACATGTCAATAATATATTATTTTTAAGAAGTTTACCATTTTTCTGTATCATAGAATATAGAAAATTATTTTGTTGGCTATTTTTTATAATTCTAAAATGTCTAATTACTAATTCCATCCTACATGCAGCAGTATGGGTATAGGAATGGACACCAGCAAAAAGCAGTAAAGGGGGACTGCTAACCAACTCTGGGCCAGTGCTCATTTCTTTTTCTCTACTCTAAAAGCATAAACTTGATGTCAGTAATAAGCAGTGAGAGAGGACAGAGAAACCAGGAAATTAAAACTTTTCAATATAAATAATAAAGATTGGGCTGGGGATTTAGCTCAGTGGCATAAGCACCTCCCTGGAAAGTGTGAGGTTGTGACTTTGATCCCTGGTACCAAAAATAAATAAATAAATAAATAAATAAATAATAAAGATAAATTAGAGATCTTAAACAATGTGATCCTATTTTCTTTCATGCTAATATTTGCATCGTCTACTCAAAGAATGTAAAATGAGTATCACATGTACCCATCTTCTTTTCCACAACAGTACAAATAATTTTTATTCCCATTTTAGAGTAGAGGTTTGCAAATACACCTCTACCATCATAAAGATGCGACTGAAATAGTTGTGACCGAGGCAAATCTCCTGATTCCGAGAAAAACATAAAATAGGTGAATTCCAGATAATGAAGTATTAATTACATAAATTGATATATTTTAATATTAAGATAATAATAATTTCTGCTGTTCTGGACTTTAACTTGTTCCAAATTTTAAATACTAAATATGTTCACTAGGGGGGAAAACAGCCTATAAAATCCCACTTGCCTGTATTCATTAATAAATCTAATTTATAAAAATGTTATTTTTCTGTAAGTTTCATTATTTTACAAGACATATTACTAATTTAGAACCAGGAGGGAAAGTATGCCATTAGTTGTTTCTATAAGTGTACTCTACCCCTTAATAAAAAGCCATACTTTAAAATTACCTAATTGTGGCTATTTTCTTATTAAACACATTGACAACTGATTAATTTCTAAATAGGTTATCAAGATATATTTCAATGAAAATTCAAATCATTCAATATAATTTCTGCTGGATTATAAATTCTTCATTTAATACTAAATGCGATATTGACATGAAAGAGATAGTTGAAACATTCACAAGTTACATGTTGTTCTTTCTACCACATTATTTACTACTTAACATTTCTGCCTATTTCTGTCTAACAGAAACATTATTTCTTGTCATTCAACTCCAATATGTACGCTAAAGATTTCTAATTTGAAAACTATATTTTCATACCAATGTCCCACCTCCTTAGACAGTATCTTTTTAAGCTCAAAGAATTTATCCAAACTTATTAAGAACTATATATTTTTGTGACATATGTAGATAGTATAAAAATACAAAACACATATTAGCAAAGCTTCTGACTATAAAAATGTAACTGTGCGTATGTATTCCTTTGTGTATTATAGCACTACAATTCTAAAAACAGACATCTCAGTTTATTTTACTTACACAATAAGTTTAATTTACATAGAAATGATAGAGCATTTCAAGAACAAGTCTTAAAAACAATTTCTGCTGAATGATTGTTATAATAATCTCCTTAAGAGAGAAATAAACATAAACTAAAACAGCATTTGTGAAATATACATAGTAGCTTTCAACTAAAGACAAAAGTTGATATTCAGTAGGAAACCACTTTAAAGAAAAAAGGAGTTTTCTTTTCAGATTAGTGCTTGAAATCTAAACTTGTTTCCTTGAAAGTTCTAAGGCTAACCATAGCAAATTCTGTTTATTAATGCAGGCTCCTGGGGAGAAAATTCAAATGTGCATTGTCTTTTGAATACTCCCCCTGACCAGCAAGCAGACAGAGCAGGGATTCAGTGCTTTTCTGTCCAGCACTTGGTGATATGCTTTCCATATCTCTTAGTGAAAACAGTAAATACTAAGTTATTTCTAGAATTTAAATACAAAGGTTTATTTGTTTTATCTGTGCACAGTTATATAAGAACTTGCATTTTCTAAATTTTATTGATAAAAGTCTGAAGCTTGACTATGAAGGATAAAACTTTTAAATAGATTACTACACATTTATAATCTCTTCTTAGCAAATAATCTTAATCAACAAAGCTTTCCCAATATGAAATTTCTAGATCTTAGAAGAGAACTGAAATGGAAATAATTAAAAATTACTTAGATTTACTAACAGAAAATTACCATTATAATTTTCTTTTTTACTAGTAAGAAAATATACATCTTTATGTTTAAATTCCTTACACTGAGAAATTTTCTAATATGCAAAGGCTCAGAATTTATATTAAAAAGTGTATGTATTTGTGTCACATTTATTATTCAACAAACATTATGATGACACAGAAGCTTTCTCCAAATTATTTAAATGTATGTATTTTTTTTAAAGTGTAATGTAAGGTGATTTGTAGCATAAAAGAAATACAGCAAACTAATGCCTTTATTTTACTAACATTTTCTTTTTAAAAAAATTTACTTTCCTATTTTTATTTTAACCATGCTAAATGGCATTCATCTTTAATGTCACCTTAAATCAGTTTTCACACAAGACAAAGTAGGAAGGAAAAGGGAATGGGACGAAAGGAATCTGGGAAGAGAGAATGACTACAGCAGAGGGGTTGAGGAAAGGCTTCCTGAAGGCAACTGCAGAGAGCCATGCTCGGAAGACCAGGGGAGGTAAAAGTTGTGACAAGTCAGAAGGCAGAGGGTAAAACAGTTTCAGATGAAAGAACAAGTATGAGAGAAGAATAGCAGATGGTTAAGTTTAATTGAAAGACATGGTTCAGAACTGGAATTGAAGGAACACGAACAGAGATGTCCACCAATGTGTTCAAGCCTGCCATAATAAATTCTAAAAAAACTGAATCGCCATAGTGAAAAGCATGTCATAATTAGTAAACAGCTAGACCTCATGCAACTTCTAAGATATAGAAAATGAAGTTCAATTAAGAAACTACCTTCAACCGTAAAATTAGCAATGATACATAAGCATGTAATGATAATATGCATTATAAACATGTAATGATAATATAATTATACATATGAGAATCAAGAGCATTTGGGACAAACGCTGTAACAACCAAACCCATTTCCATCTTCCACCCTGGTATCTTGTGTTGTGGCAAGTTTTATGTTAGGAAATTATGTTTACTTTTGACCCATGTATTTGGAAAGAAAAGGATTGATACTTGAACCTGACAAGGCCACTCATCGAATAAATGCTGATTTAATGGAATAATAATTTAAGGAACATTTTATTGAGTTTAAATGCTATCACTTTGGGTAATCACTTGAGGCCAACTTGATGCTGAGTATGAATCTGAATGCAAGCACAGCAGGTGGTAATGAAGATAACACACAATATGCCCTCACTATAGAAATAATCATCAGTGTGAAAGCTCAAAACACTTTAATTCTCATGGAATAAGGTCCACCAACAATATATCTGTGACTCTCAATATATCCAAATAATTAGATATTTGATCCTTGGAGAAAGCAATCATTTACAAACAGATGGTCTAACAAGATACACTAGATAAATGTTGATATAGATCATATGAAAAAAATATAGGTGGAGAGTAAAAAAGATGTAGATGCCAAAAAAGGCAAGTTATGTTGGAAGAAAAGCAACATGAAGTGATCTGGTACATATACCTTATGGAAGGGACTACAAGTTCCATGTAAAAACAAGCGAACACTAGCTCTAGTCTAAGGACATTATAGTTTGGTTATTCCATAATTAAAACCTAACCAGTTTGCGGCACATAGTCAATGAGAAATGAGAAAGTCATTTAATTAATGTAAAGCAGAAATTATTCTGGTCATTGAATATATTTACGTTATAAACACTAGATAACACTATTAAGAATTGTTAGGCTCATCAGTGCTGAGCTTTTGGCACTCAATACAAGAAAATAGGTTATCCTACCCCGTCTTACTAAAGATGCTGCCAGAAGATGCCACACTCTTGGATTAGAAATAAAAGACTTTTTAAGTCAGGGACTACAGGCAGCATGAGCTTCATACATTCATCTGTATCTCTTGCCTCTCAAATTCCAAAGAACTGATGTGGATAGGCCCAGGTGGGCATCAGGCACACAGTGATACTATGTTCCAACTAAGGACTTCAAGCTCAGCAAACCCAGCCTTCTACAGGGGCTGCTAGCAAATCTAGTATCCTTCTTTGATATCAGTAAGGGAAACTAGGAGCACTGTATTCATTATTATTTCCTACTGCCTTGGTGGGAGACACAATCTCTACTTCTGATGCCTGTTTACTGCACAAAAAACAGTCTGAGCAAGTTATCAAAGGCTTTTCCCAGAGACAAGCAGAAATACAAAAGATCCAAGGAAAATTATTTCCCAGAACACCATTCTTCAGGCTATTATTTTGCTACCATATATTTTTTATGTTATTATTTAATCAAATAAGTTATTTTGATCACTTAAAACAGTCAAAATGGAAAACATGAAGTGCAGCATATCCTTAGAAAAGTAAAGTGACTGTCTAGTTAACCCACTAAACAAATGTATCCATATGTATTTTGTTAAAAACAAAATAATGATACAGAATAAACCAAGTTTTTACCTTTATGAAAATATTCACCTAAGTTACAAGTGACATTTCCAAAGGTTCCTACCAGTTTTATTACATGAGAGTCCTAAATTGCACAAGACCTAATCCCTTTTCAAGTCAAAGGTAAACAGTCTACATTCAACTGATTTGGCCAACAATCATTTTTCTTCATGTAAATAAGCACTTTATAGACCACTTCTTTCTCTTGGTGCACTGGAAGACTCCACCTCTTAACATTTAAGAAGATATAATTTGGCATAAATTTGTTTTCCTGTGGAATGACTCACACAAAATTTTAAGGTCACAGAAAGGATATATTTGTATATAACAGAAACTTGAACTAAGAATATGTTTCTAAAATAGCCATTTAAAAATAACCAAATAAAAATAAATAAATAAATAAATAAATAACAATAGCCAAATACAAAGAAGCAAAAATCTTATTATTAGTATACATTTGCAGTAAATAGCAATTACATTCTAGATAATTAGTATATATATATATATATATATATATATATATAAAATATACATCTAAATTTTTTAATTCCCTCCAAGATATATAAACTGCTACATATTTAGAACATCTATTCTGAGTATTTACAACTGCAAAACAAGAAGTTAAAAGTATGTATGACATACCTCTCCCAGAGCCTCGTATCTTTTCTGGTTCCATCTGTGCAAGTCTTCCCGGTAGTTAAAAACAAATGGTTCCCCAGTTTTTATGTGTCTTAACTGTCCCTCTAGAAAACAATATCGCAATGATTAAGAGTACATTTAAAATAATATGGAAACTACAACAAATAATAGCTGATAAAAATGTAACTGTCTCAGCTTTTTTCTCTAGATCTTTTTGTCTAATATCAATATGATGCAAAACTATTACTAGTATAAAAGAACAGTCTCTAAATACACAAAAGCTAGTGTTCTTCATCACACTAATGTAAAGCAAACTGACAATATTTTAGGGCATACTACATATGAGAATCTCCACCAAGTATTGCCAGGAACATAGTCCCAGTTCTCGAGAAGTCTGCAGCTTAACCGAAGAGTAAAAGCATAAATATTAGAAAGCTATGCAACTTTTCAGGAAATTAAACAAACCAGAAGGAACAGGTTATTCATATAAACAATTAAAGTTTAAAATAATTTTGGAAAAAAGAAGAATCGTATGCTCTAGAAGGGTCAAATGGTTTCAGTGAACTTTTTCAAGTACACATCAAAACATGAGTAAGATATCAAAAGGAAATGGGAAAGAGGCAGTGTTAACACAGGCTCAGACTGTGAAACCAGACCCACTGAAATAGGCCCTTTCCACTGAGGGATAGAACCCTTTGGCCTGGAGAAGTCAAGGTCTCCTACATGAAGCAGACAGGGTGCTGCACAAACACTGGTGAACATTTTGGTTAACATATTTTGGTTCTATATGCCAAATAGTTAGAGTGCTCCTGTGATGATATTAAAGAAATATCCTTCATACATCAAAGACTATTTATCATGAGTAATGTTGAACTAGTCAAGGAACTCTTATCATAGCAAATACTGGTCTGTATTTACTAAAAGCTTTACTTAGCATATTTTGAGGAGAGAAAATGATCCATCTGTCATTTTTCCTTCCCCCAAAATATTCTCCTGGTCATTAGGAGAAAAACAGACCATAGGCCAATTACTGTAACCATTCCTCAACCTCAGGCAACAAAATATTACTACTTATACTCGCATAAACAATTTTTATAAAAAATTAAAATACATTTAAAAAGAACAAAATTTCTATTATCTCTGTTTAAACTCATTTAACTTTCTAGTACACAAAGATCGAAGCCCTGACACCTTTAACTGATACTTAAAGGGAATCCAAAATATGATGAGAGATCACCACTTCAGTTATAACAGCAACAAACAGAAAAAAAACTATACCTCAGAGGCTACCTACCCGCTAATAACATTACCCTGCAAGTATAACAGTGTATTATTAATCCAATGAATCATGATTCTTTGTTCCAGAAACATATCTGCAATTACAACATGTTCTTCCACATGGAAAGTATAAAGATTGCTTTATTCAGAACTTAATGAATTTTAGACAAGGTTATTGCCTGAAAAACGTGGAAAATTGAGTAACTTCTTTTAAAATACTGTCACAAATAATTGCCAGCCATTTCACTTTAAATAACATGTGAAGTAGTAGCATCTTTCTATCTTTCTGTATAATTTAATTAGGAGTCCAGTTGTGTATCAGGTTGCTGAACACTCAAGGTCGAAATGCATAAACTCAATCAAATTCATGTCCATCAGTTTATGTGAGCTGACAACTACAGAAAATTGTTACTTGGTTCTTACATTTCTGTGAAGAATTTCATCACACAAAGTATTACTTCCCATAAGAAATACATAAAACATTGCACTTGGCCTTTAGAAGTAGCAAACAGTGTCTACCCTAGCATCCTTTTAACATTGGTAAGCATGTCTTGCATATAATACATGTCACTTACTTTCATTAAAAGCATATTCAAATCCTTCCAGGGTATCAGGAAAATCAAGAGGTGGTTCATCTTTTTTCATTAGTTCATCCAAGTCTATCCTAGATAATAAATCTAGAAAAAAATGAAGTTTGCTTATACTCATTTTCACAGTTAATAACAAAGTATATATTTTAAATTATTTTAAGCATTTTATTAGATTAATTTCACATTATTTTATTGTTTTTAAGTTCCCCAAATGTTGTACTATGATCAAGAACAGTATTAACATAAGTCTATCAAAATCCTAATTTTTAAAACAATCACAAATGTCTTTAAAACACTATAATAAATTATTAACTTCTTCCCTTCAAAATAAACAACTATTAACTGGTACCTTATTAACCTTATTTTATATTATAAAATTCTCAGACATAAATATGACTTTTTGGACATCATTAAACTTTATATGTCGATGAAATTTTATTAATGATGGAACTTATAGATCCAAACAGTGATATTATATTACTATAGAGGGAAAATGGTAAAAAAAAAACATGCTAGCTGAAAGAAATTAGCTGACACAAAACAGTTTCTATTCTTTACATCATTGCATGTTACACAATCAAAAAAAATCAGCAAGTTTTTTCTTTAAAATAAGCAAAATTTCCAAATTTTATTTTGAAATAAGTTTAGATTATGGAAATGCTGAAAGACAATACAAGGTGTCCACCCTTTCTCAGTTTCCCCCTATGTTAACATTTTGTATCACCATGGTATGTTTGTCAAAAGGAAGAAACCAGCATTGGTGTATCACTTCAAACATAAGATAGTTATCATTTCTCCTCTGTGACAGAGAGTTCTCAGACTTTCCTTCTTTTCCATGACCTTCACAGTTCTAAGGAATACTACTTAGGTAATTTTAGGATGACCTTCAACTTGGCAGTATTTGATATTTTCTCATGGATGCTTTTTCTTTGTCTAGTCTTAGACTTACAAGGTGTTTTTTTTTTTAAGAATTTCACTGAGGTGAATTGCAATTAGAACATCATGCCAAGGGGAACAGGATACACACAGAACACTTTAACCATCGTCATTTGGTTGACATAGTATTTCCCAGGCTTCTTCATCACCATTTCCATTTCCAGTCTTTGAAAGTGACAAAGTCTGGTCCACTCTCAAGAAAATAGGGGTGGAATTAGGCTCTGCCTTCTGAAGTATGGGACATTTATATATATTATATGTAATTCTTTTGCATGGAAAATTTGTTTTGTTCCATTTACATACTTATTTATTTATAATGAGTATGAGTTCATAAATCTGTATTGTATACTTTAAGTAACAATCAAATATTTCTTTTTTATTTTAAAGAAAAAACAATGGCACAAAATTTCAATCTAAGATTGTAGAAGAATAACAATGGTCAGTACACTGCATACTGTTATCTTCTCAAGTATTACTTTATTTTGTTTCTCAATTTTTTTCTGTCATAGTCATTATAGGCTCATTCAGTTGTTTTCTGTGTCTCTTTTGACATAATATTTCTCTAGGTTCATCTTGTATCTTCCCCACTGCAGACCCAGATCAAGCATTTGATCTCATTCAGGATCATATTAGGATGAGACACTGTGTATTATCATAGAACCATTTCCAAGATGAAAAACTGAAGTTCAAAGGTATTCAATTTTAAAATATGTGAAATTATCTTTGTCAAATCAAGACGAGCTGAAATTTTAAGTTTCTGCATTTTAACTCGAGTTCTGAGGGCAAAAGCTTCTAGAACTTATTACAAGGCAAACCAGTCTCTTTTCTAGCAAAAAAGTATCTCAAAAGCAACACTATATTAAGGTCTCTCACTTACAAAACACATAACAAATCCATCTGTATTGTACATCATCAAAAAATGCTACAGAAAAACGTATTTTATCTACCTCTTTATAGAACAAAGATAAGCCATCAAAAATTTCATTTTAAAAACCACTGATTACAAGCCGCCGGTGCACCAGGGTGAGAACTATCAGTGATTCCTGAGCTCTGCATCATGTTGGAACTTGGCGCACTGGGAGAACAGGTAGCCTACTCGCCACCCTGGT
>PVLA01001145.1:301498-329073 GCA_004027455.1 Hydrochoerus hydrochaeris | reverse complement strand
CCTTCCATTTTGCTCCACCTGATTGAAAGAACAGCTAATGTGAACAGAACGGGATGTGCCATTGTGCCTATTGCAGGTGTCCTGGTGACCTTCTGTGAGGTTCTGTGCCAATTTCACTGCACTGCCTCGCATGAGTTTGTTCTGTGTTGTTCTGCTGTATATTGCTACCTTCAAAAAAAAAAAAGTAGATAACAAAGTAACAAAATGCCTCAGAAAACCTCCCTACTACACCAAAGCTGATCCATGGGGCATGGATGAGGAGAAACTCAAAAACAAAGCAACAGAATAATATAAGGCAATTAAAAAGTAAATAACAACAACAAAACAGCTCAGTAAGGTACTGAGCAACCTGAAACAGGATATAACAAATAATGGTCTTAAAAAGTAAAAGGAAGAAAATAAAGTGTTCTAAAGGATATAACTGCATTTATGTTTAAGTGTGTAGGATTGATAACCATGTTGCTAGGTTGTTATTGGATCATTGAACTTCTTTGCAGTCTCACTGTCTGAATGTCCATTTTGGTATGCTTTAATTTTGTAACCTGAACAACTATGTCTAAGAAGACAATATGTAATTTATCAACTAGTGATTTGTTACTGTTTTTTTCTGAAATTCTGTATTGTTTCTACCCCTTTTTCTGTTTTGCTTTTTTCTCTTTAAATAAAATTTTAAAAAAATACTGTTTAGTAGTCTTCAAATACCTAACTAAATAAACCTCAGCTTACAAAAAGATATGCCATTTTCAACATTAAAAATGCTTACAAACTCTAGTAGAACAGAAATGTCACATAATAGTCACAATGTTTTTTTAAAATTGTAGTTTAAAGAGAATAAAACCAAACAAAATAAAACAATAAAATCAATCAAAACA
Organism: Hydrochoerus hydrochaeris; assembly: GCA_004027455.1. Classification (NCBI taxonomy): domain Eukaryota; kingdom Metazoa; phylum Chordata; class Mammalia; order Rodentia; family Hydrochaeridae; genus Hydrochoerus; species Hydrochoerus hydrochaeris. The sequence continues at coordinate 328,201 of PVLA01001145.1, read as the reverse complement.
AAACAATGAAAGTGATACAGGACTTCAAATCAAGATAATAAGAAATCAACAATGGCTACCATGATATACCTTGTTATCTTCAAAATAGCTGCCCATATCATCAGACATAATAAAATTAAACAAAACAAAACAGAATAAAACCAAACCAAACAATAAAAATGATACAGGTCTTCAAAACAAGATAACAGGAAATCAACGATGGCCACCATAATGCCTCTTGTTATCTTCAAAATAGCTGTCCAGACCATCAGACACAGGCATGTAAAATTAGCCAAACAATGTAAGAACTAAGTTGCTTCTTTACTTCAGTTGTTATCTTTTCAGAAATTTCTACTATCTCTGTGTCTCCTGAATTTTTTCAGTGTGGACTATGAGCCTGAGATTGTATTTTTCTCCTTCATCTTGACATTTTCCTCCACATCACCACATTGCTGCATCCCGGGTGCTTCCTACATGGGCTGCTGGTTCCTCAGTATAGTAGACTGGACTAGACACCTGAGTTCCTCTGATCCTGGGTTCCTGGAGTGGTGGAGAGGCACAGGGCAGTGGTTCACTGCCTCAGGGCATAGCTTCTTCTCTGGGCTGGTGCCAGGCTTGCTGGATCTCTCCTGGCCATAAGCACATAACCGCTACACTGGGCTTTAAAAGGAACATATGCTCACAGTTCCTCATCCATTAGTACAGTTCTCAAAACCAGGTAAATCTTTTCAAAATAGACAGAAATATAAAATTTGGCTTGGAATGCCTAAAAGATTCTCATTGGTCTCCTTCCAGTGAACTGATGTTCTGGGGCAAAACAAGATCCCTTCACTCCACAGTTGAATCAGACACACAAAAACTCTCCAATGCATGAGCAGATGTGTTGTATCTAATAAGCATTTACTGTTTCTATCAGCTTAGACCAAGAAATGCAGCATTATATCTATATATCTCTTCCAAGATTTCAATGTATTTACATTATTTCATCACTTGATCATCACAATTCTATGAAATAATAACAAGAATTATCATACATTGTCTTTCAGACAAGGAAATGAACTCAGACATAAGATGGCTTGTCTGAAATTACAGCTTACTATTAAGTAGGTTCAATAAAATGTATTTCCCAAAACCTAACCTATCACTTCTTCAAAGTCACATACCAATTTTACATGCTCTATAATATATATAGTATCTTATAATATTTTCTCTCATTATAAAAAGTAAACAATTATAAATTCAAAGTGTTCTTGCTTTGCTCAAAATATTTCTTGGCATGATAAAATGAATAAACACATATTCCTCAAATCTCCTCTGTCAGCCAGAGAACCTCACACAGATATTTTTTTTTTAGCATTCAGAAGACATATAGAAAGGAATATAAAAAATTACTTCTCTCATTTTATAAAAGGAATACTATAAAGTTGCATTTTAATCTGAAATTGGATTATTCAAGCAGCAAGTATAATGAATGACTTCCATTGAAGATTCCTTCAGTCCTCTAAAATATATAGTAAACTTGAATCCACATAACCTAAATACAGTACTCATCAAATTTGGTAATTTTTTTCATGAAAGTGTGGCTCTGATAATTAAAATGAGCCATCAACTAGAATTACAAATCTCAACCACATAACAATAAGTGCATATAAATATTCTTTCATATTCAAAAGAATTGAGTAAAGACTTAAAGAAATATTTTTAAAATAGTATTTAGAATAGAATTATTTACAATTGTCAAAAGGTAAGAGCAACCTACTATGTATCAACAGATGAATGGTATAATACTTAACTTTATGTGTCCAAAAGGACTTTCTTGGATTACACAATGAAACTAGCTGGGGAAAGCAGAACCTTTTCCAGTGTGCATGTGCCTCACCCAGCCAAAAGAAGGCCTGAATCGAACAAAAATGCAGAGTACAGCAGAATCCATTCACTGCCTGACTTTGAGATGGGTCCATTCATTTTCTCCAGTGTTGAGACATGCTCTGGAATTTACAACACTGGCTGTCTTCAGGCTTTTGGACTTGGACTGGACCTGCCATCCACCAGCCAAGTTCTGAGGAGGTTCCTAAAGCTGTTAGAAATAACCTAACCTACCTACCCATGGAATAGGTCTCAGGGACCTATTCCACAAGTTCAGGCACTCCCATCTTGGAAAAAGAATAGTAGGATTAGTCAGCAAAAGACACAGGAAAGGTTTTAGTAGGTAGATATTTACGCACATACTCAAAGAAAACAAAGGATAGGTCTTCAAGATAGAGAAGAGTATTATTTCCTAGAATGGGAAGAGTTGTGCTTCTCTCACAGGGTTGGAAACCTCAGAGGCCCAACCCTAGAAGGGTACTAACTCATGTAAAGGTATGGACCCAGTTTAACTTTTTTCTAAGACATGTAATGTAGACATTTCTTGGATTTGCTAGGTCTTTTCCTTTATCTTAGGATCAGGTTTCTGCTCTTATTTCTCAATTACACCACCTTTATGGTGGTATTCCTGAGGAACCTTGGATGTGTTGGGTCTGGAAAAAAAGGAGCCTAACTTTAACCAAGCCATTGCTTATATGGATCATCTTAAGTGACCTTACATGTGTCTCAGAAGTTGCAGTCTTCCTAAAAGTACAATTTTTAGTTATGATTTCCTCATCTCCTTTCTGCCTATTATTTTTTCTATCCTACTTCAGAACTATTACTGTCAGCTTTCATGGTTCTTCAGCTTGCTGACAACAGACCTTGGACTGTCTCAACATTGATTATCACCATATATGACCTCTCCATATATACATTGGCATAATTGGTTCTGTTTCACTTAAGAATCTTGGCCAACACAAATGGATGAATAAAATATGGCCTACACATACAATGAAATACTGTTCATCTTTAAAAAGGAAGAACATTCTGATGCTACATGGATTTACCTAGACAAGATATGAAGTGAAAAAAGCTTACAGAAAGACAAATGCCACTGTATAATTCCACATGTATGAAGTTCCTAGTGTAATGGAGACAAGAGGTAGAATGGCAGTTTCCAGAGCACAGGCAAGAAAGGGAATATGGAGTTCTTGCTTAGTGGGTAAAGTTTCACTTTTGCAAGTTAGAAAAAGTTCTACAGATAAATGGTGATGGTGATTACAAAATAATGAGGATATATTTAATGCCACAGAATCAAACCTTTACAAACAGGTAAAGTGGTCAATTTCATATCCTATATATTTCATTACAAGAAACAAAATAATATTTTAATTCTTTATTTATTAAAACTTTATTAGGTAAATGAGAATCTTTCTTTCTTTCTTTCTTTCTTTTTTTTTTTTTTGTATTGGGAATCAAACTCATAACCTCGTGCTTGCCAAGCAGGTGCTTGTACCACTGAGCTAAACCCCTGGCCCCACTATGTGAGAATTTCAGTCATTACTAGTATGTACCTCTGGCCAAACTAGAACAGGAACTAGATTCCTTCCACTTTGCTTAAACTAGAAAGTAGGATAGTGTATGTGACAGAAGAGTTTTCAGAAGCTGCACAAAAGATAGCCAAAATTGTGTCCACTGAAAGACAGATGAGATTGAAAAAAAAACCTTTGATTATTTTTTTGAAGTCCTACTTTACTGCTTAGAAACAGTTTAACACACAGGAGGAAAGAGAAACTCAAAGAAAGAATCCTGTTGAGTTGAGACAGATCAGAATGAGCTACAGAATAATTTGAACCAGTCTCTGAGTAGGTATTTATTCATACATACAGGAGGAAAAAAACATTACTCCAGGACAAGAAAGTAACAGGCTGAATAATTCTGAATTTCACATAGGAACAAAAATAACGTGTGTAAATCCACCAACCAGAATAGAAAGATCTTATAATGCATGATATATCTGATGGAAGATTGAGTTAGACCAAATAAAAGGTTATTACAAAACTGCCATTTCAAAGATTACAAAACAAGTTTCAAAGAAACAAAACTGATACAGAAAATAGAACATGGCAGAAGAAAGGCCAGTTTTTTTTTTTTCAAATATGCCAAACTAAAAAGTTTTTAAAAATTCAAACACTGGCTTTAAAGGAATACAACAAGATCCAAAATGCATTCATGCAAACTTTGCAAATCATGTAAATGTTTGGCAACTGTGAAAAAATTATGAGACATGCAAAAAAGCAGGAAATTACAATCTGTAAGCAAGGGGAAACAATCAATAAACCAGAAATGATAAAGAGGAAGGGATTCACAGAAAAGGAAAATAACATTATTTCAAAATGGTCTCTAGGTTTAAAAATATAGAAGTAAATCATGAGTATACTGAAGTAAGAAATGGTAGACATATTTCAAGTTTCCATATATGAAAAATATAGCACCTGAATTTTTTTAATGATTCAAAAATTAATAGCAAAAAAAAAGTCACTGAAGATGAGATCAGTGGACAGTGACATCTAGTAACAGAATTACACAAAATGAAGACCAGAGAGGGAAAAAAATAATAATTTCAAAAATAAAGTAAGAATTTAGTGACAGAGGCAATATTAAGCAGTCTAAAATAATATAAATGGGGTTAAGATTAAATTTTTTTAAAAAATCAATGCCAGAAAGGGCACTGGAAATTGAAAGAAAAAAATTTAAGTAACATTTTTCCGAATATGATAAAAACTATAAGATCTCAAATCTGAGCAAATAAAGACTAAGAAAATGATACGAACATACCTCATAGGTAAATTTCTGAAAACAAATGATAAAGACAATGTTTTAGAAGCAGACAGAAAAGTACATGATCAGGAACAAAAAGCAAAGATAAGCATGACAGAATACTTCTAAAACCACAAAAAACAGAAGAAAATGGAATATAATTTTTGAACTAACAAAAAGAAGGAGGAGAAGGAGGAAGAAGTAAAAGAAAGAGAAAAAGAAGAAAAACTTAGACTTGTACACCAAACAAAAGCACTTTTCAAAACTAGGAGAAATAAGAATTTTCTCTGACATACAAAAGCTAAGAGAATTTACTGCCACCAAATCCACAGCCTGTACAACAAGGACGGTCTTCATACATAACCAAGTTGTATTAAATAGAATGTGGATCTACACAAGCAGGGAAATGTCACCAGATAGAATCCAAGGAGGTCCCTCAAAGAGAAGAGACAGAGAAAGACCTCAACTCACCCTGTGCATGGATTTGGTTGAAAGTTCACTGATGCTGGTCACTGAAAAGATCTTCAAGATGCTCACTGAGAGGCATAGGAAAGTTCACTACATAGAAAGCAGTACACTCTCAGAAGGCAGTATGGGCTTTCGTAAAGCAAGATGCATTATGTTCTGGGGCTGGGGGTTTTTACGTGGTCTTGGGGATGGCCGCAAGATGGCTGAGCTAGGATAAGTATCCCTACTACCCGTCAGGCTACCCATCTGGTGGGCTAGGTTAGACTGCAAACCATATTTACATGTGTTTAAAATTTACAGATATGCTACCAACTTAAAGTGCTTCCCTGAGGATGAAAAGCCTGTAATGGCAAAGCACAGATTCAATTTACAACTGAAATGGAGCACTAGATGAATTTCTAGGCTTATGGTATTTTTAAGATCCTTAGGATTTTTTTTTTAAGTTTCCTACAGGGAAAAAAATGGTATTATAACTTTGTATCCCCAATTTTTAAAATTTATAGTTTCCCTTTGTACTTGTCTTCATTTCTTATACCCATAACAGAAATATGCTAAAAAAAAAAAACGGTGCTAAATAACAGTATTTATTTCTCATTGTTTAATCTCTTTGATGAAACAAGAGCTATCACAACTGTATAGCCATTAAGAAAATGAAAGCAGTATTACCAACAACTATACACATAAATACAACCAAAAACCAGAAGAAAATGGAGTATCATTTTTGAACTAACAAAAAGAAAAAAAGAAAATTTTATTTTAGGTAAAATAAAATCCATTAAAAACTCTAAGTTACCAAAACTCATCCAGCATAAAATAAAAAAATATAAAGTCTAAAAACTTTTAAAATTTTACCAAAAATAAATTTTGAGATCAACAGAGTTTCACTGGAGAAATCTATCAGATTTTTTTTTTAAAACTTAGCACAAATTCTATACAATATATTCCAGAAAATAAAAAAAAGTAGATTTTCTAAGTCATGTTAAAAGGGCAGCTATTCTGACAACAATCCTAGAGAAAGACACAAGACAACACACACAAGGGGAAAACAGGCAGCCAGCACACTCTGGTAAGTGGCTGTGGCATCCCCAGCCATGGCAGCCCCAGAGTGAGACCCATATCAGCGTTTCCTGAGATCTGCACCATGTTGGAACTTGGGGTGCTGGGAAAACAGGCAGCCAGTTCACCCCTTTTGGTGGGCAGCTGTGAGTGTACCGGTGCTCGGGCTAAGAATCAAACATCCACCCCACCACAGCAAGTGTGAGCCGGAGATCTGAGCATCTCTTGCAAGTTTGACTATATGCAATATAGCAAATAAGGGGGATTTTCTTCTGCCATCTCTTTGAGGACAAATATTTTTATCTCTGTTTTGCTCTGTTCTGATCAGTGGTATCACTCTATTCAATATTCTGTTTTTATAATTTCGGTATTTCCTTTGGTATTGCTCTACCTGATTGAAGGAACAACTATTGTGAAGAAAACCAGATGTACTATTGTACCTATTGCTGTTGTCCCGGGTAACCTGCTGTGAGGTTCTGTACCAATTTCACTGCACTGTCTCAGTTAGCTTTGTCCTGTCTTGTTCTGCTGATTCTTACTACCTTCAAAATAAAATAAATAAATAAAATTTTAAAAAGACAACACTCACAAAAAATTGCACGTTAGTATTTCTAACTAACCTCAATACAAAACCTCAGCAAAAAACTAGCAGAACAAGCAATATGTAAAAGAAGTATTAAGTCAAGCCGGGGATTTAGCTCAGCAGCATAAGTGCCTACCTCACAAGTGCTAGGTTGTGAGCTCAATCCCTGGTACCAAAAAAAAAAAAGTATAAGTCAAACTAAATAGGATTCACTATTCGAAATGTAGTCTACCACACTAGACTAAAACAAAACAAAACACGATAATCGACTGGTCTGGGAAAAGCATTTAACAACTCACTCATGATTAAAAACTTCCAGTGAACAAGGAGTAAAGGTATGTCTTCAATTTGATAAAGAATTTTTTTTTTTTTTTGGTACCAGGGATCGAACTCACAACCTAGCATTTGCCAGGCAGGTGCTTACACTACTGAGCTAAATCCCCAACTCCTGATAAAGAATATCTTAAAAAACATAATACCTAATAGAAAAATACAATTTTTTCGCCTGAAGGTCAGGAATAACAAGGAATATCAGCTCTATTTTTAGTCAACATGGTATTAAAAGCCCTACTAAATATAACATAGTCAAAAAGGGAAATAAAGGTATAAAATCAAATGGAAAGAAACAGTACTGCATAATTTGCAAATGACATCATTGTCCATATAGAAAATCTCAATAAATCTATCAAAATGACTCCTAGAACGTTAGTAATCATATCCATAAACTTTTAATATTCATAGGAAAATACATTTTAAAAAAATCACCATTTACAATTGTTACAAAAACTTACAACATTTAGACTATATATATATATATATATATATAATATAGGATTTATTGTTGAAAAAATTAAAAAATGCTGATGAAAGAAGTCAAGGGTCTAAATAAACAAAAGACATATGATGTACATAGACTGGAAGACAAGATAAAGAAATTTTATCAACTTCACAAATTTAGCTATAGGTCTAAATACAATTTCTATCAAAATCTGAATAAAATTTTTGAAGATATGGAGAAAGTTATTCTAAATGTACACACAAAGTTAAAAGACCTAGAATAGCTAGACAATATTAAAAAATAATACAGTGGGGAGAATTATTCCGCTTAGTGTTAACTTACTACAGTACATAGATAGCGTAAGTGAAGAATATGGTAGACACTTAGATCCACAGTGCAGGGAAAGGATTTAGCTCAGTGGCATAAGTGCCTGCCTGGCAAATGTGAGGTCGTGAGTTTGATCCCCAGTACAGGAGAACAGAACAGAACAGAACAGAACCACAGCACAAATAGAGAACCCCAAATAGATCTCCCTAAATATACCAAATAGACTATTTGACAAAGATGAAAAAAGTAACTCAAAGATAAAAAGAGTCTTTTTCACTTACTGTATGATCAAGTAATCAGATTCTTGAGCATGTAACCTAAGATATGAAAACTTAAATTCGCATAGAAACATATGCATGAATGCACACAACAAAATTATTTTTAATAGCCCAGAACCTTCCATAGTCAATGGTTAAACAAACAAGCACATCCATACAAGGAAATATTACTCATCAATAAGAAAGAACAGCTGACACTTGCAACACCTTGGACAAATCTCAAGGGTACCATTCTTACTGAAGAAAGCCAATCCCTAAATGTTACATACATTAGGATTTCATTTACCTGACATCCCTGTTATATTTTAGAACTGTGACGTTCCCCAAAAAACCTCATGTGTCTGAAAGGTAAGTGGATTATGAAGGCAGCATATCTGATTTGTTGTTAGGTGAGTCACTGCAGATGTGACCTGCAAGGGCGCATCTTCCCCTCTGGCTCCTCCCTTCTCTCTGAGGGTCCTGGCCACCACAATGTGAGAAGCTTTCCCCCTGCCCTAGCCTGCCTACCATGTCGTTTGTGCATTGGAGCCAAAGACCATGGACCAGAAACACTGAGCCCAAGTAAAACTGTCCTCCTTTCAGTTATGAGTGTCAGGTATTTTGTCCCGACGAAAATGAAAGAGACTAAAACAGTGCTTTGCAAAATGTATGGTTTTAGTTGCCCTTGTAAGAGTTGGTGCCCTTCACAACGTGACTGGGCCATAAATGATCCACCCCTATGGGTGGGATTGTTGCTGCTATAAAACGGTAAACTTGGCCCTTTGCCCTTTTTTTTTTTTTTTTTTGGTACCTGGGATTAAACTCACAACTTCATGCTTGCCAGGCAGAAGCTTATGCTGCTGAGCTGAGCTAAATCCCCATCCCCTATGTGGTCCCCTTTAGTTTCTTGGTCATTCTACCTTCAATCACAGGATGGTACAGCAAAAAGGCCCCTGCCAGATGCCAGCACACTGATAATGGACTTTACAGCCTCTAGAATTGTGAGTCAATAAATTTCTGTTTAATATAAAATACCCTATCTGTTGCTTTCTGTCAAAGTTGCACAAAATGCATTACCATAGTTGGCATATGAACATTTAGAAGACCTATAAGACATTTTTTTCTACAACCAAATGAAGTAACTTTGAGACCTCACAAAGGGAAGATAATTTGATCTTGGATAAGTTATTAGACAGATTAAATATATTACAATGAAGAGACTTTACAGATTAACAATTGATACTTATTTTAATAGTAAAGTTGCAATAAGCAAAATTTTTAATAAAATGTCTATAACTCAAAAATTCCCTAACATTGGGCAGGTTCCTTGTGAAGCACTAACATGGCCCTGTCATAAAACATCCCTGATGCCAATGTCACAAAGACAGGCTACAGGTACAGCCAGCTCATTACCCTTACCCACTATGACAGTCCAATCAACAAAAGTATGGTAAGGGCACTAATCTTGATTCAAAAAACTTACATTAGTTTTACCACTAAACATATGACCTTGAATAAGAAAAGCACCAAGAGTTCTTATAGCTATAAAAGTATAGGAGTTTATTATTTATTTTTGAAGAATATATGACATCTGACACTGTAACAGTTGTTGTGAGGGATGCAAATAATTACAAATAGCCTAGGTGCTCATCCTTTAGAATCAAAATGAACAAGGTCACCTAAATACTTCTACATCTTCTCTAGGCACAATGAAAATTACTTGAAAAAACAAATTAAGTATGTACCTTTCAGTGCTGTGGTCTTTTCTTTTTCATCTGGACCTCCCTGGTAGATATGTGCCATGTTTATCCAAATTGGCAACAAAATTAAAGAACTCAAGGAAATAGACATCAATCTTCAGAAGACCGTCTAGAATGAATGAAAGCAATAAATTAAGCTCTATTTAAATCCTACCTACTCCCTGAGAACTTTCTAGATCCTCCCAGGGAAAAAGGATTAGCATCTAGCTCACGTGCCACTTCACTCTGTTCATGCCTACCCACAGTACATCCTGTTGTCTTCTTTGTGTTACAGTTACGCACATATTCATCTCATTCAGTTAATAGCTCACAAGCTCCAGAAATAAAGGTATGAAGTTTGTGTCATTAAAACTTTCATGTCACAAGGCATGATACCTTAAACCTATAAATATCTGTATGTTGGTTGAAGTAAATTTAACCAAACTTACTAGTTTTCATTACTTATCAGCTATTGCTTTCCAAAAATATCTTCAGGTAACCTCAAAATTTTGAAATTTCTTTCAAAGTAAATGCCATTAAAGTATTTTCCATTTACACACTCTCCCTCCTGGAACATGCAGACAGCAGAAAAATACATAAAATTTCAGCCAGACTATAGTTAAAAATATAACTTTAAGGGAAATAGCTAACTCTTTTCAAAATGAAACAGTTAAAATTCAATACTGGAACTCATAATCTACAAAGCGTGACCTAAAAATAATGAATGTTAAAATTTTAAAGTAATTATTACAGTAAAAGATGCATTGCCATTAATTCCCCTCAAGAAACTTCCTGTCACTTAACATACAGAGTTACCTGATCATTCTTGCCAGTGTCTGAAGCAATTCTGGGAATCCTCTTTCCTGAGTGTCTTGTTGCTCTGATGTAGCTGCCTCAATGTTCTAAATCAGTTCAGAACATTTATCTTTCTTGGTCATTTTGACTTTGGGGAAGAACTGGAATTTACATGGTGCCAGATCCAGAGAATAAGATGGATGAGGACATACACAGCATAGTTTTTATGAGCCAACTTTTTCATTGGATAGCACTCAGCAACAGTGCTCAGCATATTTTTATTCATATCTGGTAAAGGAACTCATGACACAGAACTTGAAAAACTTCTTCAGAAAGGGCAAAAACTATGGTTTAAATGTGTTCAAAGCAAGGGGTGATATTTTGAGGGGGATTAATGGTAATGTGTCTTTTACTATATTAAATTTTTAAAAATTTAAACATTCACTATAAATTACACTATAGTAAGCAGTAATAAAATAAAAGTATGATTTATTACAATCTAATTATGTTCTATTTTGGCCAGAATAGAGGTATTAAAAGTATAAACAGATGGCTTTTCACAAAGTGCCCATGAATAAGATTTGCAAACTACTACTACTAATGTTTAAAAGAAAAAACACACACAGTGGAAAATTTTAAAACTAACCTTAGTCAATTATTCATAACTGTTAACAAAATTACATAAAAACTACAATGATGGGAATAATAAACCAAGACTGACTATTCCTCTGATTGACGAACCCAACTGGTTTGCTACCCAATTTTATAATTACCTTTGAAAACAAAAGCATTTCTAATCAGCAAAAGGTAGCAGAAAAAAGTTAAAAGCTTACCTATTCTGTGAATAAAAAAAATTAAAAACCCTAATCCTAAAAATAGTTTCAAACTATGAATGTTGCAAACGGTCACAATCAATGCTGCCTGAATCTCCTCTCACTTTAACTGTAGGTGATATTATGCAAGAGAAAAGACCATCTGGCTCTAATACTAATTAACCATGAGCCTATGAAAAATTAACTTCTCTGTGCTCCACCTTTCATATTTGTAAAATAGAAATGACAATCACACTTCCCTATGCCATTTTCTAAAGCAGTTCTACAAGTTCACTTTTATGAATTTTTTCAAATCAGGTAAAATTAAAAATATGGTGGATGCTACTGTTGACTACCATCCAATGGAAAGCCAACCTTGTGAAAACTACACTGTATCTTCATCCATCTTACTCACTGGATCTGGCATCACATACATTCTGGCTCTTCCCCAAAGTCAAAATGACTTTGAAAGGTAAAAGGTTTAATGTTAAATACTAAACATTTAGTATAGTGCCTGATCTATAATTAAGTGCTCAACATAAGTTAGCTTATTTTTTTAAATTGTTATAAGTGAATCTTTGCTTCACCATTTAATAATAGCACTACAGCCTTTGATAAAATATTTAATATCCAAAATATTCAATTTTCTCAATTATAAAATACAAAATTAAATTAAAATTAAACATGGAAATTATTCATAGCCATTAATTGCTAATCTCAATCACGTGAGATTTTCAAAGATGAAAAAGTAAATATAAGACTCATGCTATGGTTTAGATAAAAAGTGTCCCCCAAAGGCTCATGTGTTAAAGGCTTTGTCACCAGCCTGTGGTGCTACAAGACAGGGTTAGGAACCTGTAAGAGCTGGGAACAGTGGAAGGAAGTTGGGTCGCTGGGCCCTGCCCTTGGAAGGGATACTAGACTTTGATCCCTTCTTCTCTTTCTATCCTGGCCAACACAAAGCAAGCAGCTTTACTCTACCACATGCTCCCCATCAAAATGATCTGCCTCACTGGAGACCCAAAAGCAACAGAACCAACCAATCATGAACTGAAATCTCCCAAACTGTGAGCCAAAACAACTCTTTCCTCCTCGCAGTTGACTGTCTCAGGTATTTTGTCACAGCAATAAACACAATTTTTGACTGGGAAAGCATTTTTACTTTGCAAGAAAGTAGCTGTTATTTTTTCTTCTGTGAATAAGTTATTTGAAACTATAAATTTAACGTGAGTAAAAATGTGTTTCTGGAGCAGGGGATTTACCTTAGTAGCCTAAGTGCTTGCTTGGCAAGCATAAGGTCATGAGTTTGATTCCCGGTATCAAAAAAAGAAAAAAAAGTGTTTCCGTTCCTTGAAGAAAATCTTTGTTATGGGGTGCATTATATGCAAAGGTGAGAAAAACCAATGATCACTACCTATGTAGGAGCTTATTTACCAATTGAAATCAAACTTTCAAACAGCCACAAATAAAATGTATCAGACCTACAGTGATAATTATGATACTGTTACAACAAAACAATATTTACATGTAGATATAATGTTTGTATCTACATCTAGGAATTGGTCTGAACCAAAAATCTCACAAGTTTATGCACAAGATTCACTAGAAACTTGTATATAACATCCTGTAGCAGATACAAGAAACTTGTATATAATACTAGATATATAGAAACTTGTATATAACATCCTATATGCATCTCTCATAAAAAAATTTTTATGAGAGAATTCAATGTCCTTTCCCAACAATACCACAACTTTGTTAACATCTACAGTGAGATCTTAATTTTTACTTTATCCCTCTGCCAAATCAGTATTTATTCCAACTATAAACTATTAAGTCAGTTCTTATCAGTGCTAAATTATCTGATATCTAAATGGAATAATTTATATAATTATTTCATTGTGGTTGTTTTAAGAAAGGCAAAATTACAAATGTATTTTTGCTGCTAAAGTAATATTCAAGATTCACTTTGTAAAGAATCACTTTCATGATTCCCAAGATTAAATATTAATACTCAATATTCTAATTTGATATGAGACAACATAAAATTCACAAAGCAGTTCACCAGACTGATGATATGTAAATTAGGACATTACTAATTACTATATGTGACTTAAACCTTATAGTAACAGATGCAAAATAAGCATGAAGCAAAAGCAATTTGACTATTGCACTCTTATATACTGTATCAGCATTGTACTTTCAAGTTATTTTCCATGGCTGTGGCACAGCTGGTGAATCTAAATCAGGAACATTATAAATTCTCAATTTAGTTTTCCTAATAAAAATTCAGAGTTATAACCTGCATGACCACAGATAAACACTACTGAAAATGCAGCCAGGAAGACGTTTGCTACATTTGCTATATATTAATATGTGCACTCGACATAGTTTATTTGGCATTATCTGATGGAGGCTAGGTTATAGGGAATAAAGTGGCGGAAGGTTTTTACTGATGTGAATTGGGACATAGTTGACATGTTGTATACTTCATGATAACCACTGCTGTTTAAATATGGTTTCCTAGAAATGGTTATAGTATAAACTAGATTCAAAACATCTCTGTTTGCGATTTCATTCTGTGAACTACACAAAGCAATTATCATATCTTTTTCCTTCCTATGATTCCAACAGAGAATCTACCATGTATAAATAAAACTATAAATAACTTGTCATATGTAATCTTTATCCAGTCAGCATTTCAAAACATGAAACAGAAAAATATTTATTTGCCCTGTTTGCTCAAAATATGGCATAAGCACTTATAAAACGTACAGAAAGATACATAGAAGCCTTATTTTTTTCACATTTGTTTTTATGCAGGTATTAAATATAAACTAGATGTAAGAGATTTTTGCAACAGAAGTTCTTTCTGCCTCACACGCTGACTGCATTCATGAAAGTACAAAATTTGGCACAAAACAAATAAAATAGGATTTATTCTCTGACGCCCCAGGGACTGGTGTAGTTCTAGTCTGGTCACAAAGAATCTATGCTCACTAAGTTGAACTCTGGAAATTCAGTTCAAAATAGCCTACTTGCAAGTGAAAGTACAGTCAAGTGAAACTGGTACCAGACATTTATGAGGACCCAAAAACATCCATGCTAATTACAGTTAAAATTATCCACGTTGCTCGTCAGTAAAGGGTACTTCAAACTGATACTGAACAGCATATAATTTTAAGGCTGTTGGTTGCATTTGTGTGCGAGTGTGTGTGTGTGTGTGTGTGTGTGTGTGTGTGTGTGTACACAGATATGAGCACCAGGAAAGAGGTTAGAGAACAAAGGCATCAGACTGAAGCATACACAGAAGCAAAGTCCAGCATAAAATGAGCCCTAGTGCATAGAAAACAGAATGAAAACATGTTCAGGTCACAGTTTTGTTCAACCTAGAAACACCAAGTACTAATCCAAGGATATCTAAAATAATTTCTTAGCTTCCCAAGCAACATGATACAGTAGATCTAGAATGGGATCTAGGTTTTTAATCTTAGTTCTAATAGCTAAATGACCTCAACAAAGTCACAATTTTGTAACAGGAATAATCACAATAAGAGCAGTTAGCTTTTTGGAGCTATTATTAAGATTAAATGAAAGAAAAAATATACTATCATATAAAATCATTTTGCAAACTATAGTTCCCTTTGCCAACACTATAAAATCAGGTACAATAGGGTACCAAGTGCTCAAAATCTAAGAAGCAGACTAAAAATCAGTCCAGTTTACAGAAATGAACTTCTGTTATGCATCACTCAGATATATTTTGCAAACAAAAAATGAGACAATGTTATAAATATCCTTTGAGTTGACTTGAGTTTCCAAGACTACACTAAAAAAAAAAACTGTAAAGGAATTAAACTAGTTTTTAAAATAATGTTTCCTTTACTTTCCCTTCTAATTTTATTAAAATGAGTACCTGGACAATCATATGGGTAAGTTCCACCTTCATTTAAAGTTTTGTCCAGACAACTGGGGTACAGCTATCTCCTAAATGCACATACTGACCTCAGGTCACAGATACTTTTTATACTGTCATCTTATTTAGGTCATCACCACAACTAGTAAGGTAGGTAAAACTGACATTTGCACTGTACAAATATGAGAAATTCTAGGTTTGGAGAAGCTAAACAAATCTGGTGAAAGTATCACAGAAGATAAGGTGCGGTTGGGTTTCCAACTTGGTGTTTGAGCTCCAGCTATTACCATTCTGGTCAGGGTCAACTGGCTAAACCTCACTAGAGTAATAATTCCATTACCTTTATTCTGCAGAAATTTCATACATGCATGCATTAGCTTCTATTATTAGGAAGTTATATGATTTTAAGTCATGGAAGTTGGACATAATTATCTATGGACTAAAGCTTTCAAGCAAAATTGTTTCATTATGTTTATTCAGAATTAAAACTAATAAACAAATGCTTTAGGAAACCAAACATCTAAAAGAATGGGCAAAATATTAAGAAATATCAAATTAAAATATTTTAAAGAAAAAGAATATTGCACTACTGTGTCTTTTTAATAGGTTCCCAAACTGGTAATCATTTAGTTAGATTTCATAATTCCTAAAAGGCAGAAACTCCATGAGACTAGAATAAAAACCTTAGAATATCTGCATATCAGTGTTAAAACTGAAGTAGAGAAATTAAACGAGGCCTAAAATAATTCTCAATTTAAAACCCTGTCAAAGTGCCAGGTGTGGTGAGGGACACATGTATTGCCAGTTAATTGGGAGGCTGAGATTGGAAAAATCACCTGAGCCCACGACTTCAGCAGGATAACAGAGAAAGGGAAAAAAAGGGAAGGGAAGGGAAGGGGAGTGGAGGGAGGAAGGAAAGAAGGAAAAAACGAAGAAAGAGGAGAAAGTGAGGGGATAAAAGGGGGAGGGAAAAGAGGACTGAAAAAAATTCTTTGTAACAAAAAAGGCAGAGCCATGGCCAAGGACACAATAAATCTCAAAAAGAATACACTGTACTCAAAATATTAGAAAAACAGTGTATGTCAAACAAACAGCAATCTCTTTCATATAGGTCAAATACAAATGTCAGTCAGTGATAAATATAAGTGATAAAACACAAATATTATGAATGTATAATTCCAGATGAAATTAACCTAGTAGAAACTAGTGTCTTGAAAATTCAAAACAGCCAACATTATGAAACAGCAGTGATAATATTCACAAAATTAGCATCCAATTTTCTCATTAACAAGCTTACTGGCATCTCTGCTAAACTTTGTGAACCTGAGGTCCAAATCCAAGTTAAAATATAACGTACGTGTGGCAGACAATGGATGAATCATCCAGATGCCCCTAGATACAGCAAGTGCAGCCATCCCACAGCCTCCTGCGGCCTACAACTTGAGAGCTGGCTTTGGTACAGAGCGTCACCACCGGAGGTCACACTTCTGCAGATCCTTACTTGGTGACTAAGTCAAGTGAAAGTATAAAAACCTAGTTGTGTTGGTTTGATCTAAAGAAAATTCTGGTCATGTTTCTCTAAAGCTTTTGCCAGATTGTCAGAGTCTATGTCAGGTCTGCATGTAAGTTCGAATTCTCACTCTGACCAATCCTATTCTCCTCTTTTCCTTCTCAAGTGATCTTATTTCTCTTTTTGTTGGTTTTTTTTTTCATTTTTCTTTTTAATTATTTATTTTCTTTGTGTGTGCTGGGGATCAAATCCTGGGCTGGTGTCTGTTATTCAAGTGCTCTATCATCAAGCTATACCACCAGCCTTAATGCTAATCTTTAACAAACAGTTCATACTTCAAATTCTGTCTCAGCACCTGTTTCTGAAAAGCCCAAGCTTTGATAATGTACTTCTCCAAATGTTTTTCTGAAGAGCAAGCAAAAAATTTTCTAATACCAGGCAAGATTTATCAAAAATATATAAAGAATTGTGGCAACTCAACAATAAAGAAAAAAATAATTAAAAAGTGGACAAAGGATAGGAATACACATTTCTCCAAATTAATATTCAAATGAGTAAAAAGCACATGAAAAAACACTCAAAATAATTAATCACTATGAAAATATATCAAACCAGAATCAAATGCAACTTCATTCATACAAGCTTAGCTATAACTAAAAAAAAAAAAAGGTAAAGCATGTGTTTGTGAGAAATGTAGAGAAAGTAAATCTTTCCTGTGTTGCTAGTGGGAAGACAAACTGATATACCTGCTTCAGAAAACAACTAAGCAGTTCCTGACAACAGCAGATATACAGTCACAACAGGATCCAGCAATTCCACTTCTGGGTATATACACAAGAGAAATGAAAACACATGTCCACACCCAAACTTATATACAATTATTCACAGGAGTATTATTCACAACTGCCACAATGTAGAAACAACCTAGATGTCTATCAACTACTGTCACAAAACGTGATACATCCATACAACTGGCTAGTATTAATTACTAAAAGGAATGAAGGACTCATGCTTGCTACAACTATGAAAGAACTTGAGAAGACGCCAAAGGAAATTAATCCAGCTACAAAAGACCACTATTATATGGTCTCAATCCTATGAAATGTTCAGAATAGGCAAACAGAAACTAAAAGCTAGATCAATGATTCCCAGGGATTGGGAGAAGGGGATAATGGGGTGTCACTGTAAATAGGTATGTGGTATCTTTTTGGTGATGATTGCAATATTCAAAGACATGCATTTTTGTTCAGGGTAGTGTTCCCTTCCTCCCTCCCTCAATCCCTCTGTCCTTCCCATTCCCTCTCTCCCTTTCTCTCTTTCCTGTCTCTCTCTCTCCATCTTTATTTCTCTTCATCTCTAAAGCCAAAAGTCAAGGAGTCTTGACCACCTCACTCATTCTCCTCTTTTCATTCCATGAAACAAGAGAAGTAGACTTCAGGCAGATTCATTCAAAGAATTTAAGAATTTCTACATTTAAATGTCTGTCATGCCTCCACCAGAGCCAGACTAACAAGTGTATAGGTCAGCTGTATTGAAATATGAGGTACACATCCTGTTTTCTAGATACAAAAGATGAGTACTGTATAAACTTGCTGCAAATCTCAGCGCTCAAATCTCATTGTCTGCTTGGAGGTACTTTCTCAGTAGGAATTTGACTAAGCAAGAAGACTGATTCACTCTGCTCAGGATTCAGCTAACCTCCCTAGTAAAACAACACCTAATACCACCTAGTTTCTCACAAGGATTGAAATTTGTCATAATTTTATTATTATTCCTTTTCTTATTTTGAGTATTCGAACTGCAAGTGATACCAAACAATATACCAACAACCTTCAACATTAGAAAGGTATCATACACTACAGAAAACAAAAATAAAGAAAAATTTGAGCATATAGTCAAGTAAATTATACAAATGACACTAGTGATAGAATTTAATGGCAAAGTTAAGCTTTGTGCAAACACAACTACACACAAGGCATTTAAGTACCACTCATATCCAAATATATACTGAGAGTGCACTCCTTTAATGTTAAAGGAGTAATTTTCAGTGGCTAAAGAGTAATTTTCAGTGAAGCCTGACTCTTCCTCAAATGCTAACAATTAGGAATGTTGTCATTTAGGAGCCTTCAGAATAGATTTTTTTCTCTTTTGGCTTCTAGAATCTCCCAGTTCTTAATGGAATGATTAAGAATTTTATGTTTGTACCATATTTCAACAATGCCCACATGCTGGAATCAAAATAAAATAAACAGAAATATTGAAAGAATCCGTATCGATATGATGCCACAAATATCTGATCTTAAAAAAAAAGAAAATTAGTAATTTGAGACTTCAAATTATCTTTTGAAAGTACACTATTACAGTGGTTACTTAATGTGGTATTTATACACAATGGAGTACTGCTCTGTCATAAATAAAGACAAATTTTGAGCATTCATAGCTAAATGGATACAACTTGAGAACATAATGGTAAAGAGATAAGCTAGACATACAAGCTTAAGTATTCCATGGTTCCTCTTATATGAGAATATCAGACACACATACAAATAAAAAGCAAAATAGAAGATAAATAGGAAAGTGGGAGAAGTCCAAATAATTTCCTAAAATACCTACTCTAATGCTCCACAAGTATTTTAATATATGTGCTAATTCATTTTATTTATACTACCAGTTTCTCTTAATTCCATTGAAAAAAAAGTTTTGTGCTATTACTTGATTTTTTTCCAAGAGAGACTTGGAAAAAAGTCTTGTATGCTGAGTAATTACTTTGAAGACAGTGATACACAATGTATTAATTATTATTATCCTCTTGTTATGAAATTTTAATTTTCATACAAAATTTTTTAAAAAGGAAAACACCACACAAAATTTATGTCTTGACTAAATTAAGAAAGGATTTAAAGTACCAAAAGTTTCTTATTCAAAAAATAATCAGAGAGTTGTATTTGTTACCCCACACAAAATTTTTTTTTCTCACAAAGACAACAACCACTTAGCTGCATCTTTTGCTATAGGAAATGAATTCTGTAACACTGAAGTTGCCAACACAAGAATATTTTGTGGAATGTTAAGCCACTTACATATCAGACCTATGCTTAGTACATACACTAAGCTTTCATTACTATGTCCACAAAGTGATTGAGTCTCTTCCAGTGACCAAAATCCAGCAGTGCAAACATTAAATCCCATGGTTCCACTTCCCACAACCTGGGCAATCAATGGCAAGTTGTGGCATCCAAAGGGCTTGGATGGCTCTGCTGTTACAACACCGCTGATGGTTGTAGCTCCCACAGCTTCTTTCTTGGGCTGGTTGTGCTTCCACCTTGCAGCTTTCCTCAGACCATCCATGTGCCTGGCTTCTCCAAACTGCTGGAGTCATTATCACTCCTTTGGCCTCACACTCATAGCTTCATACACTGTCCTCTCAGGAGCACACTGCCTGGTCTTTCAAGCCTTCTGAAATTTGGAGAGGATTTTCTGACCCCACAACTCTTATATTCTGCATGCACCTAAACCACAACCATGTGGATGATGCCAATGTCTGCTGCCAGTTGGAGCAGTAGCCAGAGTCAGGCCACTGCCATTCTGGAACACAGTGTTCTGCAGCTCTCTTCTCAAAGAAAAGTTTTTCACCTTTGCAACTCTTGAGGCTGCAAAGGGTGAAATCCTGCTGGTGTTTGTCATGTTCTCGAGACATCTTTTGTTGTCTTCTTTTGAAATATGTGGCTCTTTCTTGTGAGCCTTTTCTGTGACCACTTTCTCTTCTCTTCTAGCTCTATCACAACTTTCCTGGAGCTTCCTTTCTGGCCAGTGTTTTAAATAATTCTGCTGGGATTTTTGCTCTTTGACTTTCAACAAGAATCTGATTAAAAAAGCTCCATCAGTAGCCTTTCCATTGCTTCAATATTAGGCTGCATTGAAATTTCTTCTGCAAAATCTATTAGTCCATCTCCCTTAATCTTACTTAGTCTCAGGCAAAGTCTTTGGGCACAAACAAAACATAGACAAATGTTCTGCATACCCATAACACACATCATCTGGAATCCAACAACCGTTGTAGTCCTTCTTCCCAGCAGAAACCTCCCAAACCTGGTCTTTACTGAAAAGACTTCTATCAGTCTCTGGTCTTCTGAGCTCTGACCAGAGCCTCCCATCAAGTACAGGCAAAGGAATTCCAGTTCTAGCTTCTCAGTCTGGATTTTAGAACCTTTTTCAACTCTTCCAATAAGCCAGTCCCAAAGCCACCTGAACCACAGGGTAAAGTATAGTCACAGGAGTGACCTCACATCTCTGGTACCAAATTTTGTCTCAGTTTTCTCAGTGCTGAGACAAAATACCCACAACCAAGGTTAAAGGAGGAACAGTTTATTCAACTCACAGCTTGTAGAGGTCTGAGTCCATAATCAGCTGGCTCAAAGGCTAGGTGGCATGACAGATAGGCACTACAGAGGAGAACAGTTCATAGGTGGCAATAAGGAAGGACCATAAGTGTTTCTATCCCTTATATCTTATTCAGGCTATTTAGAGGGGGTAGCACTCACACCTTAATCCTAGCACTTACCCCTTCCTCTCTGGCATACTTCCCCTGCTCTGGCTTATATGTCCAGGTAGATAATAGAGCTGTGACTTTGGAGTTAATATATGATCCCTTGCTCCTTCCTGTCTGGCAGTGTTGTCCTGCAATGTTTCTCAGCTACTATGAACTGAGAAGCTTTGTTCTACCACAGCTGTTCCCCCATCAGCTTTGCTCTATGCCATACTCTTCCTCCATCATGTTACTGCATTGATGCCATGAACTGAATTCTCTGAAACCATGAGTCCAATAAACCATTTCATTCTTTAAATTGTGAGTGTCAGGTATTTACTCCAATAAAAGGAAAGCTAACCAACATGTCTTGCACATGTGTGTCAGGCAGCACATAGGAAAATGTTCACATCATTAAAAAGTCAGTTTATCATTATCTATGACTACAAATCAAATTACCCCAAAAACCAGTGGTTCCAAACAACAGTATTAACTATTTCCCAGTTTCTACAGATCACAAATTTGAGAGCAGCTCACATGAGAGGTTCTCACTTGGGTTCTTAGGTTTATAGTCAAAATATAGTAGCAAGCTCAGCAATCATCTGAAGACATGACTAGCTGGGATCATGTGTAATAGTCGAATATTACACAACTGTGAAAATGAACAAAGCATGGCTATTTTCAAAAAGAAATATTTGCATGTAAGTAATCAAGTTTCAAAAGACTAAATACAGAGTAATATTTATATATGAAGCTTAAAACAATCTATGGGTATCACAATTTGTGATAAAACTATTAAAAACTTGAGAAAATTAAATGCAATGTAAAAGAAAGCACCTAAATCAATGCAAGTTACTAATCAGGTTATGAGTCTTAGATTGAATTGTGAATTTAATGTTAATATAAATGGCAATTACATTTTTATGCTTTATAAGTTATATAAACATTACATATATGAAGACCACCTTTTATCAGAATGTAATATCCATATATACACAATGATCTGGGTTGAAAACACTGTGGTCTTTCAAAGTTATAAACAACATACTTTTAGCTGAAGGGGGAACCAAGCTGGTGCCCTGCCACGAGGTGAGTGGCAGCTCGGCAGGGAAGGCCAGGAAAAGTTTGGGACCATCCATCCCAGCAGCTGGGTGCCAGCCCAGCCCCCTTAGATCATTGGACTAGGCTCCAGAGGTTCCACAGGCTTGAGTGGACTGTGCCCAGCGACTTTCATTCAACCAGGGGAGCCAGGCTCGCTAAAGGGGTGCCACGAGGCGAGTTGCAGCTCGCCAGGGCATGCCCGGAAAAGTTTGGGACCATAGATCCCAGAGGCTGGGTGCCTGCCCAGCCCCCTTAGCTCACTGGACTAGGCTCGAGAGGTTCCATGGGCTTGAGTGGACTGTGCCCAGCAACCTTCTTTCAACTACGGGAGCCAGGCCCGCCGAAGGGGGAGCCAAGCCAGCACCACGCCGTGAGGGAAAGCTTTGGAAAATCGCTGGAAACAAGGAAATACAGGAAAATGACAAAAGATCAAAATGCAATATCAAACCTCCAGTCCATCCCAAGAAAACCTAGGAGCCATGTACATAAAAGAAAATACTACACATACACCTGAAATACATGAAATGATATCAACTGAAATAAAGAAGCAAGTACAGGAAGCTATGAGGGAACTCAAATCAGAAATATTCTCCCAGGTAAAAGAAAAAATGATAAAAGTAGTGAAAGAAATACTGAATGCATCCAATGAAGACACAGCCAAAAAATTAGAGGAACAAAGCAAAATGATAGAACCCCTGAATGAAAAGTTTAAGAGACAAACAGAATGCATTAAGCAGATTCAAAGAGATATACAGGAAATCAAAAATTCTAATGAAAGTTGCAAAAACCACCTCAATGAAAGTGAAGATAGAATCTCAGACCTCAAAGATAAAATTGCAGCTAGTGAACAGGAAAGGAAAGATCTTCTAACAACAACAACAAAAAATCAGAAAATAACAATTCAACAGCTGCAAGAGGATGCAAAAAAAAAACAATATAAGATTAATAGGGGTAAAAGAAAAAGAAGAAAACACAAATAATCTCAAGAGTATATTTACAGAAATAATAGCTGAAAACTTCCCAAACAGGAGTATAGAAACTGACATACAGATTAGTGAGACATAGAGAACTCCAAATAGCCATAATCAAAACAAAACTACACCCAGATATATAATAATCACCATCCCAGAAATCCAACATAAGAACAGAATATGAAAAGCTGTTAGAGAGAAAAGACAGGTCACCTATAAAGGAAAACCTATCAGAATGACAGCAGACTTCTCAACACAAACAATGAAGCCAAGAAGAGAATAGAGTCCAGTTTTTCAGATCCTTAAAGAAAATGACTCCCAACCCAGAATGATGTACCCTGCAAAACTGTCCTTCAAAATGGATGGAGAAATAAGATACTTCCATGACAAAGAACAGCTGAAGAACTTCATGATCACCAAACTAAACCTGCAAATACTGAAAGACATTCTAGATACACATAGGAAAAAAACCACTAAGACAGACAAACAGAATGGAAAGCTAAGATACAACATCAGAAAGATAACATGTCAACAATAAACCAATATATGACAGTTATAACCATTAATGTAAATGGCTTCAATTAACCAATTAAAAGAAACAGACTGGCATAATGGATCAAGAAACAACATCCAACCATATGCTGTCTACAAAAAACCCATCTAACCCAAAAGGAAACTCATAGACTAAAAGTCAAAGGATGGAACATAATACTCCATGCAACAGGAACTCAAAAAAAAGTGGGGGTAGCTATTCTGTTTGCAGACCATGTGAACTTCAAACCAAGAATGGTCCAAAGAGATAAAGAAGGTCACTACATATTAGTTAGGGGAAAAATGCAAGAGGAAGAGATAACAATCTTAAATATATATGCACCAAATTCCAGAGTACCCAACTACACAAAGCAAGTATTAACAGAAATGAAAAATCAAATAGGCAATAACACAATTATAACAGGGGACTTTAACACACCATTGACACAAAGGGATAGATCAACTAGACAGAAAATCAGCAAAGAAATAACAGAACTGAATCACACCTGTGACCAAATGGATTTGATACACATATACAGAGTGATCCATCCAACAACATCAGGATGTACATTCTTCTCACCAGTACATGGGACATTCTCTAAAATAGACCATATACTAACCCACAGAACATATTTAAGTAAATGCAAAAAAACTGAAATTATCCGATGCATGTTATTGGATCACAGCGCCATGAAACTGGAAATTAATGATAAAAGTACCTGCAAAAACCTCACAAACACATGGAAATTAAATAATACACTCTTGAGCAATCAGTGGGTCACAGAGGAAATTAAAGAAGAAATTAAACAATATCTACAAGCAAACGAAAATACAAATACAACTTACTGGAACCTGTGGGATGCAATGAAAGTGGTCCTCAGAGAAAAATTTATTGCACTGAGTTCCCACATTAAGAAAACAGAATGAACACAAATAAGCAACCTGATATTACACCTCAAACATCTAGAAAAAGAAGAGCAAGTCAAGCCCAAAGCCAAAAGAAGGGAGAAAATTATAAAGATCAGAGCAGAAATTAATGCAATAGAGACTAAGAAAACAATTAAAAGAATCAATGAATCAAAGAGTTGGTTCTTTGAAAGAATAAATAAAATTGACAAGCCCCTAGCCAACCTAATTTAAAAAAGGAAAGAAAAGACTCAGATTCATGCAATACAGAATGAAAAAGGAGAAATCATTACTGACCCTGTGGAAATACAAAAGATCATCAACAACTATTTTGAAAACCTCTACTCTCTTAGGTTTGATAACACAGAAGAAATGGACAGATTCCCAGAAACATATGAACCACCAAAGCTGGATCAAGAAGATATAAAACTGCTGAATAACCCAATTTCTATTAATGAAATTGAAAATATAATCAAGTCCCTACCAACAAAGAAGAGCCCAGGTCCAGATGGATTCACTGCGGAATTCTACAAGAAATACAAAGAAGACTTAATGCCAACACCCCTCCAACTCTTCAATGAAATTGAAAGGGAAGCAATTTTCCCTAAGTCATTCCTAGAAGCAAAACAAATATCACTCTAGTACCAAAACCTGAGAAAGACCCAACTAAAAAAAGAGAACTACAGGCCAATCTCCCTAATGAACCTAGATGCAAAAATTCTCAATAAAATATTGGCAAACAGGATGCAGCAAATTATCAAGAAGATTATACACTATGACCAAGTGGGATTCATCCCAGGCATGCAGGGATGGTTCCACATACATAAATCAATAAATGTAATCCACCATATCAATAAAGCCAAAAGCAAGAATCACATGATCATTTCTACACATGCAGAAAAAGCTTTTGATAAGATCCAATACCCATTCATGATAAGAACCTTACAGAAAATTGGGATAGTCTTTACATCAATATGATAAAGGCCATCTACAATAAACCAATAGGCAGGGTCATTTTAAATGGCCAAAACCTGAAAGCCTTTACCTTAAAATCAGGCACAAGACAAGGATGTCCATTATCACCGCTCCTATTCAATATAGTACTGGAAATACTAGCCAGAGCAATTAGACAAGAGAGGGAAATAAAAGGAATAAAGATAGGAAAAGAAGAAGTTAAATTATCATTATTTGAAGATGACATGATACTCTACATAGAAGAGCCCCAAACCTCCGTTGAAAGTCTCCTAGATATAATAAATAAATTCAGCAAAATAGCTGGATACAAAGTCAATACTCAAAAATCAATAGCATTCTTATACACTAACAACAAAATCACAGAGAGAGAAATAAGGGAAGCCACACCTTTCACACTAGCATCCAAAAAAATGAAATACTTAGAAATAATTAATATAACGAAAGATGTAAAAGAGTTGTACATGGAAAATTATAATACCCTGAAAAAAGAAATCAAAGAGGACCTCAGAAAATGGAAAGACATCCCTTGTTCATGGATAGGAAGAATAAATATTGTAAAAATGGCTATTCTCCCAAAATTGTTATACACATTCAATGCAATTCCAATAAAAAATACCACTAACATACCTCATAGATCTAGAGAAATCACTCCTAAAATTCATCTGGAACCAGAAGAGACCTAGAATAGCAAAGGCAATTCTAAGCAGCAAAGCCAAGGCAGGAGGCATCACAATCCCTGACTTGAAGTTATACTACAAAGCTACTGTAATAAAATCAACATGGTATTGGAATAAAAACAGACCTGA
>PVLA01001145.1:0-301398 GCA_004027455.1 Hydrochoerus hydrochaeris | reverse complement strand
ACCCTATCTTTGATAAAGGAGCCAAGCATGTTCACTGGAAGAATGACAGTCTCTTTAATAAATGGTGCTGGAAAAACTGGCTATCCATGTGCCAAAAACTAAAATTAGACCCATGCCTATCACCATGTACTAAACTAAAACAAATGGATCAAAGATCTAAATATTAAAACAGAAACACTAAATCTGTTGGAAGACAAAGTAGGTAAAAATCTTGAAGACATAGGGGTAAGTAGAGAATTCATGAACAAGAACCAAACTGCACGGGAAATACTTCCCAGAATCAATAACTGGGATCATACCTTATTAAAGAGTTTCTGCATGTCCAAAGGAATCTCCAGCAGAGTGAAAAGAAAACCTACAAACTGGGAAAAAATCTTAGTGAACTGTCCCTCAGACAAAGGACTTCTGTCTAGAACCTATAAAGAATTTTTAAAAATCAGACCCCTGATATTCAAAGACCCAATCCAAAAATGGGCATCCAAGATGAACACACAGTTCTCAGATGAAGAAATACTAATGGCAAATAAATACATGAAAAAATGTTCATCACCACTGGTCATTAGAGAAATGCAAATTAAAACCACACTGAGATACCATCTCACTCCAGAAAGAATGGCCAGGATCAACAAAACTACCAACAACAAATGCTGGAGAGGCTGTGGGGAAAAAGGAACTCTTCTGCACTGTTGGTGGGAGTGTAGACTGATGCAACCACCGTGGAGGTCAATCTGGAGAGTCCTCAAAAAGCTGGGGTTGGAGGTCCCATTTGACCCAGCTATTCCACTCTTAGGCATATTACCAGATGATCTGAAAACATCTTACCACAGTGATATATGCACTCCCATGTTTATAGCGGCACAATTTGTAACAGCCAGACCTTGGAAACAACCTAAGTGCCTATCAACTGAGGAATGGATAAAAAAAATTGTGGTTCTTTTATACAATGGAGTACTACTCAGCTATAAAGAATGATCACATTGAGATATTTATAAATAAATGGATGCATCTTGAATCTATACTCATAAGTGAAATAAATCAAACTCACACATGTGAATACCATATCGTCTGCCTAGTGTAAGAAATGGTAAGAGTACATAAGATTTTATGGAAATCATGGTTCACCATTACACTGCTTTGACGTCTTATGTTTTTATACATTGTTTGGAATGGTTTTGTTCTGTTTTGTTTGATCTTAATATATGTAGTCATGTGAATAGTTACTTTGAAGACAAGACAATATGGCAGCCATTGTTGATTTAATATCATCTTGCTCTAAAGTCCCATGCTCTTGATTTTCTATTACCATTGGTTCTATCATGTTGTGCCTTATTGGATTTTAATATGTGATGGTAAAAACAAAATTTTTATGGAAAATGAGATAATATAGCAGTCATTGTTCATCTTCGGTTATTTGGTTCAGAATGACTTGCAATATCTCCATTCTCTTGAGTTGTTTTATTCTACTTCGTTATGTTTGACATTATTGTGTGTAAAACTAAGCTCAATTATTTCAAAGAAAGAGACATTATGATAGCTACTGTTAATATCCAATTGTCTTGTGAAGTGTTGTGTTGCTTACATTGTTCTGTTCTGATCTGCTTAGATCTGTCCTCTTTTGTTTTATTCTCTTTAAAATAAAAAAATATTTTTTAAAACAAATAATATTACCAGAAAAAAATAAACTTAATAGGATTTTCTTTTATATTTGTTCCTTATGACATTTTTCCCTATAGATAATATTAAGAGGCTAATTTCATCTATTTTGGGTATCCTGCCAGAGAATAAATAGATGTTGTAGGGAAAGAGATAAAAAGGTACTGGATAATCATCAGAGCAGTTACATATCAATAAAAACTCAGTTGATTCCTTGCCTGTTGTATAAAGCATTCAATAATTTCAATAAAAGTGTATTACCTCAGCAATTTTTATATCAGCTATTAAACCAAGCTCAATATTTTAAAAATTTGCATGAAAAAAGCAATAACATTCTATGAACTTAATCCTGTACTTCTAGAAATATCAAAGATCCTTTATGGTTTTTTTTTTCTTTCTTTACTTGGTGTACTTCCATTAATAAGCACAGAAGTAAAATCTACCTGTGAAGATATACAAATGATTGCAATTTGAAAAACCTGGGGTAGAGGACAATTACAAAAACTGTGTAAATGAAAGATGAGAATTCAATTCAGAATAATCTGTCCCCTTAACTGCTAAAAGATGGGCTCATCCAGTTATAAAAGACATATTTACTACAGAAGATCTGTGACTTTTGACATGATGAAAAAATGAGCTTTAATTCTGAGGGGGAAAAATCATTTCTGTTGTTTTTTTTTTTTTTTCCCAAAGTAAGGTGAAAAAGGCAAATGCTGTAACAGCAGCCACTGGAGGGAGGACTTGATGTTAGAATGAGAACAAAACAAACATAAAACATTTTATCTGATACTTTGTGTGAATGAAACATTTTGCTAAATCCATTTTTTACTGTTTAAATGACAACTGCTGGAAACACTGCTTTTTCTGCATGGGGATTAAACATCTTTTTACTGAAAAACAGATGTTGAGTCACCTGTCCTTAAGGACAAACACATTTACAGTAAGAAAATTATAAAGCTCCCTAGACTAAAAAAAAGAATTAGCACCAATCTTACTCTAAGTCTAAATTCAAAGTCATGTATTTACCATTAAATAAATCTATTTTATTTTGTTCATTTGAAATATTATCTACTAATTTTGCTAAAGGACATCAGTCACTACTGAATCCCCATGTCACTATCTGAAATTTGATTATAAATTGGCAGAGCTTTTTAAATAAACCCGTGACACTGCTGTGGATGTAGGTAAAGGGCTTTGGTTTGTTTCTACCCAAACTACCCAGATATATTAGTAATTGTTGACTTTACCTAACTTTATACACCTTCCTATATATATATTCCTGTATAGGAATCCTAAAGTAAGTTTCAGGCCCCTCGTGATGTTCTTTTGCAGATTAATAAATACATGGACGTGTTATTAAAATTAAGTTTAATTCAAAATTCCACACACAGAACTGGAAAGACATAAAACCAATGCTAGATTCTAGTATAAACGTGGCTAAACAACATACAGGACACACCACACTTGTATAAAATCTTGAAAAAAATTCCAAAATTAGCAGCACCTCCTCCCTTTTAAAATGAGTCTTTACACCACCAATATTTTGGGGCTGACTGCTTAAATTCAGGAATCCTGATTTAAGCAGTGAACCAATAAAACTTTAAACAGATCTAAATCATAACCATTCAGAAGAAAAAGCAAGAACTGAAATATAGAGTAAATGTTAAATTAAATGGAGAGCACAGAAATGCATCAGACAAGATAGCCAATTGACAGGCAATACTTCATTTCAAAAATGAATTTTTAAAAACCAGATCAGTAAAAACAGATACAAAATGAATAAACTTCATTCACTTGTGTCAAAAGAAAAATTTAGTAGTTACTGATTAAAATATGGTACATCATACCACATTGAAGATATGATTCTAAAATACTGTAAGTTCATTCATATTCTAAACTGCTTGGAAATTTGCTATTTCAGGGCGTCTGTAATATAATATTTAGGCTGGGGCCTTAATTAATGTTTTAATTGTGAGATTAAAACACTCATAACAAATAACTCACAAATTTTGTAGATGAAATGTATATCATACTTGGAGGCTGAGATTAAATGCCATAGGATAAAGTGGTTTCTACTACAGTCCCAGTCAGGCCAATATATTTAGAGAAAACAAAACATAGTTGAGCTCCACTAAATAACATATTTTAAAGTCCAATACTGTTTAAAGAACAAATCTTTTCTGGTTTTTAGATTCACCTTACCCAAAATAAATTATTTTGCTAAGCTTTTATCTTTCAAAATAAAATTCAGTTTAATTAAAAATGAAGTTTAAGCTTTAAGATGTGAAACATTTCTATTCTCAAATACTTCTTATTTACTAATCACCCTATCTGAAATATTTTTTGCAAATAATGTTTTCCCCTAAATCAACTCTGTGTATCACTGTAGCTATGTACAGACCACAGTGCCTCTGACATAATACCAGGCTTTTAAAACAAAGCTAAAAATAGCTTGGCTTTAGGCATAGGCAGAATTTTCTATGGTTTTTAAATTTAAATCTACTTTTAGGAATAGTAAGCTTTAGGGATACATAAGTAGAGTTGCTTGGAGAATGTAAAGAGAAAATTAAGACATGGACACATGATTTTTAACATCATGGTAACAATTATAAGGTCTAACGAAAAGTACAAGACTCATCAAAAGAGGAACATTGAATTTAAGAAGGAAACAGAACAGAAAAAAAGACATTGCTCCCCTCAGAGGTCACTGTAATTTTCTTTTTCAGCTCAATACATAAAACACCTTTCAAATGTTTTATTAGCATAGACTTTAAATATGTGACAGTCACTAGAAATTGGCTCACAAATAGTACTGGGAAGAACCACAAGATTCCAAACTGCAATAAACAATACAGAAATATTTGAGCACAACAAAAACATTTCAACTTGAGTTTTCCATTAAGTACACTGATTCATCAAGGCCAGTTAAACAGAAGTAAGTAGAAAGATGGCAGATCAGCGAGAAACAAAATACAAAGCCTCCCGGGAGAAGCAATTCATATGCCAGAATAAAACATCCTGGAGAGATCTAGACAGAGGGAGATGGATCCTCTTGACACAGGAAGAAATTAAAACATAAACATCAAACACATGGGGACTACACCTGGAACAAAATTATGGGACACTGCATTTTGCTGTGACCCACCAAATTTGTGCCAGCCTGAATTGGCACGAGCTTGAATCCACGCCAGCCCGCAGAGCCGCCCAAACTCATTCCCGCCTTCACTCACAGGAACCACAGCAGTGCTGAAGTCAGGGGTTGGTGAGCCAATGGAGAGCAGAGCTGGCAAAGGGACCTTCATTAATCCACAGTCAGTGCAGGGAATGAGACCCCTCCCCACGGGAAGGGCACGACCAAATGGGCAACATGTTGGAATCAGGCAGGAGGAGCCTGAACTGGGAGTGACAGTGACTTCAGTTGGTTGTTCCCTCCCCAGAGCAGATTCATGCAATTTGCTTGGACTGGGCCATGCCCATGGCTGGGACCCAATGAGCCATCCCAAATCCATTCCCTGCACCTAGGATGCACTAACCAGGTGAAGGCCCCTGAAGTTTGGCTGGCCTAGTGGTGAGGGGCAGGCAGGAGAGGGCGGAGGTCCCTCACCAGCATGCTTTGGAGGAACCGTGGTCAACAGGAAAGGGGGCTGGGACCTGCACTGTACACCTCTGTGGAGGAATCCAGGACCTTGACAAGAGAGTGGCAAGAGGAGGCCCCCAGCCCAGAACCCCAAGAGCACTGATCCAGGAGAAGGAAACAAGGGAGACTGAGGGTGGCAAACATGCAACATCAGACATGGCTTCAATGTAAATTAAGAGATATCTTCAGGACCTTGTAGATGAGCTCAAAACTGAAATATTAAATCAGGTAAAGCAAGATATGAGTAGAGTAATAAAAGAAATGTTCTCAGGAATCATCTTTCAGGAAGATACAGATGGAAGAAGGGAGGAACACAAAAAAAGGAGAGAAATATTCGATAAAGAAAATATAGAATACATGAAGCAGATTCAAAGAGACTACCAGGAAATTAAAAACTCCATTGAAAGCTGGAAAAACTCATTAAAAGAAACTAAGGATAGACTATCAAAACTTGAAGACAAGTTTGCAATGTATCATCATGAAAGGAAAGATCTCTTAAAAATAACAAGAAAACAGGAAGTAGTAATACAAAGGCTAGAAGATGACAAGGGAGTCTACAATTTATGAATAAGAAATGTGAACGAAGAAGCAGGAATACAAATAGGCGAATTACAAAGGCTATTCATGGAAATAATTAAGGAAAACTTCCCAAGCATGGGAAAAGAAAATGACATTCGGTTATGTGAGGCATACAAAACTCCAGCCACCTACAACCAAAACAGATCTACACCCAGACATATAATAAACAAGATACCAGAAATTCAATATAAAAACAGAATATTAAAAGCTGTCAGAGAAAAGAAACAGATTACCTATAAAGGAAATCCCATCAAGGTCACAAAAGACTTTTTGACACAGACCATCAGATCAAGAAGAACTTGGAGAGAAGTATACCAAGCCCTGAAAGAAAATAACCTCCAGCCCAGATTGATGTACCCTGCAAAGCTGTCACTAGAAATTAATGGAGAAATAAGATGCTTCCATGACAAAGAGGAACTGGGGGAATTTGTGACCACCAATCCAACCCTACAGAGAATACTGAAGGACATTCTAGAGAGAGAGAAAAAAAAAACACCAGGATTTTAGGAACAGTGGCAGAAAGGCCTCAATGAGTGGGGTAGGCAGTAGAATGAAGGAGAAAACTAGACAAACAAAGGCATAGCAGAAAAATAGCATAGCAGAAATGAGGCAGAGAAGGATGGCTAGAATCTCTAACACAGATGGCCTTGATACACTATATTGTTAATAGTGCACCAGGATTTAAAACCCACATTACTCACACTACTCTGCTTAGATGTATTATATTCTGTTTCAGTCATTCTACCTGTACTAGATTTGAGGGCACAGACAGTAATCCCAAAAATAACAGGATATAACGCAGTAATCATCCTTAATTTCCTATTAACTTAATCTAAAGCTCTGTAAAACCTACACTGTTTTACCGTGACTGATTGTAATCGAATCTGGTTTGTTAGATCACTGTTTTGTATTAATAGATTTTATTCAAAGCTGTTATGATTGATAGTATCAAATCTGAGAGTATAGGCAACTGCACTGAAAGATGACAAGATTCACTAGAATATCCACTATGGTTTGATTATTACCTGCCTTTGAAGTTTTATACTGTCTACAATGTTTTATTTTCATTAATATTGTTATGTACTGCTATATTCAATTATACTGCTATATTCAATTATGCCTGATGATATAGACATTCTATTGAAGATAATAAGAAACAACACAGTAATCATTGTAGATCACCTTGTACTGTGGTTTTATACAACTTTTTGGTTTCATGTTTTTATAGGAATTTGTGTTGTTTTGTCTTGCTATGTTTTGTTTTTCCCTCTCATACAGAAAGGATAGAAATACACGTAGAGACTCATGCACGTGTAGCTGTTTATACTCTCACTGTTTGAATATCTACTTTGTATGCTTTAATTTTGTAACTTGAACAAATATTTCTAAGAGATCAATATGTAATTTATCAACTAGTGATAAATTCTTATTGTTTATCTTTTTTTAAATTTAAAAATGATAAATTTTTAAAAAATTTTAAAAATGATAAATTGACATAGTTTATTTTCTTACCATAAAATCTGTCCATACTATGGTAGTACCCATTCCATGAAGAACAGCATGTCACAGATAGAGAAATCTAAGATATATACAGTATAACCTACTAAAGTACTTGAGAAAGGATTATTCATTTCATTTCAGTCAAACTTTCAGATTCTACATCTGACACAGGTGACAATACAAAGTGGTACAAAATACTGTATGTTTAAAACAACTGACTCTGGAGTCAGAATGCCTGTGCTTAATTTAACCCTGACACCTATTAAATTTATTATCCAGGAAAACTGCTCCTTCACAGTTGTGCAGAAAAAAGTTAACTAAGCAGACTTGGAGTGTTCACAATGGCCCCCTTAACTGGCTCATGGGAGATAACTTCCAGACTCATGAAATACTCTTGGATATCCCCCAAAAAAGTATCTATATAACAAAAAACTGGGCTATGTCCTTCAACTTACACTAACAATGTGATTTTGAGTGAATACTTACTTTTTGTTCATTTGATGTCCTAAGATAGGCTGTATCAATTGGCTTCTGAAAGCTGAAGACTGAGAAGGCCAGTTATGTGGGCAATACATGCCTAAGAGATCCCAAACAACAACCTGGACATCAGGGTTTGGAGAGCATCCCTGGTTATTAACCATGTGTCACACATACTTGTTGGGAAAAAAAAAACAATTTCTACCTATTTCCACTAGGAGACAACTAAAAACTAGTATCTTGTTCCTCCTGGAGTCTACTCTATGAAATATGTCTGTTTTTGGTCTGTATCATTTTACTATAATCAACCATAGCTGAATATAGAAGCTCTTCATAATTCTGTCTTCCCAGCAAATGATGCAATCAGAAAAAAGTGCTGAGGGCTCTCAACACTGTAACTGTCTTTCTATATCTGGAAAATGCATTTAATATTAGTGCCTACTTCAAAAACAGCAATGGGTATCAAATTATTAATACATGCAAAGGGCTTAGAACAGTAACCAGCATATGTTTCCTCCTTCTTATGTTGTTAAAAAGACAAGAGGTACTAACCATTAAATAGCTTGGTTTAATGAGACAGAACATTAAATAAACAAACTCTAATAGATACAAT
This sequence comes from Hydrochoerus hydrochaeris, assembly GCA_004027455.1. Classification (NCBI taxonomy): domain Eukaryota; kingdom Metazoa; phylum Chordata; class Mammalia; order Rodentia; family Hydrochaeridae; genus Hydrochoerus; species Hydrochoerus hydrochaeris. Next base: position 292,939 of record PVLA01001145.1, on the reverse strand, counting down.
ATTATGCAAAATCTATCTTCTAGACAGTTGCCTTCATTTAGATTCCCATCGATTCTCATTTCTTAACTGGACTACTAGGAAACTCCATAATGGTATTATCGTACAATGCTTCCTGACATGACCATGACCATTAGCATGTCTGATTACATTTTATATCCTTCAAACTGACTCCAAATTTTAAAGTCCATTCCCACACATATCTTCCTGAGTTCTGTAGATAAAAGAAGACAAAAGCATCCAAATCTTTTGGTGGTGTATCACACCTTCTGGTTTCTACGTTTTCTGGTTTTGATGTTTTCCTCACTATCTGAAGCCGGTGTAGATTCAACTATGACTACAGGTCTATGGTGCAAGCTTTGAAAGATGGGTGGTATTTGACAAGGAGAAGTCCTTGTACTTCTTCACGAGACAACTAACTTAGGGGAGGGCATTACAGGCTCTAGAGGCCAGGAAAGACTAATCCCTCACAAGAAGGCTTGCTTCTACTGACAAGAAAGTTAAATGCAATTTAATTGTCCAAATGAATCTGAGTATCCCAATTGTCAAGGTCTCTATCTTTAGTAAATGTTATTCAAAAGTGGAGAAAGGGTAATTCTTGTTATTGTAGCAGCAGAAAATTTAGCAGCATTGCCTCATGTGGTTTTCAAAAAGTGTAAAATTTACATAAGGAAATCATTGCTTAACTAAAGATATTTCCAAAAGAAGATACTTTCAATAAATATCAATAAACTCTGTTATAGCAGCCAAACTAGAGACCTCTTCTTGCCTTTCATGAGGACACGCTAATAAAAGCTATAGCACTTCCTCACTGTTGCTTCTGATTCCAGTCCAAGGCTGGTGTTTTTGCTGTGGCACTGTGTGGAAAGCCATGCCACCCATATCAGGGAAATGTGAAAAATGTTAAACTCTTCCTGCAATACTCTTCCTGACCTTGCCTAGATGTCACCTTTACAAATTAAGAGCCACGAATAAAATAAGCAGTTATCTTACACTTGTCCACATGGTATGTTGAGCAATGAAGGTATACAAAGGCAAGCTGAAAATATCTACAATAAAGAGCTGTACTTAAGGAACTATATCCAAGGAGTCTCATTTATTCCTTGACCTGCTTGGAAGATGAGACTTTGCATCTGAGATGGTACACTAACAGGGCAAGATGTATGAAGGCATAGGGAGTGGAGAGTATGTATCTCCTGGACGTGGGAAGGACATGAATCAGTGGGGCTGGGAAGCAGTGTGTGACAGCTTCCAAGACATTACCTCAAAGAGGCCCACCTCCTTGTTATCATACACTCACACAGTTCACTCCCACACCATTCCACTTCAAACAGAAGAAATGACGGCACAATACTTCAGGGGCATATGTAATGAATGACTGATCTTAGGCACTGTCCGTCTTGGGTCATTTGCTCTGCAAAGTCATGTTGTGAGCACTTCTGTAGAAAGGTCTATGTGGTAAGAACTACAGTTTCCTAACAGCCACTTGAGTGAGTGTGGAAGCAGATACTACAGATGTAAATTACAGACGGTGACAATCCTAGCTGATACCTTAACTGCAACTTCATCAGAGATCCTAAACCAGAATTACCTGGCTCAGCGGCAAGTAGATTCCTGACCCTAAGAAACTATGTGGGATAATATAATCTTTTTACTTAAACTGCAAACTTTTAAAATAACTTATTTCACAGAAATAGACAGCATATATTTAAATCCCTAGTGAACTAGTAAATATGACTTAAGCTCCCAGATTCATCAGTTCTCATCATCACTGAATTGACAACATATTGCCTAGTGATTTTCCAATTCAGCAGCAATTTATTTTCCATGTAAAGAAGGAGCTTCCTTTACAGTTGTCAAAACAAGAATGCTTTCTCCAGTAATCTTTAGATTTTGAAAAATAATGAAAAATTAGTTTTCACAGTATAATATTTTCAGTAATAAGTGCTGACTTGGCTAAAAATCTTTCTTTAAGAAAATGAGAATGAAACTAAAAAAAAATCTCACATATTTAAATTTAGACATTTAAAAACAAATGCATATGCTTGTTTTGAAAAAAATAATTATACACATTTCTTGTTGAGAAAAATATTCAAAATAAATAAGGTTGTTTTAATTAGTTTGCAATAATAAAACAGAAATGTCTAGTTTCTTAGCAGTTCCTATAGTATTCCTAACACAGATAAAACTTCTACCATTACAATTACATTGTTTCAAAATAGTGAATCATTAGTGATTGAGTATTTTTGGCACTCCATCTAAAGCAGCACCAGAGAGATAAGAAGGAGACAAAGTAGAAAGAGGCCTTTAATGAGGGCATGGGAGAGCCTTATAGGGGTGCAGTGGCTCTCAGCAAGAACAAAGAAGTGGAAATACTTTTATCAGTTTGGGCTGGGGGAGGAGTTTGGGAAGTGGGCAAAATGACATATCAACAGCTGATTTGAAGGAGCATCTGCCTGTATAAAACAGGAGACAGAAAGATTTACTGAGGGCTGGGAGTAGAGGCTTGGGTGGTTGTGGAATCTTAGGATCCAGGCAAAAGGGAGCGGGAGGTTTATCTCTGGAATGAAAAGGAGAACATGGAAGTTACTCTTGGAGAGAAGTTGTTGCTTTGAGTTCCAGATGTCATGTTAGAGATAGCTGAGCCCCAGGCTAGCAGAACATACCAATTGGAAACAATTATACTCTAACCACAACTATCTGTAAAATACATCAGCATAAACTGACTATATATTGGCTGCCTAGGAAAAAGTAAGAAAAGACTGTAAGAACAAAGCCCTTGGTCTCAAGGGCTTTGATGCTGGAGAGAAGAGGTCCAAATGTACTCCAATAATATCAATTTTATTGGATCCTGGAATCAAACTTAAACACATCCTCTTTAAGGTTCAGGCCAGACCCCAACCTATAAGACAGGCTGCCATCTTGACAATAACTAAAGGAAAGAGCCCAAAGGACAGAGAGGAAAAGGATCTAATTTGCAGCGTAAGATACTACATGGGAGCTTCTGCCCCAAATGCCATATTCCAAACACTACAGGTAACCAGAAAGAATTTTAAAAAAAGAAAAAAGGTGTAGTAAAGCCACAGAAAGGCAAAGACAAACAGTGCTCAAGATAAAAGTTTGTATGATGCAGGAATTGAAAATTTGAATGTCTACAGGTACCAAAAAGTTAATAATCAATGCAGGCAGTGAGGCCCTACAGCAGTGATGGGAAACTTTTTAGAGCTTCAGAGATACACTTGCCACAGCTTCCCTACCACTGCTCTACAGTCATGAGCTCATAAGGCATGAGCAAGGGAGACCGAGCAAACTAGGAAACAGGCTCATCTCAGGGAGGTGCACTTGTTGCACTGCAGACATACAGAATGAAGGCCTCATGTGAATGGAAATTCATGGGTTTTTTTTAAGAAAAAACAGAACTTTATACTTCAATTAGCTGGAAATAATGTAAAAATTTAAAGTTTTACAGGCTCATTTAGCCTGGAGATCTCCAATTTGCAAACTCTATACTATGCAATATTATGAAAAATAACTGTGTGGCATTCTCCTACACAGCTTAGCAGATACATCAATAATAAAAATAAGACTCTAAGATCCAACAGACTAATAACAATTCCACAGAAAGTAGAATACTGTCAAAAGTATTTTCCAATACAAAAATTACATGATTAATTCCATTTCTGTAACAATTGAACTATGACTCTCATACTTTGGTACAAGTAATCAACAACTCTACAAACCACCTAGCATAAAAAATAATAAAGCTTTTAAATGTGGTAATATTTTCCTCTGCTCTTATCTTTACCATTCACGTAAGTATCATTATGCCTGAAATCTATATATCTTCATTTAGAATTAATGATATATCTTTCTGTACCATTTCAACACTTAGATACCATGCTTTCTGATTAATCACTACAGGCTGAATAGTCCTTACTCAAAATACTTGAGACCAGAGTTTTTCAGAGTTGGGGATTTTCCAAATTTTGGAATATTTGCATAGACTTTGCAGACTATGCAAGTTGGGTATCTCTGATCCAATCCTAAATCTGAAACTTTCTAAGTGTCATGTCAGTCCTCAAAAAGTTTTAGGTTTCAGAACATTTTGGAATTGGAATTTTTAATTAGGGATGCTCAACAAACATGAACTGCAATGATACTATCTGTAATTATACTCCTTGCAAATTCAAGTTTTATTTACATGTTTTTCATCTTTCTCTTCTGCAAATTTTCTTGACATCTTACTGGTAAGTTTCTGAAGTGCTACTGAATAACCAAATCCATTAATTAAAAATTTAATCAAATGCTTGTAAATCATACATTGGAATGTCTTATACTCTGTTCTAGATTTTCATCCTTATTTTTAACTAAAAAGATGTGTACCAAAACATATTCACCATGCCTAAAAAGAAGTAGAAACACATAAACACACAATTGTGGATGAATATATGTCTATTAATTTAATTTACATCAAATGTCCCTTTGTTATGTATATGAAATCTCTCTTAACTCTAAAGCTCCAGGAATATCTCAGGGTAGTGGGAAAAGAGAAAACTCTTATTTTTAAATATTCTAAACGACACAGCTTCTTACACCTGTGATAAATCTTGTTATAAGGTAATTATCCTCAACTGAACTATTGTCAAAATACAAAGAGAAATTTCATTGTATATCCTTAGAGCATAATGCAGGTACAGTATTTTTCCATCTGAAAATCCTCACTGAGGCCTTCAGGAGCAATGTTTTCTTTCATATTTTGGAATAATTTCATATGACTCAAATTTAAAGTGACAAATTGGGAAACTGAATCAATCAAACTCTATGCAGCTTTCCTGAAGCACAAAGTATCTAATCATTGATTAACAACAATGGTTATAAAATTTAATTTTGGGGCTTTTTTTTTTTGGTACCAGGGATTGAACTCATGACCTTGCACTTGCCAGGGAGGTGCTTATACCATTGAGCTAAATCCCCAGCCCAGGTTATAAAATTTAGCCACTGATTACTGTGTTTTTATGCTCAGACTATCTTAACAAAATACTACAGACAGAGTGGCTTAAACAACAGTAATTTATTTTCTCACAATTCTGGAGGCTGAAATCCCAGAAAGTAAGTTTGTACTAAGGAGTCTCTTCCTGGCTAGAAAGAAAGTACATGCTCACTGGACAGAGCTCTCTGCTGTCTCTTCTAATAAAGATACTAATCCTGTAGAATCAAGGGCCCATCCTTATGCCCTCATTTAATGTGTTATCCTAAATAAAGTCCAATTGGGAGTTAAGGCTTCAACACATCAAAGTGTGTGGTGGAGGCAGGGGCACAATTCAAGCTCCTCAATCCGGGCACACACACACACACACACAGATAACTGCCAGCTAGGAAAGCTCGCAAGAGATGTGCTATTTAGAGTTTTTATTAGGACTCCGTTACCTAGATATGACTGACTGACTGGTTGCCCAGATACTTGAGCTCAATCTCCAGGTTCACTAATACCACAGGACCCCAAACCCCCATCCTAGGTCACATAAGTGATATTTCTGGCATGGGCATCCTCACCCTATACAGATATGGCCAGCCCTACTCTAAATCATATTAGACAGTGTGGTTCAAATCCTCCAGGCAAAGGAGGAAAGGACAAAGGTCAGACTTCTTTTTTAGGCAAAGCTGAAATTTTTACAAAATGAGAGACAAGAGAAACCATTTAGTAGTTCCTATTGCCTACTGAAGCAAATCCAAATTCCTCACAATTTACACCAGCCTTCTCTCTCAAAACCTAGCGCACTGCCCTACACCATGACATGGCTCCTGTCTCCTCCAAGTCCACTGAGATCAAATTTTCTCCTGTAGTTACTGAAAACTGCCTTTTGTTTTTATAACTGGAAGTCTACTGAGTGCTATTTCTTCTGTCTAGAGTCTTTCTGCTTCATTTTAAATGACCCATCCTTAGGTTCCCAACTTGGGCATGAAAAGTGTAAAAAGCCTCCCAGTAACCCCAAGAAAGACTTTACACCTCTCCCATAGTATCCTATACATATTTATGTCATGATACAGAACATTTTGCTAAAGTCTCAACTTCGCAACAGATACCTGACCAGCATCTAATCTAAGATCATCAAGTATGGTGTCCAGATTGTCTAACAACTACATATCTATATTTTAAAATCTTTTGAATAAAAGACCCCATCTAATTCTTGGTGCATTTTTTTGTTCACTCATATTTTGGTTCACCTGACCTTAAGCCTTTCCTTCTCCTTTCATCCATATTGTCTCCATGTCTTTTGAGACCAGTGCCCTATCTCTATGAAGCACCTGCTGGGAGATTTCTTTTCTACCTTAATTTCTTTAACCTACCTAATCTGATCCTTCTAATGCACCCCTTCCCCAACTCCCAAGTACAACTATTCTGAGATAAATATTCCAAAGGGCATCATAGGGTGTCTTAGTTACTTTTTACTTGTTGTTGAAACAAAATACCTGATGCTCAAAGTTAAGAAAGGGAAAGTTTATTCCTTACAACTCTTGGAGGTTTCAGTCCATACTCAGTTGGCTCCAAGGCAGGGTGGCATGGCGGGCCACCTTTCACAGCTGGCTGCAAACAGCAAGGCGCGCACTGGCAAGACCTTCTTCCTGCTGTTACATCATATCCTGGCTCCACCCCTAGGCAGGTGTAGCACTCACAGCACCAATCTGAGTGCTAGACAATGAATCAATCACAACCACATAATTTCATGAGGCTTGGGGGCCACTGACATAAACCATGACAGAGGGTAAGCATAAAACTAAATGGATCAATATGAATTTCCAAACTACTTAATACCAGAATCATCTCCAGAGTATAGACAAAAACAGTGATATCAAAAATAATAGAACACCTCAAATCAAGAGAACATATCATCCCTATCAGTGAGTCAATCTTTTAACATTTTCAAATCACCTTGAATTGGGTTATAATATTGGTCAGAGTTCCTATTTATTCTATCTTCTCTACAAAGCCCATAAAACTAAGTGAGGCTTTATAGGGAAAAAGGGTTTGGATATTTACTCTGCAGTTCTTTTTAAATAGAACAGAATGCCTGTTGAGCCATATACTTTATCTTTCCTGCTGCTTTCTTAAACCTGATCACATATCACTGATTAGCAGGGGACAAGAATGTTACTTATATCCCAAAGCAGTTAGTAGTAATACTGTTGGGTACTGGTTGTAATCATACCTGTAAAGCACAATTAAAGGGCTTTAACAAGGTCCAAATTCACAATCTGAGTCTTATTGTCACCTCTCCAACCTCTGAGCAAATCAAGCCTAAGTCTATTATCACTCTAAACTATGCTTAAATATAAAATCTGCTATAAAGAAATAGGAAAACACAATAAATGGTTTGCTTCAATGTTTCTGTCCTCATGGAGATATTTTCTCTGAAGCAAAAAAGCACTTCAATTACACATACTGCAGAATGCAGTTTCCCAAAAAAGGAAACAACAAACAATATCAGAGAAAGCAGCACAACACTGCTGTCTCAAAACTTGTCTGTAACTTAACTGTAAAACCTTAAATAAGCCTGCCACTTCTCCTACAGCAAATTGACCAATTTTAGTTTGTTAAAGGATGATATGTAAAACTGTGGTGTCATTTTTCATCCATCACTTAAACTAAGGCAATCCACATAAGTAAGCTTTGTAACTGAGTTAGCTAAATGCAGTACTCCAAAAGAATTTCATAAACAAGTATGACAACATTCGGTAGTTTAAAAACAAATGAAAAATACATGCTACCTTAAACTAATGGATGGTTGGACATTCTAGATTTTAAAATACTTTTCCTTTTTAAACATATTAAATATAAAAAATTTAATGACGTTGGACACTGTTAGATTATAATTATTCAATTAAATCTCTTTATCTCATGAGTGGAAATGATGTGATACAAGGTTTGAAGAACTTAGTTTGCGTCCATATGACTAGACACAGCGCCCACCTCCCAAACACGGCTGAACTGCAAGAACTGATACCCATACTTCCTATACAGCAAATCTTCCTCAACTAACATACCTTGTTTCAGAACCACAAGGTAAGATGTAGCCAGCAATCTGCACTCTCCCCTTCTCCATCTCATTCTAATCTATAGACTTTATTACTTTCTGTCAGTTTGTTGGGTCCCCTCTCTTCTGCTGTCAGTTGTGCTCACTGTTTATTGCCGTTACTGATCTCTTTTGCCACTGTCCATCTAGCTACATCCAATTGTTATTCTGCTATTTGTCACATTTTTTCTCTGTTTCTTCATCAGTTCTGACTTATGTTTGTTGCTCTTCTCAACTACCAAACTAAAGAAGTCTACTTCACAGGCACAGTTAGCCAATCAATACACTTATTTCCTTCCAAAGAGAAAAAAAAATTAAAAAACAAAGCGGATCAGGATGATCTTTGATTTTTCTGAACTGTTGTTATCATTATCTGATACCAAAAAATCTGCTCATTGTTAGAAAACTTGCTAAAGTTTGGAGTTATTGTAGGTAAGTACCTGGTCTACAGACAAATCGTGAGTTTACAATTACAGTAAATTAGGGTTAAAGAAGCAACAAAATACATGGTTGAACGTAACTTGCTGTTTAATGATGTATAAATGGCCAAAGGCAAATGAAAATATGCTTAACATCCTGATTTCTTAGGAGAATGCAAATCAAAACTAAAGACATTCCTTTACATCTCTAAAAATGGATATTATCAAAAAAATCTGACAATATGTTTGGTGAGGACAAACATATAGGAAATATAGAAAAAGGAATCCCTGTGCACTGTTGGTGGGAATGTAAAATGGGATGGACATTGTGGAATGTCCACAATGTCCATCAAAAGTTCCTCAAAAAATCAAACACAGTTGTGTGTCAGCTTTTCAATTACTTAACAAATACTGAAATTATCAACTTGAAATGAGAAAGGTTTTATTTAGACTCACTTCTGAGGAGGTTTCAGTCCATGGTTAGTTGGCCCCATAGGATGTGGGGCTGTAGTGAGGCAGCATATCACAGGAAAAGCAGTTTGTACAGAAAATACACCCCATGATCCAAGAGTAAAAGAAAGAGGAGGAAGAGGGTGGGCTCCACTATCTCCTTGAAGGCACACCCTCAATCACCTAAACCCTTCACTAGGCCCCACATCTTAAGGGTTTTATCATGTTCCAAAAGTGTCTCCCTAGGAACTACACCTTTAAAACATGGACTTCTGGGTAACATGTCAGACCCAAACTACAGTAATTTACGCTATAATGTAGCAATTTCTTCTGGGTTGATAACCAAAAGACATGAAAGCAGGGACTAGAACAGATGTTTGCGTTAGGAGCAGTATTTTACAACAGCCAAAATGTAGAATGAAACCAGTTTCCATATATTATGGCTTGTGTCTAGATGTCCCCTTAAAGCCTCATGCACTCAGAGGTGGGGCTTTTCAGAAGGTAGCTGGATCTAGGGTATATGAATGTGGATTAAGGATGTGTGGCTATACATTGGTGAGGGTATGATAACAAAATTAGTCCATTGATTGGTTGAGTGTAGTTCTTGCTGTGCACAAGGGGAAGGCCTACCATTGGTGTGGCATGTAGCCTTCAGGGGATAAAAGGGAAGGCAGCCTTGCTACTTGATGCCTTCTGCCTACCACACCATGAACTGTTTCTCCTCTGCAATTCTCCTTTGACAGACTGCCCTGCCTTAGAGCCAACCAAATATAGATTGAAACTTGCACAAACTGAGCTGAAAATAAACCTTTTCTCCTTTAACTGGTAGATATAAGACACTATGTCTTGGCAACAAGAAAAGTAACATAAAACAACACAGATGAATGATTCACTTACATGACTGCACTTACATGAGGAGTCTACAGTAGTTCAATGCACAGGAACAGCCAGGCATGGTGAGGCACATATCTATCCTAGCATTCAAGGAGGCTGAGGCAAAAGGATCATAACCTAGAACCCCGCTTGGGTAACTCAGTGCCTCAGTGAGACCTTGTTTCAAAATTTAAAAAGGGCTGGGAATGTAGCTTGATGCAAAGATCCTGAGTTCAATCCCCAGAACAAAAGTTTTTAAAAAAAAGTCATAGGCACAAAAAGAAGACCAGTAGTTGCATGGGCAGAGGTAGTCAAGAAGGAGGAGCTAGTTTTAATAGATTCTCTACTCAAATGTCCCTTAACAGGCTGAGCTTGAACACCCTACGTTAAGCAGCATCCTCCATCACTCCTCTATCTCTCCCATTTAATTGCTTTAATTCTCACCATTAATTATACATTTATTAACTATCACTCTCCACCCACTAAAATGTAAGCTCCAGGACCAAAGCACTTTCTATTTACTGTCATTCCGGCAGCACCAGGGTCATTATGTGGCACACTAAAGGTGGCCAGTTACTCTTTATAGATGGATGCTCACACTCCATTGATTGTATTTCCCTGAGTACTATTCCACCATTTACAGCTGTTCAAACAGCCGCAGCCTCAAAGCCATCCATTTGGTCCTTCAATGTGAGCTTTACCGGTAAAGGAAAGGAACACCTAATTTAAAAGTCAAAAAGAAACCTTGTACTAGCACTGAGATCTTAACCACATGAAAAAAGTACTTTCTGATTCAGCTTCTAAATATGCTAAATGAGTACAATATATATGTCCCTCACTAAGAAAGATAAATAACAATATATCTTTCTTTTTTTCCTGACACTGTTTAAAGCAAAAACAAGCCATATGTGATAAGACAAAACACTGCATTCCACTTATTTTGATAAACAATACAAGGCATTTGCAAATGAAAACCATAGAATTGTTCCTCTTTGACTTTTTGAGGATTTGGGGGAAATTAACAAATGCAACAACAGTGCTTGTCTTCTTTCTTTCTTTCTTTCCAGCTAATCCTTAATTGCATCAAAAGTAAGTCAGTTAACTCGGCCCAACAGATATACACTCTGGAACATTAGACGACTGTGTTAAATATCTGGATGAGAAACGCCTACTTCAAAAATACAAAAAGTTAGAAGTATTCAACTAAGCACTCACACTGTATCTCAATGAAACGTCGCACTGTATCTCAATGAAACGTCGTCACACTGTTTCTCAATGAAAAGTTCAGAAAGCATTTTACAGCTGCAGGTCAACCTGCTGTTGGTAACACTTTGTTAGGAAAACATACACGCGCGCGCGCGCGCGCACTTCAACCAGAAACCTGCAATCCCTGCCTGAGGGCCCATTAAGCTAAGGTGTCTAGAGGTTCCCAGAAACTCTGAAACTCAGATACAAGGCAAGTGTCCAGGGAACACACGTGTGTCCCGCCTGCCTTCAGGGTGGAAAAGGCAAGTGGAAACTGCCCATCAGCAGCATCTGGGACGCACGCAGCTCGGCGGTGTAACCTGGAAAGGAAGAGTAGCTTCTGACAGCCCTCAGACCTCAGAGCCAGCTCTCCCCGCCTGCGACCGATCCAGGCCAGCCCCCTACTCAGATCGAACCCGGGCCTGCCCTGGAGCTCAGATCCTCGCAGACGCAGCTCCTACCTGAGCTCTGCCCCCAGCTACAGGGCTGTGGGGGGAGGCGGGAGGAGGCGTGGCCTTCCAGCTCGCTAGTGGAACTCCCTAGTGCGGTTGTCAGGATTTTCCCCCTCGGGTTCCGCGCCCCGGCCAAGTTCGAGTTGCACTTCCGGGGTCTGCGGGAGACTGAAACGTCATTACGCACGCGACGACGGCAGCTGCGACAACCCGGAAATGGGCGGGGCGCAGTCTCTGGGTTGGTTCCTGTGGAGCTAAATGGGGCGCATGAGAGAAGCCCGGGGGCGTCAATGGTCGCCCTCTTGCTTAGGGAGCTGGTTATGCTCTCACTTCCTTCTGAAGAATGCATGGATCACCTTAGAGGATTGTTCCCCGTGAATCCACGTTTTCCAAGCAGAATTTATAAAGTGTGAATTTCCCACATGTGGTTTAGCGGATTTTATCAATCAACTACAAAGATCTCCTTTTGGAAAATTAAATTTACTTGAAAAATGTAATTTAAATAGGACGTCTATACTAACTGTTGTATATTGCCTCGTTATCTTGTATCTCAAATGCCCTTCTTAGGGGTGTGTTGATCAGGTTGGAGCCGTACCTGTCAGGTGAGTAGATTTAGGATGAGCGATGGAGGCAACAAAGTTTTAGCTTTTAGTTGATAACTTGGCTGTATTTGTTTATTCCACAACAGTTACTTAACAAATACGGCTGAACCAAGTGATGATACAAAGCTGAGCCAGACCCCTGCACTGTCAAAGGGAAGGAAGGTCTGGCACTCAGAAGCCAACATTTATACTATTTTTCAGGAAATGACCCCAGACCACTGTAAAGTATACTGTCCTTCACTCCCACACTGCTCATGTAATCTCAGCTTCTTTCCTCTGTATCTGAGAAAACATGATTACTATGCAATGTGTTCTGCTTTCTCGAATGTAAATTCAAAATGGGCAATGACTTCGTCTTTTTAATATATTCTCAACCATACAATAATGCCTCTCACAAAACACTTGAATACCTGTTGATGAATGAATGATCATGCGTTAAATGCTTCGTCAAAGATATTTAGAAGCCTATATCGGTCAAGAGGCTTGGAAGTTGAAAAAGGGATGGATATTAGTGGCACAAGGGGAGCAGTATTAAGGTACGTTTTGGGAGATAAAGTGAATTCCAATGGAATTAGCCAGAAATAAATTCCTGGATGAACCTGGCCATTGCCAAAAAAATTAAGGCTTTGTTCTGGCTGGCCCTCAACTGTAGGGTAGGACTTTTAACTGAAGAGGAAGACCAGAGCCTGACTTTGAAAAACTTTATGTTCCATACAAAATAATTTGAATTTGTTCTATAGACAATCAAGAAAACTAGAGGTATATTTAAAGGAGTGAAAATAAATATATTTTTATTTTGGTAATCTCTGGAAACAATGGATCAATTTCTTTAAAAAAGTAAAACACCCCAATTCATAATCTCTGTCTAACCATGAAAAAAAAAAAACCCTCAGACAAAATACTTAACCAGTACTTCTCCACTCAGAGAAAGGATAAACAAAAAAATCTGAGAAACTAGCCTGATGGGACTAAACCCAGTGTGTCATTCTAAAAAAGAAAACACTAATGGGAGAACTAATGACAATAGTATAAAAATATGAAGTTTAATCACTAGTAATACACTAGTGTTGATACAAAACTTGAAAACAGGGCAAAAGGTCAGTGAAGTGATCTTTCAATATTATATAGAAGTCCACTGAAGATTTTAGAAAAATACACTTTGCTCAGTAGTAAACTGTTTCCTATTAGAAACATTGTTTTATTGTTTCAGCCATAATTTCACGTAAATCAACACAAGAAGATGAGACTTCAAAAGATCACAGTCTATGTGGGGCATGGTGGTGCACGCCTGTAATCCCAGCACTGAAAGGCTGGTAAGGGAAGAACTGCAAGTTTGAGGCCAGCCTGGGCTTTACCTTGTGAGTTCAAGGCCAGTTTAAACTATGTAGCAAGCCCTTGTCTCAAAAAACCACACATAATATTTCAATCCCTGAGTCCGTCCACTTGGATTCCAAATTTGATAAAGCAGAGAGAAGCCAACCCCACTGTTACCTGTTCTGAATTCCTCATCCACAAATGCTACTAAAAATAATGAAAATAGCTATTATTTTAATCCAGTAAATTTGGAAATAATTTATTATTCAGCCAAAGAAATTAATACTCTATGTAATAACAACCAATGGGAAACTATACTTTCACATACAATTTTATCTAAAATGTCAAAATCAAGAATAAAGAGGTAATATGCTGAAATAGAATAAGCACTTTGCTTCTCTTAGGCTTTCCAAACCAAAGTAGAGTTATATCTCTGCTGGCTACAAAAATGTCTCCTACAAATCTGTAAGAAGAAAGGAAGGAAAATTTTAAAAATGTGTGTTGACTTAGATACTTTGTAACAACCTATGTGTGTTTAGCAAAAGCTACTAAAATCATGACTACACATATGTACTGCAACTTTTCAGAATTTTTAGGTTATAAATATATAAAGACAGGGAGTACAAATCCTCCCCTTTCCGGCAATGGCCATCTAAATTGTATAAGCTTATATGTTTGTTTATGGTTTTAATTCACACATCTCTAGGAAAAACAGGAACATCAGTTTTTCTAATCACTCCTTTTCTTTTATGCTTCATGATCTGACAGAGATAAAGAAAAAAGAAAAAAATATGTTCCCTCTTGGCAAACAGCTGGAACATCTTTGATCACTGGGATGCCATATATGGCATGTCTTCCTGCTGTGCTAGGCTATTTACCATCTATTTTCTTATCAATCTACCTTTATATCAAATAATCTCAGTAACATAGAGATGATAGACACCCACAAATATACTATCAAAGAACATATTCTTTAAATTAAAATAAAATTAGAATTCCCTTGCAATGACTAGAACTCAGCTCCAATATTTTATTAGCTCAGACAAAATCATTAAGAAAAACATTCTTGGTTAAATAGCAAAGTAAAAGCTCTGTCTACACTAACCAAGTCTATTAGAGTGAAATCTGGACTCTGATTTAAATTAGAAGACTCAATTAACATTCCTACCCTTACCTAAGTCTAAGCAGGTATATGTGAACTGTAGCATGGTAATGACAAGTTCCACCTTCTAGGTTCAATATATATTTAAAGTTCAAAAAAGTAGAACTCCAAAATCAAACTATTTCCAGTGTCTCCTCAATCAAAATGATTGTTACTCATAATCAACTCCTTTCTACTTCCCATCTGTATGTTTGAAATTAAAAAAAAACAAGAGAAGAGAATCAGAGAAACACATAAAATATTGATGTACAAAACATAATTCAAGAGGGTTTCAAGCAAAATAAAGCAAAATTGCTTTTAGTTTGTTACGGAAACAACTTGCAGATGTACACATTGACCTAGAGCTAGACAAACTGAAAGGCACAGATCCTTTACTTCACTTCTGACACCAACTGCAAGTTAGGGAGCTCCCCCAAACCTTCATGTTTAACAGTGTTCCAGAAGGCCTCACCGAACTTAATAAAAGTTGTTACATACATGGTTACTGTTTATTACAGGGAAAGAATACAGACTGACATCAGCCAAGAAAGAAAGCACAGAAAGCATAGTCTAGAGGGACTGAACACAGTTTCTGTTATCCCCTCCCACTTCAGTAAGGACATGTTATCTTCTGAGCATCAAACTATTCCAATATGCACTGGGGATACTGACAACCAGGGAGCTCAGTAGAGCATTAACATCTGGCATTTTTATTTGAGCTGCATTATGTAAGAATGATTAATTGATTAACCATTTTGTTTCTTCACTCTCCAGGCCAAATGATATCACAAGACCCCAAGCTTCCACCTTAAGTCACATAGGATGCAATTTTTAGAATGGGGAGCCCTTATCCAAAGACTGTTGGATATAACAATTATCCACCCTAGACAAAGACACTTCAATTAGATATGACGTTGATTACTGCAGAATCTGAGGTAGAGGTTAAGATATTTCTTTGTGAAAGCACAAATGCTTTACTGCCCAATATTTGGTATGTACTCCTATATAAATTTTATTTAGATAGGGGATGGTAGTCAGAAAAAAGAAATCATAATTAGCTCAGGTCAAGGAGAGATTTTTTTGACCCATCCTTTTTGAGGTCTTCTGAATAAATACTATAAATACAAAATAGTTGTGGAAAGCTGTCATTGCTCTTCTGCAGACATTAATTTCTGAACTCAGCATTTATGACAAAAATCCCTCATGGTAAACATAACCATGAAAAATCCCCTAAAAGAACAACAAGGTCATATTTTGATTCCTTTTCCTCTTCCTCTCATTGTATGAACAATTTCTCAGCAAAACTTATTAGTTCTTTCTTCAAAAGATACTCTAAATGTAATCTATTCTCACCATCTCTACTGCTATCACTTTAGTCCACACCAGATGAAGTAACTGTCTCTTAGTTGTTCCACATGCTTTTATTTCTACCTCTATACCACCTATTCTTAGGAAGCCAGAAAGAGAACCACATGGGAATTGTGAGATGCTACAGGTAACATTCATGGTATAGCAGTGTTGGAGTTCCTGGATTTGGAGTGAATTTCCAAAAATTTACTGAAATTTACTGAATGATTGAAAGAACTAGCATTTGATCATTTGCTTCAAAAAGATAAAGGTTCTTGACTATCATACCCTTTCTTTTATACTCCTAAACTGACCTCAAAGGACACCAAAATAGTAAAATCAGTGTAAGGAGACGGGAAGTTAAAAAGAGGAGAGTCTGAGACAAACCTCAATGTTACAATGGAAACACAACCTATGCAAGACAGAGTAGGTAAAACCCTAGAAGTATAAGCACAGGCAAAGACTTTCTGAAAAGAACCCTAATTCCACAGGAAATAACACTGAAAGTCAACAAATGGGATCAAGTTAAAAAGCTTCTGCACAGCAAAAAACACAACCAACAGAGTGAAAGGAAAGAATGAGCAAAAATTCTTGTCAGAGGACTCAAATCTAGAATATGTTAAAAACTCGAAAATTAGAGCCCTCAAAATAAAAGACCCAATCAAAATATGGAGAACTGAAATGAATAGACATGCCACAGAAAGAATACAAATGGTCAATAAATGCATGGAGGAATTTTTGACATGGCTGGCTTTTAGAGAAATGCAAATTAAAACAAAAATGAGATCCTATCTTACTCTAGAAAGAATAGTCATCATCAAGAAATCAAATAATAACAAATGCTCATGAGGCTTCAGGAAGAAAAGGAACTCTTAATTGTTAGTAGTAACATAAACTAGTACATACACCTTGGAAATCATTATGGTGACTCATCAAAAAATAAAACTAGAAATTCCATTTGATTCAGTCATTCCCCTTCTAGATATCTTCCTGGAAAGAGTTAAAGACATCATATTACAGTGATACATGCATACCCCTGCTTTAGTAGCACAATTTTTTATAACTAGATGATGGAAGTAGCATATATATCCATCAACAAGTGAATACCTAAAAAATGTGATATTTACACACAATGAAGTGCAACTCTGTCATAAAGAAGATGAACTTGAGTCATTAATAGGAAAATGTATATACCTTGAGACAGTAATATTAATTTAAATAAATTTAAATTTAAATACATAACACACATGTTTAAATACCTCATACTTTCTCTTATGTGAGAAATCAGTTATAAATAAAGTGAAAAATAAAAGATAATACAAAGTAGGAAGAGTGTTCTCAAATGGGAAGGGGATAATGAGATGGAGAGAAAGGGAAGGAGAGAGAAAGGATTTAAATATAGATTAAGATGCATTATGTATATGTACCATTTCCACACAGAGGATAAACATTATGCACTGCAAACACATGATAATAAAAATATTTTCAAATGGGAGTCTAAGACAAAACAGACCATAAATCTTTCTTTCCAGACATATTGAGGTAGGTTGCTTGTGTATGAAAGGGACATTTTAAAGTGATTTAGAGTTTTCCAGCCCAACATTTAAAAAGCTTAGAGCCCAGAAGGTGGCCACTCATCATCACAAGAAAAATCTACACAAAATGAAAATCAACCACCCTTCCAGATCTGCAAAGAACTATAGACAGATACAGAGACCCATAGTTTACTGAGAGAAGCCAGGGGAAAGACACAGTATCAGTGGGAACAATGGGTTACTTGTTTTTTGTTGCTGCAACAAAATGAATGAAACTCAGTAATTTATAAAGAATAGAGGTTTAGGGTACCTTTAAATTTCTTGTATAATTCAACAACAAATTCTCCAGGGCATGGGCATACCTCACAGAACTACAGAAAACATTCTTAGAATTTGCTTTGAAACAGAAGAGACCTAAAACAGAAAAAAAAAACCTCTGCCACAAAAGTAAGGAAGGGAGCATTACAATTCCTGTCTTGAAATTATGCTACAAAGCTACTGTAGCATAATAAAACAGCACACCACTCACAACAAAATAGACCAGAGGGTCAGCAGAACACATTAGAAGATGCAGAAGCAACTGCAAACACACTGTAACCTTATCTTTGACAGAGGGACCAAACATGTTCACTGGAAGAAAGATGGTCTCTTTATTAATTCGTTCTGGAAAAACTGACTCACCACATCTCAAAGACTAAAACTAGACCAATCTCTATCACCATGTACTAAACTAAGACAGAAATGAATAAAACATCTAAATATTAAAACAGAAATGCTAAATCTGCTGAGAGAATAGGCAGAAATCTTGACATAGGTATAGGCAGAGCTTTCACAACCAAAACCCAGACTTCATGGGAAATACTCCAAAGAATCAACAACTGTGATCTCATCTTATTTAAAAGCTCTTCCACAACAAAAGGAATTACCAACAGAGTAAAAGGACTACTCACAGAGTGGGAAAAATTATAACCAGTTGTCCCTTAGACAAAGAACTTACATCTAGAACATATAAAATTTGAAAAAGCTCAGGACCCCCAAATTCAAACACCCAATCCAAAATGGGCTTCTGAGATGAACACACACTTTTCAGATGAAGAAATACAATTAGCAAATAAATATATGAAAAATGCTCAACATCACTGGTTACTAGAAAGATGCAAATTAAAACAATGCTGAAATTCCATTTCACTCCAGAAAGAATGATTACGATCAAGAAATCAATGAATAGCAGATTCCAGAGAGGCTGTGGGAGAAAAGGGACCCCACTCCCCTGTTGGTGGGAGTGTAGACTGGTGAAACCATTGTGGAAATCAATGTGGAGATTCCTCAAAAAAAAATAAAATTAGAAGTTTCATTTGATGCAAATATTCCTCTTCTAGGTATCTCCTTGGAAGAATTAACAACATCATATTGCAGCAATATATGAACACTCATATTTATAGCAGCACCATTTGTAATAGCTAAATTTTGGAAACAACCCAAATGCCTATCAACTGAGTAATAAATAAAGAAGATGTGGTTTAAAATATATATATATATATATATATATATATATATATATATATATTATAGTGGAATACTACTCTGCCAAAAAGGATACAATGGCATTTCTAGGTAAATGAACTTAGCTTGAGAACATACTCATTTTTATTTTTTATTTTTTTCTTAATTTTATTTGAAGAGGAAAAAAGCAAAACAGAAAAAGGGGTAGAAACAATACACAATTTCAGAAAAAAAACAGTAAGAAATCACTAGTTGATAAGTTACATATTGTCTTCTTAGACATAGTTGTTCAAGTTATAAAATTAAATCATATAGAGTGGACATTCAAACAGTGAGGCTGCAAAGAAGTTGAGAACATGCTCTTTTAAAAAAAATTTTATTTAAAGCAAAAAAAAAAAAAGCAAAACAGAAAACAGGGTAGCAACAAAACAAAATTCCAAAGAGAAAAAAAGAAAAAAAACCACTAAGAGATCAATAGTTGATAAATTACATACTGTTATCTTGTAAAGAGTTGTTCAAGTTACAAAATTAAAGCATACAAAATGACAGGTACAAAAACTTAGTAATATGGTCATCTATCTTACACACTTAAACATACATGCAGTTATATCTTTTAGAGCACTTTCTTTTCCTCTGTTTTTTACAATAGCAATTACACATTTTGGGTTTTATTACTCCTACAGTTATAATTTCTTTTTACACTAGAGACACAATATGATATTTATAAATATGATTATTTATTTCACTAATGAGGATAGCCTCAAGTTGTCTCCATTTGCCTATGAAAGCCTCAAGATCATCCTTTTTATAGCTGAGTAATATTCCACTGCATAGAAATACCACTTCTTTTTCACCCACTCTGTGGTTGATGGGCATCTTGGATGTTTCCCAGATTTAGCTATTACAAATTGTGCTGCTATGAACATGGGTGCACATATATCACTGTGATATGACCTTTTCAGTTCTGGGAAAATACCCAGGAGGGGAATAGCTGGCTTGAATGGAACTTCCAGTCCTAGTCTTCTGAGAATTCTCCATATGGATTTTCATAGTGGTTGCACCAGTCTACACTCCCACCAACAGTGGAGCAGTATTCCTTTTCCCCCGCAGCCTCAGCAACATTTGTTAGCAGTTGATTTCTTGATGGCAGCTGTTCTTTCCGGAGTGAGATGAAAGCTCAATGTTGTTTTAATTTGTATTTCTTGAATGACCAGTGATGGTAAACATTTCTTCATGTATTTATTTGCCATTTGTATAACTTCACCTGAGAATTGTGTTTTCATTTCAGATGCCCATTTTTGGAGACAGTCTTTGAATTTGGGGGGTTTGATGTTTTTCAATTCTTTATATGTTCTGGATATAAGTCCTTTGTCTGAGGGGTTGCTGGCTAAAATTCTTTCTAAAATTCATTGTGTGGGTTTTCTTTTCACTCTGTTGGTGATTTCTTTTGAAGTGCAGAAACTTTTCAAAAATATGAGATCCCAGTTGTTGATTCTTTGAAGTATTCCTCATGCAGTTTGCATTTTGTTCATGAATTCTCTGCCTATCCCTACGTCTCTAAGACTTCTGCATAACTTGTCTTCCAGTAGTTGGGTGCTCCTGTGTTTGGTGCATATATATTTATAATTGTTAGTTCTTCCTCTTGAATTTTCCACTTACAAGTATGTAGTGACCTTCTTTATATCTTTCAATCATTTTAGGCTTGAAGTTCATGTTGTCTGCAAGTAGAACAATTACCCCTGCTTTTTTCTGGGTTCCTGTTGCATGGAACACTGTTTTACATCCTTTGACTTTTAATCTATGAGTTTCCTTTTGGGTCAGATGTGTTTCTTGTATACAGCATATTGTGGGATCCTGTTTCTTGATCCATTCTGTCAACCTATTTCTTTTGATAGGTGAATTGAGGCCATTTACATTTATGGATATCACTGATATGTACTGGCTCGACTTTATCATGTTATGTTCCAGTTGTTTGCTTTCTGCTTTTCACTTTTGTTTAATTGCTTGTCTTACCTGGTGGTTTCTTTCTGTTGTTTTTCAGGGGATTGTGGTCATTTTTATCTCTGTCTAGTATGACTTTCAATACTCTTCTCCGTGTTGGTTTGGTGGATGTGAATTTCTTCAGTTGTTCTTTGTCATGGAAGTATCTTGTTTCTCCATTAAATTTGAATGAAAGTTTTGCTGAGTACATCAGTCTGGGTTGAAAGTTGTTTTCTTTCAGGATTTGATATACCTCACTCCAAGCTCGTCTTGACTTGAAGGTTTGTGTTGAAAAGTCAGCTGTGATTCTAATGGGCTTTCCTTGGTAGGTGAATTGTGCCTTTTCTCTAACAGCTTTTAGTATTCTGTTTTTATGCTGCATGTCTGGGATCTTAATTATTATGTGTCTGGGTGTAGATTTATGTTGGTCATGGCTGGAGTTTCATATGCCTCACTTATCTGTGTATCATTTTTCCCCCATGTTTGTGAAATTTTATGCTATTACTTCTGTGAATATTTTAGCTATGTCTGTCATTTGCATTGACTCCTGGGTCTTCACTAATGCCTATTAATCTTATATTGTTGCTCTTGGCATCTTGAAGCTTCTGGATTGTTATTTTATCCTGCTTTGTTATTTTTAAAAGTTCTATCCTTTCATGATCACTAATTGTGATCCTATCCTTAAGGTCCAAAATCCTATCCTCAGCTTCATTTAAACTGTTTTGCCAGATTTGAATAGAATTTTTTGTTTCTTGGATGTCTCTTTGAGGTTGTTTCATGAATTCTGCTTGTTTTCTATATTGTTCACTCAAGATTTCAATCAGTTTCTCATGCTTCTGTACTTTTTTGTCTATTTCTTCTTTAGCTACATTCAACAACTCCTTTACTAAGGTTGTTATTTCTATCTTTCCATGGGAGAGTACTTCTAATTTGATTTCCTCTATAGCCTCATGGAGTTGTTTTTTTATTTCACTCGCTATTTTTCCAGAGATTTCCAGTGTGTTATGTTTGAAGTCCTCTATTTCACTGTCTCCTATACTTGCTCCTGATGGGCTAGATGTTTGAGATTGCATTTTGCTTTTTCATTTTGCCATTTTCCCCTTTCAAGTTAATGTTTGCTAGTGTCAACTGTTGGTAGTGTGTATCTTGGGCTCCCAATGTAAGGTTGATATTTATCCAATTGCTGGGTCCCACAATGAATAGGTGGGACAGTCTCCTGATTCCTTGCTGCAAGGCCTGTTGGGTGAGTCCTTTATTCTTCCTGGGCTGACAAGCCTAGTAGTATTGATGTAGGTCAACATTTAGTTCCTGCTATTACTTTATTTTCAGATTATTCCAGGTCATCAAATCTCCCTGTCTATAGTATTTGTGTTGGCTGAGGCCCTACTGTGTCCCTATTGTGTGCCTGTGTATCTCATAGCCCTTTTGATTTTCTTCAAGTTGTGTGAGTCCCTCTTGGCACACTCCTCACCCTGCCTGATGTTTTCTGTGTGCAGGAAGGAGTCACCCACACTCTTGCCAGACTCACCAAGGTCTTACAGTTAGTCTGAGGGAGCTTTACTATGGGCCCTATTTACCCACTGTACACCTCTATTTTAGGGGCAGACTCACCACACTGACTGGAGCCTGCTGAGATCTTCTGTTTGGGTGAGGCAGTCACTGAATCTCCCTTCAAGCTAGCACAGTTAATCCACTGTAGTCCAAGGTTCTGGGAGAAGGGGTGGGAGCTAAAGATCCACAGCAGTATTAGACCCAGGAGGTAGGGGGTGTCCCTGAGGGGCTGGCAGATGTCCTGGGTCCAGGCATTCACTGGGCCTGGGCCACAGTCCCAGGGCAGTATGGCGTTCCTCAGTGCCAGCTAGAGATGCATCTATTTCTAGGTTTTGAGTGATGTTTCAAAGCTTCTCAGTGCACTGGGAATCACCTGGCCCACTTTTAGCTCAAAGGGCAGACTGCAGGCAACTGCTTGCTACTTGGAGATCACTGAGTATAGACCAATTGGGCCCGAGGGGACTCCATGTGTCTTCTGGTGATTTCAACCGCAGGCCATGGTCTTACTGCCAAATTTTCCCCATGCACTGGGATTCCACTGGAGCATGTGGTCAGGGCCCAGGGCTGGATTCCAGGCCCTGCTCCCTGCTTGGAGTTCGTTGGGCATGGCTGGTTAAGCTTGCCAGTCAGTACCTCTTGTGTGTCCTAGTATGATTTCAGACTCAGGACATGGTCTTACCACCTGGGAGCGAAGTTCCAAATTTTCCCAGTGTGCTGGGATTCCACCAGAGCATGCAGTCAGGGCCCGGGGCTGGATTCTGGACCCTGCTCACTGCTTGGAGACCATACTCTTAAGTGAAATAAATCATATTCACATGTAAATATTGCATTGCCTCCCTGATGTGAGAAACTGAAAAGAGTAAGGAGCAATATGTACAATGAATATTGTGAAATGGGAAGAAATTTTCAAAAGGAAAGAAGAACTAGGATTCGGGAAAGGTGAAAGGAAGGAAGGGAAAAGGGAAAAATGATTTTAAAGTAAAATCTGAAATACATTTCACTATAATTTATTAAAAATTAATTCATACAGTTTCCATACAGTAACTGTTAAACCAATAATGAATAGACATCTGTTTACAATTACATAAAAATAGTTACACAAAACACAGGAGGAAGATAGTATTTTATAAGAAGGTAATATTTTTGTAATAAGCATTGGGGAATTACAAACTGTTAGATTTCATTCCTGTTGTTAACTTACACAAATGTAAAATAAATGCGAGAAAGAATGCTATCTTGAAATACTACTTATTCTTTAAACCTTCTAATGTCAAAATGACACAATAAATCAATGACTTCTTATTTCCATTCCCAATTGTAAACTTTGTGCTACTTAGATCTTTAGTAATTTCACCGAGCAAGTATAAAACTGAGTTCATTTGCAAGTTTTCCTTCTCTTTTACTTTTCTTCTGAAATCATTCCATTCTCCTCCGCTTATATTTCTCTCCTTTCCAATGGGAATCATAAAACATAACCCTGCCCTGAGGAATGACATCCCATCCAAGGAACAGGATGGAAACATACAGATTAAAAAAGAAAAGTACATGCCTGTAATCACAGAACTTGGGGAACTGAGGCAGGAGGACTGCAAGTTACAGTTTTACCTTGGAAACTTACAATGATCTTGTCAAAACAAACAACAGAAGGAAGAAAAAGAAAAAAGGCTTGAGGACATAGCTTTAGTGATAGAACACCCTCAGGTTCAGTCCTCAGTAACAAAGGAAAAAGAAAAGAAAAACAAAAATAACTTTATAAGATTACCTTTAGATACATTAAAAAGATAAGCCAAATGTGAAATCCTGTAACTTTATGAGGTTGTTTCATTTGGTGCCTTAGAATAATTTATTAACATTTTTGACTTCCATTTTAATGCCTGGGCTTCCAAACCATAGACTACCAATTAGCTCAAGGTAACATGAACTATTACCTCATATTGATTGCTACACAGTTTATAGATAAAATCAGTTAAAACCTCCAGTTTTTATAAAAATTTCTTGTAATGTTTTAAATTGTCTGCATAGAATTTTTAGAAATTATTTCAACCATATCTGAAAACACTTGGCTCATGATTATACTGGCCAACTAAATAACATTCTTTAAAAATAAAATGTGTTAGCTGGCAGACAGCTGGTACATGGCCACTTATGAGGTTTTATTTAAAGAAGAAATGCAAGACATTTTCTAAGGTGCCCTCCTCTGCACTGAAAACTTTTACCATTTGAAAAATGCATGAGTACTTTCCTTTGGAAATCATGTAGCCTACACATATTTTATAAAAATCACAAAATGTGGGTGCACGGACAGTTTATTCTACACCTAAGAACACCAGGAACCATGATGTTTGATGTTATGATCTAAAATAGCCTGTGACATAAGGCTTCTCCCAGATCACCTGCAGATTGTTCAGCTGTCCTGTTGTCTTTATGATCTTTCACTGGCAGCCACTCCATCAGTTGTGTTTACTTGTTGCCTACTCTATTAGTAACAGAGTAGTAAACATAAAGGGAGTCACAAAGAGGGATTAAAACATACAATGTTTACATCTCAAAAAACATTACAGAAATAGCAATGGATGTTTTACTGTAGTAATTTCTAAAACTTTAAATATTCACCATATTTTACGATCATGCATCATTAGTCAAATATTTATGGCAGTCCCTGCCAAAAGCATCACAGCATATCCTCATTCGCCTTATGCATCAAATCTATCACCACTCAACTTCTAATCCCTCTCCAGAGTCAAACTGAAGATAAAAGGCAAATGTTTTGAATTGACTCAGGACCTCGAAGCAGCCATGGCAAAACAACAAAAGATATTTAAGAAAGAGTCCCTCCAGAACTGCTTCAGAAAATAGCAAGAACAACAAGATACATACTTCTAAAGCAAGGAGGAGTATTTGGAGGAGGATAAATGGCAGTGCGCCTTTTACTGTAACAAATGTTTTGAAATTTGAACATTCAATGTGTTACTTAGTTACACATTTTATAAGGGTAGACCACATTATACTTAAGGCCCTTCAAGATTGTTATAATATCAGACACTGATAAGAAGAATGATAAATATCTATAATTTTACTTAGCAGAGAAGGTGTCAAGTAAAACAGAACAAATTTTGTTTCCTTTGTGCAGGTTCATGCGAATACATTGATGTGATACATGTGTATATATTGATGTACTGAAAATAAGCAAGGCAACAGAAATTATGGATAATGGAGACAATGTAGAGCAGAGACTTCTGGAATGACTCCTGAGCATAATTTTGGGAGAAATCCAGTTTCTGATTAGGAAAATAGTAGTAAGCATGTGACTTGGACCAATTGCCTGCCCTTGAGTCATTTGAAGGTTCGCATGCAGAAGTTTGAATTAGATTTAGCAGCAGAACTGAAAACTATCACAAGTAGAGATATGACAGAGTTAATGGTTTGAAAGAACACTTTTTCATGGCTGTGCTTAAGATAAATGGGATAAAGAAGAGGTTATACTGGCAAGGGGCTGATTCAGTAGTGGGCATTACAGCCAATTAACACCTGGACTTGGACTACAGCTATTATTTTAAATTAAAAATTTCAAAGGACTCTCAGTGGACTTTGTGACTCCATTCAACTTAACATACAAATGTTGCATTAAAAAACCCTTAGGGAAAAGGTTTCCAAACATTTTGCCTGTTGTCATAGATACTTTGAGGCTGAAAGGAGGAAAACATAATTCAAAGGGAACACGAGATGGCAGCAGTTTTATCATATACAGAGCGAGCTAGGGAAAGGAAAACATTTGAAATTATTTTTAAAATAAAAAATACGGAGCACCTTATTCTTTATGTGCTGTATTCCTTTTCGATACAGAGATTATTCAGTCGTTGGTTTCATGCCTCACAGCACATCTGAGGTTCATTCCAACTATAGTAAAAATCCTACTACATTACATGCGATTGTTTCCTAAAATAAAGCTGTTGCTGTTTTCTTCAGATTACTGTTCCTCTGTGTTATCTGAAGCAGAAGAGTTCTGTATGGTGCACATTCGTTTTAACTGTTCCAGCATCACGTTTTCTTCCTCTTCTAGTGTCTCATCTTTCCTCATTTCCCACCTAAAAGAAAAATCACATCTTAGTAAATTTTTTTGGCAACTTACAGACTACAGTTAGCTTTTTGAAGCTTGACTGTGTAGTTACTGCCTTCCTGAAGCATTATTGAAGTTTCTCCTGGTTTATTCCCTAACGACTGCCTCTTGGGCAACACAGTTCATAGGCACTGATTCTGCAGAGTGGGTCAGAGAATGGAAAAGGAAAATAGAGTGAGACTCCAGAGTCCACTCTAACATAGTTTTAAATCAGGTTTCTCTATTTCATAGATTTTAAAAATGTTCCAAAGAGGGAGGTTTGCCAGGAAGTTGCAGGAAGTTTGCCAGGAAGACATTGGCAGCAAGATCATCACGCTAAACTAGCTACTCTTTCATGGCAGGTTAGTCTATTTCTAGAAATAAGTTCAGATTTGGAGTATCGGGTTAAATCACAGAAGAAAAGCAGCAAGTCGTTAGCAAGATTTCATAGAATATTTACTTTAAAAAATGAGATTAAAGGCTTTCTGATTTTGGATGATTAGGAGATAAAGAAATGTTAGAAGCTAGAATCCATATATGCATATCATCTTGCAAAGTAAGTATTACTACAATAACCCAAGTAGAATCCTTCCTTCTCCTGCTTTCTCCCTCTTTTCTGTTGCCCTTCTGCAGGTCTTGCCACAACACACGGAATTCTTCCCACGGAGAATCATTTGCATGTGTTTCTTTCCCCATCTCTTCTTTCTATCAACCTTTAGTCATCTGCTGATGAAGTGCTGTCCCAAACGGATTTTAAAATCAGTGCTGGTACATCTAAAAGACTTTATGCTATACAGGCTTCAGTGGGGCAGTAACTTCTAATAGCAACAGCTGCTCACTGACGAGCTTCCAGGAGTCATCTTTTTCTACAGTCAGGTTTCCTGTCATACATGAAGAAAGCAGAAGTTTTTGGTTTTGATGGAGTGGTGCAAAGAGGCAGGGTAACTGCATTTTCCACAGAAACCTCTTGGCAGGAAGCTTGTTCTGACACAGGTTTCCTTGTTGGAGTTTGGGGTTTAGAAAGCCCAGAGTGGCTTCAATCTGGGCAATGGATATGAGAGAGAAGGAGGAAGAGCAGTCCAGGGGGAAGGAGGATGCTTATTTACAATATTACACTTGCTTTATTTTACATTTCTTCACTCTCTGCCTGTGAACTTTCTTTTTTCTAGCTTCTAACACTGTTATTTATGTCCTCATTAGTTTCTCTATATGTTTCCTATGGTTGGAGTTGGGTCACTGGTCATAGAGGTTTTAAAAACTACTTGAAAGGGGATTTAGCTCAGTGGCAAAAGCGCCTGCCCGGCAAGCGCAAGGTCGCAAGTTCAATCCCCAGTACAAAAAAAAAAAAAAAAAACTACTTGAAAGATAAGATAGTTTCCAGTATCACACTGTTCAAAGCCATATTGCATGGGAAAATACTTCTCAAAATCAGTGTTTGGGATTTACAGTTTAGCTCACAAGGTTACCTTGCATTGATCTCTTGGAATTTAATGAGAAAAAAACTTCTCACAATTTTATATAGGTGAACTTAAGCATTACCATTGTGCATATTAGACTGCAGTTCCAAATAAGAAAATAAATAATGGAAATATTTATATAGCAGTAATGGTGGACTAGGTGTTGTGTAGACACCTGACTTTTTAAATTCTCACTACCAAGTATGACTACTCCACTCTATGGAATAGTTGAGTAAGGCACAGAATATTCTCATTTATCCAAGCATCTTTGGGTGCGAACTCTGGAATCAGGACTTGGTTTTAGAGCCATTTTACAGGTGTTACTCAATACTGTTAAAAAGCTAATATTTCATTTTTTGGAAAACATTGCCAAATTGTGTTAGATAGTAACTGAAAGAACTATCCAAACTGGGTGGTGTGGTGCACACCTGTAATCCCAGCACCCCTGAAGGTTACAGCAGGAAGATCACAAGTGCTCGTCTAGACCGGGTAACTCAGCATGACACTATCTTAAAGTAAAAAATAAAAAAATGTCTGAGGATGTTGTTAAGTACAAAGGCTCTGGGTTTAATTCCACTACCAAAATTAAAAAATAAAAAGGAAAAAAGAATCTACCCTTACACAAAAGCCAAAAAGGAAAAATTATGTTTGCCTTTTTTTCTCCCTCCCATGCAAAGGTACTAATATTGCCTGTGTAAATGAATTATTCCATGAATATCAACAGAACAAAATATATAATATGCACATAAATATTTTGATTATTTTCTCTACCTGTGAAAGTAGAACGCAATCTCTCTGCTTCATTAAAAATCTGTATAATTAATGTAATTTAAATGAATTGTATACATAATAGAATCATGATAAGGATTTTGAAGCTTCATGACAATTATAGGCACCTTACAATATAATTGAGCTCTTAGTAGCTAATGATACTAAGCAAAGTTATTTACCTATCACAACCTTCTCATATTTGCTTTGTGCTTATTAAGAAGAAATCATTTCATGAGAGTATATAAAATGATGACAAAAATGGTTGAGAAAGTAGCATTATAACTATGTATTCCCTAACAATTTTACATTTATTGAATGAAAGCATCAGAGATTTGAAATGAATGTTTTTATCACAAGCACTCTTAATTTTACACTCATAAATTCTTAAGATAAATTTATCTTTTGATTATTAACACAATGCAAAAACAAGTCAATTCTTTTTTTTTAAACTACTGGAAGAGAAAATAATCTACCAACTTGTTAAACATAATTGATTAATATATCTGCTTTTCCTGATATACTTAACATCTGTGGTGAAAGCATATCCCCTCAGAAACTAAATAATATAAAAAACAGCCTATTTTAGTTTTCCTTAAAAAGCACTACGTTTTCTTGACTTTGGTAGGCTGTCTCTTGCACTATTGCTAAATTCCTCCAGCTGCCTACTATGGTAAAAGAACAGCACACCAAGCCTCAACCTTTGTGCCAGTGACTGTTTTGTCTTAGCTACTATGAAGCAGTAAAATCCTCACTGATCTGTGTCATAATCCCCACCATCTTCTGGAACAGGCTTCATCTTTCTGGCCCCTGGGTGGGTAAATTTAGGGCCTGGACCTATCCTTGACTATCAGTCTTGCTTCTTATCCAAATACCCAGATTGAGATATTCTGTGTCAGCAGCCACAAGTCTGCTCATTAGCACCAAAGTTTTGACTTGGATATTCTTAGACCTGGGTGCATTTCCTGTATTTACACACATGCTCACACCTGGACTGATGATATCTTCTTGCTACTGAAAATGTTCTATTAACATTATCTATTACTATAGAGCTCTTCCATATATCAAACATGGACCACCAGCTTTCTATTTTTGTCCACTTCAATAAACAACAGTTGATTTATGATCCTTTCAATGAGACTGACTGGTGCACAGAATAAAAACAGTTGCAGATCATCAAATGTTAAGGTTTGTGTCTGGATGTCTCCCCAAAGCCTCATGTGGTGATGGTGGTGATGGGAGTGCTTTTCAGAGGCAGCAGAATCTAGAGTTTGTGAATGTTTAGTGTTGGGTATTTTGTCTCAGCAATAGGAGAAAAGTAAGCAAGACACTAAAGTACTGTCCTAGTGGTCAACTTTATAAAATCTTAATTGGGTGGAGCTTTGTAAATGATGGTGTGTTAGAACCAACCAGGAGGTGTCGTTATGCTTGGGGATGTGGTTCAGCATGAAGCATTCCTTGATAGTGTTGGTCCAGGCTGTCAAAGGGGCAAAGTCTACAAGGCCCTTAGGTAAGAAGAAGCAACCAACACAAGACAGATGAAGAGGACCAGAGTCTGGAATGTGAGAAATTCTCTAAAGCATTTAATCTGCCTTTGACTGGGAGAAAGCCATCTAAAATCAGAAATCAGAAATGTACTAAATAAGAGGATATTCTCCGAAATCATTCCACCTATGGATCCAATCCAAATCTACCACCTACTAGTTAAATTACCTCAGGCAAGTTTTACTTCTCTGTGTTTCTGAGTTCTCATCTGTTAAATAGGGTCAGAATAGTTCCAGTGGAACACAAGACCACTTGTTTATGGATAATCTATGATTGATTTTAATCGATAATGTCAGAATGTAGTAGCTGTGATTGAGAATGAACAAACCTCTATGTTCACAAAGCCTAAAATATTTACTATTTTGATTTTACAGAGACAGAAAGTTTGCCAGCCCTATTCTAGAAGGAGCTTGCTATTTTATTTTATTTTTAAGTGCTGGATACTGAATAGTCTTGGTGCAAGCTAGATAAGCCTTCTACCACTGAGGTGAGTACAGTTTTTATGAGGTTAGGCTATTTCCCTAGGGGGAAATGTGGAGGGCATATTTGACTGACACTATAGCCAGAGAGTCCTTCTACTAGGATTTAAAAATATCTTTAATATGAGATTTAAAATATCTTTAATATGCAAGAACCCACAAAAGGAAGAGTTGTTTTTCCAAAGAGTGTTCCTGAGGAGAAACATATGCTTTAGAATAGCTAATACTGAATAATAACAATAATATTGATGTAGTAGGAATCTCTGTTTGATTCCTGATTTTAATTGATATGATTTTAGTGTCTCAGTGCCTAGAAAAGTATTTGCTAAAGATGGAACTTCAAGGTACTGTTAGAGCTGAATCCTGTATCAGCCATGTGGTCTCAGCATGCTGGATAAAATTGTGCCTCAGTTTCCTTATCTATGAAATGAGAAAAATACCTATGCCTGCTTTATATTTATAGAGTTGTAGTGAGAATAAAATTATTAAGTATGCATTAAGCATAAAATAATGCCTGGGTCATTTCAAACACTCAGTGACTGATAACTTATTAGCAAGGTTATATATTTGATGAGCTTGAAAGTAGGAAAAAATGACCTGTTGGGTATAAAAATGAGGAGTAATATTTTTCTCATATAACAAGAAATCCAGAGGTGCATGATGGCTAGCGCTGGGTAAGTAGCTCAGTAACAATGGGGTGGAGGTCTTTGCCTTGATTATCTGGCTCATTACATCATGGTCCCAAAGGGCTTTGCTGCAGCTTCAGCCATCACATCCTTGTTCTGAGGCAGAGAAAAGAAAAAAGGCAGAATCTATCTCATTTTATTTGGGCCATAAAACCTTTCCCAGATTTCTCCCAGCAGACAATAAAGCCGTACTGGTTAGATTTGAATCTTAAATGCCATTTACTACGTGCGTTGGTATTGGACAAGTTTTTTAATCAGTTTTGTGTTTGAAAACTGTGTATCAGTTTTCTCATTTGTCAAATAGAAGATACTAGCAGTATACTGCACATCTCAGTGCACTCTTACATAGAGGAGGTAATCTATGAATGCTGTGGTTCATACATTTCATAAACTTTACTCTCATTTTATTAGATTCTGTTCATGTCTAGTGGTTTCCTTAGAGCCCCCTACTTTGAAATCCTTTTTCCTTCTCTATGTCCTTTACAATGTTTTATTTGATAGATTCTCTCTCTTATGTAGGTAAAATGAAATTGCTAAGTATTACAAAGGGTTCAGTCAGTATTCAGTTACACATGTCTGTGTTCATGTTGCAGTCCCTTACCTATCATGAAAAATATGTTTCATACTAACCCACGTGGATCAACCTAGTGAGGCCAAAGTCGTTTTGTTTTTCTCTAATTCCTTTGTTATATTTTCTAAACACAATCTGTAAAAGTGGCATCTGATTGTATCATTGGCATTTCTCCTGAAATGCCAATAAAATACTTGAATAATGGAAATGTGGCTTGAAATAAGTTTCCTGATTTTGTGCTATTTGAAACATTTATGTACCTATTTATATTTATAAAGTCCTTTATAATTGTTTATCAGTTAATTGTGCTGTTAAACAACATTAACCATCTGGCCAAATTAATGTTTTCAAATTGTTCTACCAGTTGGTAGCAGAGTACTAAAAAGTGAAGTCATCCTGGATTTTATTCTTTGTTTTTAAAAAAATCTTTTTGCCCTTATCTGTTCCTCTACATAGCACAATGCAGGCTGGCATCAGAGTGATCTTGAAGAAGGGAGGAAGTGATATCTATTTTCTTTTTCCTACTGTTTTGCACATGTGAGCTTTTCTCGGGGTCAGTTTGTGACCATCTTTTCTTCTCCTTTGGAAGGCCCCACATCTATCCCCACATACTCAGCTATTGTCTCTACATCTGTCATTAATCCATGTTCCAAGTTTTAATGAATTATCTTTATTCAGTTTTGCTCAAGCTCTTTACATTCAGCTTCTGGACAGTCATTTTAAATTCTATTCTAATTCTACACTAATCTATTAATATTTTATTCAACCTTCTCATGACCATGTCCCCTCAGTAACAACACAAGGTCTGAGTGAATTTCATAAAGTATGTCTCTACTCCCAATCTGTCCACACATTCAATCCCAGGTAAGGCACAATTTACTTTGTACACTCATTCATACTGCCCACTGCCACTGATCCACAGTTCAGGTGCTCATGATTCCCGGGCCTGAACACAGCAAGTCTTCCAACATTCAGAATGTGCTGCTACAACAGACCAGCAATGACTGTCCTGGTGGGACAGGTAAAAACTTCAGCTGTTCTAGCTTAATATTTTTGTTTAGCTAATACTACCTCTTCTAACAGGGAAAAAAATTATTTTCCCTTTGCTTCCTGTCTTTTGTTTTTCCATGCTTGCATTTCTGCCTTTGCTACCTACTTGAAAAGCCTTTGTATACACTTCAAAACTGCACATTCTTTCCTCAGACTTAGTCCACAGCTCACTTCTTTCCTGGAGATCTAATCCTGATGTGATCTCCTTTCTCCCTAAAGTCCAATAATGGCTAAAGTCAATACTGTTTTTGTGAACTTGTCATGTATTTATTTGTTATATCCTTTACATCACTTTTGTGATTTACTTATTACATCATGTTTTACTTTTCACATGTAGTGTCTTTTCAAGAATAATTGTAGTTCATTGACTTTTCATTCTCTATATATTTTATTTCAAATATTTTAGTACATATAATGCACTTATTTTTCTTCAGATAGGGAAGAGATAGATTTATTTTTCTGAAATACTTCTCAGAAATATTTTTGGACATGTTTATCAAAGATGAATACTTTTCTTCCATAGTTTGTCAAATGGAAGAGAAAACACATGGAAGGTGACCTAGTCACATTATCTTTACCATCATTTGCTATCAACGGATGTGGCAGAATGAGGATGTTTTATATTCTGATTCTCCAGTTATGTTGTCCACCCAAGCTTGGCCACTTAATTCAGCTTTCAAAGAAGCCTGGAAATATTTCAGGGGGGTCGGTCCTTCTATTCTCAATTCAGCCTCCAGACGACAGCAAAATGGCCTGATCTGTATCACTCCTTCATCCTATTCCTCTACATTTATATCCCTCTTGATCTGATGCTTTTAAAGGACCTATAGGTTACTTATCACTTTGAGAGACATAAGTGATGGAAATGTTACAACACAGAACATCTGGAATGGAATGATTACAACTCCATGGAAGAGTTTTCCAGGGACAGGTATCTGAATGAATCAAATTCAGAAAATGTTTCATTATACTTTTAATGTTCACAAAGTAACAATTTTACTTGTCTAACAATTCAGAGAAACTTTCCATGAATTTATTTTCCAAAATAATCGAGCAAAATTATGCTATCTCTCTCCACACAAGCAAACAAAATACAAACCTGTGCTGTCCTCTCCTCTAGTCCTCCCCCTTCCCAAATGTCAAATATTCATCTAAGTCTGGCTCAAATAATAAATAACATGGTGCTTTGTATATTATGCTCCGCATACTTCAAGCTCTCACAAAATGTCCAATGGAATGTGTTTGACATTTAATCATTACTAGGTTATTCTTAGATGGATTAAAGAAATAATTTTCAGCCATTAGTATCACAAGGGATGATAATCTGGTAACTCCAACAGGTGTTATTTAATTAATAATTGTATACAACAGCAATACAATGACAGATCCTAGAGCATTGAGATTAGTGTTTACTTCTTTGATTTCTGGATCATTACTTATTTCTTAAAGTTAAAAAGTCAATGATCACACTAAAACACAACTTCTTATGATTTGTTTACTAATCATACCCATCTAAAGAAGGAGATGGTGGTATAAAGAATACAAGACAGTCACAAGACATAATTTTATGTCATTTGCCACATGACACTAGTAGTTTTGGCCAGTGTAAAAAGTTTTAATACACAGTTTTTGTTAATTTAAGCCAAAGTATTGTGCTGGAATAAGATCTTTATTGGTCACCAAATATTTAAATACCTAACAGCTGGTGATATGACACCAAGATTGACTCCAGTGACCTTTTCCCTACTCTGCTTTTCTATACCAGTTTTTTCTGTAGCATGTACTTTATAACAACAGCCCATTTGGATTTCTGGTTGCCAATGGTTTTCCTTTCCCTTTCAGTTCAGAAGCTCCACAGAAGTATACAATAGGGAGGCAGTAATGGGGCACTATCATTTCAGTTCTCATGAGCAGCTCTGATGTAAAGGGGGGGTCTCTGCAGTGAATTCTTAGAAACACCACACAGCGCCAAAGCCCTCTTATTCTGGTCATCAGTAAAACAGATCATTCACCTTTTCCTTTTGGAGAATGTAATTGAGGATAACTAAATATTTATGTTCTCAATATTTACAGCATCAGAATATATAACACACCAACTAAAATTTAAATCTCTCTTTTATGCCCAGATAGTTGTTTTAGACTATCTCAGTTCTTAAGATAGGCGTTAGACGGAGAAGAAGTACAAGACTGGTCAAAATGAACATGAACTTCAGAAAATTTTTTCTAGTGAATGTTAATGGTAAGAAATTAGTCACAGTGGACCCTTCCTATCAGATACAAATTAAAGGACGTTATTGGGTACCCACTGTATTGGACTGCAGTACATCTAACTTACATTTTGAAATACCTGCCTTGGTTGTGGTCTAATTAATATGTACTATCACAGTGAGCCACATTTAGACTAGAGTTTCATTGTATGCTGTCACCTTGTCTATTTGTCCACTAAATATTTAATGAACATGTACTAAATCCATGATCAGCCTGGATATCATCTTGTCTTCAGGAAGTTTATTTGAACAAAGAGTTCATTAGGGCTGAACTAAATAATCTAAATCCATTTTCAATATTTCAGTTCAGGTATGAAATGCCATTGTTAATAAAGGTGGTAGCACCATTTCTGTAGACTTCATTTCAGTAATTGAGAGAAAAGGTATAATTTATGTGTTTCTTCCTTAGATAGCTTTAGGGAACAATTTATGTCTTCCTTTATTCACTGGAAAGGGGGCAACATTAATGAAAGAAACCATCCTCATATTTTTGTCAAGTGATTATTAAGTTATGGTGAGATAGAAAACTATAGGCTTTGATGTTATTATTGAAAGACATTTCTGTAAGAAGGTGACTCTGAATAGCACTTAGTCCCAGAGGTCAAACTTTAGGGAAGGAACAGATAAAAAGTTACCCTATGTTTGAGAATAATTACATTGTGATGCACAAATGGCAAATCTGTTATAAATCAGAATAATCAGCTGGAATTTAGATAACACTACTTTTTTTTAGTAATTCGATTTTATTATCACAGAGAGCCAAAGATAAAAGTTAGTTCCGTCCATTAGAGATATGCCTTTAAAATACCATACATAACAGATAAGACTTACCTTCCTTCTCATATATTCTCCAGATGAGAAAAATCTACAACTATGTTTACCAAGTTTTAAGAAATGAGATAGTTTCAGCCCATCCCTTTTGGCATACATTTAGTTGGAAAGGAAGAAATTAGTATTATTCATTATACACAACAAAACGGTTGATGTTTGCCTGGCCTTATTCTTGCTAAAAGAGAATAATTTAAACTTTCCCTAAGAGTCATAATTTTTAATATTTTGAAAGTTTTGTTTCCCTTTTAACTTCATATTGAATCTATATAGGAGTTAAATTATAGGGGCCATGTCACCCTTGGTAACAAGGTCTTACATATATTAGTAAGGGCTTTTAGGAATGGTTGAATGGCAAAAATACCAATTAAGTAATTGATTAGGTAAGAATCAGAAATCTTTACAAACCTATTTCTAATTCAATTTAGTTAATTCTTCAAGATACTTAAGAAGCATTAATTTAGAAAAAGGAAAATATTAAGGAATCACATCCACCAAAATAATTTCAAATGAAAGATATGAATATAATTTACTTGTAGCATTTTATTTTCAAACTTAATGATAGATGGGAATTTTCTTTTTTTTAATAGTATGAAGATTTTCATGGAATGTAAAGGACATTAGGTTTTTATGGAGTACATCTTCTCCTTTGGAAGTTACAACACATAGGCATTTCTTCAAGTATACAGAATTATTCTAACACTCCACAAGTTACTTTGACCTAATTAAACATTTTAATATCTAGAAAATAAGATTTGTTTATTTATCTCAAAAAATGTATCACAATTTGTTAATAAGGCATAACTTAGAACCTCTGGAACCCAATGTTATATACATATCATGAAATATATAAAATACATAAGAATAATGTAATAAATATAAATATACACACATGTATGTTTGAACATACACAGAAATATAGTTTATCTGTGAAAACCCATACTCAACAATATAAAATATCCACACTTGCCATAATGAACTAAGTTTATTTATTTTTATTAAAAAAAAATTTGAAACAGAAAGAGGGTAGAAATAATACAAAATCTCAAAAACAAAACAAAGCAAAAAAACCCCAAAAATAGTAACCAGTAAGAAATCGCTAGTTGATAATTACATATTTTCCTTTTAGAAGTAGTTGTTCAGGTTATAAAAGTAAAGCCCACAAAGTGGACATACAAACAATGAACTGCAATCAGTTTTGTTCATCCATCCAACAAAAACTTTAGCAACATGGTTATCAATCTCACACACTCAAACATACATGCAGTTATATCATTTAGAATATTTTCTTTTCCTCTCTTTTTTTCTTTACAATAACTGTAATCCATTCTCGTAAACTACTTAGAAGTTCTACACATGTATAAGTCTCTACATGTATACCTAGCCTTTCTGCATTAGAGGGAGAAACAAATCAAAACAAGTTAACAATACAAATTCCTAGAGAAACATGAAATGAAAAGGACATATAAAACCACAATACTAGGTGATCTTCAGTAGTTACTATGATGTCTCTTGTTATTTTCAATAAAATTGTCTATATTGTCAAACATCATATAATTAAACTTAGCATTGCATTACACTATTAATAAAATCTAAACATTGGAGACATTATAGGACTTCAAAGGCAGTTAATAATCAAACCAGAATGGGTATCTTATCGAATCCTGTCATCTTCAGAGTAGTTGCCTCTACTCTCAGACTTGATACTCTCAAGCGTACCAGATTCAAATAAAATCAGTCAAGATAAAACAGTGATATAACCAATCTTCTCTGTCTTATCTCTGCTATGTTATTTTTCTGCCGTTGTTTGTTTACTTTTCTCCTTCATTCCACTGTCTGCCCCTTTCTTTGAGGCATTTCTGCCATTGTTCCTGGAACCCTGGTGATTTTCTTCTCTCTTTCTAGAATGTCTTTCAGTATTCTTTGCAGGGTTGGATTGGTGGTCACAAACTCCCCCAGTTCCTCTTTGTCATGGAAATATCTTGTCTCTCCATTAATTTTGAGAGATGGTTTTACAGGGTACATCATTTCTGGGTTGGAGGTTATTTTCTTTCAGGGCTTGGAATATTTCACTCCAAGCCCTTCTTGATTTGATGGTTTGCATTGAGAAGTCTGCTGTGATTTTGATGAGTTTTCCTTTATAGGTAATCTGTTTCTTTTCTCTGACTGCTTTCAACATTCTATTCTTGTGATGGATTTCTGGGATCCTGATTATTATATGTCTGGGTGTAGATCTGTTTTGGTTGTAGCTGGCTGGAGTTCTTTATACCTCATTTATCTGAACTTCACTTCCATCACCTATGTTTGGGAAGTTTTCCTTAGTTATTTCTGTGAATAGACTTTATTTCATTTGTATTTGTCGCTGCATCTTCATTCACATATTTTATTCTTAGGTTATAAATCCTCTTGTCATCTTCTAGCCTTTGTATTGTTGCTTCCTGGTTCCTTGTTATTTTTAAGAAATCCTTCCTTTCGTGATCATATGTTGCAAATCTATCTTCAAGTTTTGAAAGTTTGTCTTTAGTTTCTGTTAAAAGGTTTTGCCAGCTTTCAATGGAGTTTTTAATTGCCTGATATTCTCTTTGGATCTGTTTCATGTATTCTAGGTTTTGTTTATATTCTTCATCAAAGGCTTCTCTCCTTTCTCTGGGTTCCTCTATTCTTTCATTTGTGTCTACTTGAGGCTTACCCAGGACTTCTTTTATTAATCTTCTTATATCTTGCTTCACCTGAGTTAGAATTTCATATTTAAATTCGTCAATGAGGTCACAGAAGTATTTCTTTATTTCTGATGAGGCTGTCTCTGACATTACAGGTTTGCTGCCCTCAACCGCCTCTGCATTTACCTCTGCTGGACTCACTTTCCCTGGTTCCATGGTTGGAGACCTTTTGCTCTTTCTCTGTCTTGTCATGTTTCTGGCCCCCTTCAGACGGGTGGGTGGTGGAGGTGTCTGGGCCTTTCCTATTGCTTACAGTTTTTTCTGCAGTGCACTTGCTAGGGAAGTGGTGCCCCCCAGTCTGCTGCAGATCTGGGAGGTGCCCGTTGAGAGCCAGCCCCTCCCCCTAGGTCAGTCAACCAGAGGATGCTTCAGCAAGTTTGTGTGCTCCCTGGAGATGCCACTGGTTCAGAACAGCCTCATACCTGGCTATTGGGTTTGAACCAGGGGCCTGGCCCAGCCCAAGCAGTTCCCACCAATCTGCTTTGGACCAGGAGTCGTCAATGGATGCTGCCTCGGGTTTTGATTCAAGCCAGCCCTGCCCAACTCCAAAATGTCGTCTAGCTGGTCCTCCCGCTCTGGGGAATCCAGTTCCTGTCACTCACCAAAGTTCACGCAGCTCGACTGGCTGTTTCCACTCCCTGCCATAGCGCCTCCTCCAGCCAAGGGTCTGGAGTTCAAAAACCCCCACTCTCAGCACAGGCACAATCTCAGCTTGATCATGAGTCACCTGACTCTACAACATGCTGGTAGAGCAACCGGGGCTTGCCCACTTCCAGCCCTCCGTCCACACTTCTTCTTTCTTCTTTCTTTTTTCTTTTTCTTTTTCCTCAGTTTCTTCCTGGGTCATGAGAATTACTCTCCTTTTGTCTGGCTTTCTCCACGTTGTCAGATTCCAGTGTCTGAGTTTTTTTTTTTTTTCAGAGAGGCTCTCTTATCCTGACACCACTCAGTCAGCCATCTTGCAATTCCAAACTAACAGTTTATTTGCTTGTCTCATGTAAGACTTTGTTATATGATTATAAGTAGCTATATAAGCAGCTTATCTAACCATTTCTACAAGAATTCAAATGAATGTTCTTTTGCATGGTGGTTGATTGCCTCAGCTATTCCTAA
Organism: Hydrochoerus hydrochaeris; assembly: GCA_004027455.1. Taxonomy (NCBI): domain Eukaryota; kingdom Metazoa; phylum Chordata; class Mammalia; order Rodentia; family Hydrochaeridae; genus Hydrochoerus; species Hydrochoerus hydrochaeris. Next base: position 252,878 of record PVLA01001145.1, on the reverse strand, counting down.
TAATCAAAAGAGAATCTTTCCAAGCTTAAGAATAAACAGCAAAAACCTTAATTTGAATTTATAGCCTTCAGAGTCAATCTGCACAACTCAACTGTCCCAGCAATTTAATTAATATGATTTGTTCTATATATTTAAGTACAAGAATTATATACCAACAAATGGGATGACCAGGAATGCTAATAGTAACATTTTAAATAATTATGGCATAAGAAAAACATAAATGGAAGCATATCCATCAGTACTAATGGAATCTGAATTTTCCATTATTACTACATCATTCACATCTCTGTAGAGACTTCACTTCTACCAGTAGATTTTTTTAAATTATAGGAGTTTGGGTAGAAGGCTAAGGTCATATTATTTGGCCAGGATTTAGTGCTGATAGAGAAAATTGTCCTTTACTAAGAGAAGAAACAGGACTAGTATATGGTGCTGGAACCTTCTTGCTGATTTTCCCAAGTAATGTATACTTTAATATATAAGAAGAGAAAATGTTTTTTTTTCCTTTTATACTTGATATTTTTGGACATCTGCAGGGACTGTGCTCTATAGACATTTGGTGTCTTAGTTACTTTTCTTGTTGCTAAGACAAAATACTGAACATCCAAGGTTAAAGACAGAAAGGTTTATTTGGCTCACAGTTTGTAGAGGTTATAGTCCATAGTCTGCTGGCCCCAAGGCAGGGCAGTCTGGAGAGGAGCATCACAGAGGAGAAATAGTTCATGGCATGGCAGGCAGAAGGCAGCAATCAGCAAGTCTGCCTTTCCTTTTCCATTTTATATTCCATCCAGGCTATAAGCCTATTGATTGGTGCCACCCATAACCAATGTGGGTCTTCTATCATCTGTACCCAGAACTATGTAATTCCAATCAGTGGACTGATTTATTGCCACATACCCTTAATTCAGTATCACACCTTTAATCCAAATTCACACACTCTAGGTCCGGCCACCTCTGAAAAGCCCCACCTATGACCATAGGAGGCTTTTGGAGGATGTCTAGTATACACCCTAACACTTGGTATCTATTCTATACATTTAACTGTTGTGTTTAAAGATACTTACACCATGTCTGGCAGTACTATTACTGTTTCAAAAATTACAGAAACAACAATCTCCTCTGCATGATGAAGGAAGGATTAAAATTTATGGTTCAAAAGTTATCAAAAATTTAAGCTGCTTTTAGTAGCTCGTGTAAAGCAGTAGTTTTGGCACCACTGGCGTGGGGCCAATCACGTACTAACCACTTCTGAGAATGAAAGTCTGAATAAAAGTACCATTTAGAAACATACGGTCCATCAGATGAAGAGCCTACCTAAAACTATGTTATTAAAATTAATGGAAATAATGTGTTTAGAAAAGGATTGGAAATATAGAGGTGCCTCATCTTTTTTTGTTTAAAATTGACTAAGAATTAAAAAAAAAAAAAAACTTCAAGCTGATCTAGACCTAAGAGGAAAGGACAACTTTGCATGACTAATGGTGCCATTATGCCTTACCAAGTCAGTGCCTATGCATTCACATGTATATGGATGTAAAAAGTCTTTCTTTTTATTCAGTAATCAAAGTGTTTACTAAATGTCTACTATGTTATGGGCACTATGTGAGTTCAGAGCACACAATATTAACAATAGTGGTTACTCTAATACTTAAAAATTTTAGAGTTCCCAGCATATTCTGAGTACTTTGCATCTATTAATTAATTTAGTTCTCACAACAATTTATGAGATGGGTTAATTATTATTATTGCTACATACCAAGGGTTACTGAAGGTCAGACAACTGGTCAATATTGAGGCCAGAACTGTAATCCAAAGGGCTGGCTGCATAGTTAATCCTCTTACCCAGTTTAATACATCTTTCTAAGTCTATGTTTCCTAGTAAGGGAAACATGAGCTGTTCTCATGGAGTTTACAGTTTAAAAATATTTATATCCATCCTGCATATGCTAAAAATTAACTTATGGGGAAAAAAATCTCTTTGTATCCCATATACCAGGTCAGAATTGGAAGAAATGACCTGCTTATATTAAAGACTTTCATTGTGGTGGTAGAGGAGGGACCTCTCAAGAAAATTATCATTTCAGCTTCCTTGAATGCTTGCCTCACTCCTAGGAAACAAGAAGTCTTACTTTCTCTAACTCCACACCAGCACCAAGGCAAGTGAGAGGCAGGCCTGGCACAGAGGTGTGAAACCAGGTAAGTACGGTGGCCAGAAAGTTGGCACTCTATTATAAATACACACTGATTATTCCCAATGTAGGGCAAAGATGAAGACGGTAAGAAATGCAACATCATTCAATACTTAGAAAAACGTCTACAAGGAAGAGGTGGGTGGTTATGAGGCATTGACTTATAGAGAGAAACTTTCTGACATCGTAAAGGAATTGTAGGGTTGGGAAGTAATTGTTGTGTTGACAATGCCAACCTCAAGAAGCTAAGAGGAGAGTATCTAGCCTCACAGAAGACCTGGCTTTTACATGGCATGTTTCCTCAGTGCATCATTAGTGAAATATATTGTGTTCATTTCAGATTGTTTTGATGAATTAGAAAGGACAGATGATTTGATGAACAGAAGCATTCATTACATAAAAAAGTTGACTTTTGAATCATTCAAAACTAGCACAGATGTCAGAGCTTGAAGTATTAGCTTTCTATTTGAACATAAGTTCTATGAAAATAAAGATCTTGTTTATTATATTCACCACAGTATTCTAGGACATGGTTTAGCTCATAATATATATTTTACAGATATTTGTTGACTAAATCACCCACATTCAGAAAAAGGTCAGCAGAATTAACTGTAGTGCAAAATCCAGATTTACAAAAGTTTTGAACTCATGTGTATGTTTAATAAAGTAGGGAGTTCCAGAAGAAAGGTTATTAGTTAGCGTCTCTTGTTTCTGAATCTTTTCCTATTCCCTTGAATTTGAGCACAGCTATGGGATGAATTACTCTAACCAATTTATATGAGTGGAGGGAGAACTGTTTTTATCTCCACCTCCTTTTTCGGTAGAGGATGTAAAGAGACAGTGCAGATAAAGGAAGAGATCCTTCAAACATCCCACTCTATTTTAAAAGACAAAAAAGACACATGATAATGCAACTTAATATATTTAAACATTGAGTGTCATGTCAGAGTGTCATGCTCAAGATGGTCAGAAAAGATTTTCTGAACACTGAGGAAATATTTGCTATAATGTTAAAAGAGTAGAAATACTAAATAAAAACAGATGGAGATAACATATAGAAAATGATATTATAGAATGAAAGTATATTAGAATGTAGAAATTTTGGACATCTTTTGGGTATTCTTTAACTATAGAAAATAATGCTCAGAGATTTATGTTTGAAAGTCACAGGTCAATCAGAATCTTGAACTCAGGACTCTTGTTCACTCTCTGAAATTCATTGTGACTGTGCCCTATAAGCTACTGAAATAAACTGGTCCCCATAAGGCTGGGGGCCAAGACTGTCATTTTTGCAAATGTCTAGAAAGCAGTTTTTTTAGAATCAGAATTATAAATTTCAGAATCAGAACTATAAACAGGATACAGAGTGACTTCAAAAAAATCGCATTTAAGTTCACGTATTGGTTATTCATTATTGCACATCAGATCACACTAATATTAAGCAGCTTAAAACAATTAGCCTTTATTGTCTTGCACAATTGTTGAGTGACACAGTTGGCTAATTTTGCCTTCGGCCTCATATAGTTGTAGAGGAAATGACCCATATTTTGCCCTCTGGTGCCTCTCCAAACAATAAGGATAGAGGTTACTTGGGTTAGAAAATTTAACTGTATTCACGTAAATAACTATTCATGGAATCTACTTTATATTTTTATTTTATTTTATTTTGAACTCACAGCACTGCTTACAGTCTGTTGTTTATTGCTCAAGTTCTATGGCTTTTGCTAAAATGTATATTAAAAATTGCCGCCAAATTAAAATCTTATATGATTTACTTTTTGACCTTCAGGAAGCAACTTACCCTTATCTGGACTTTGGTCTTTTTATTTGCAAATAAATAATGCCTACCTTATAGGTCACTGTGAAAATTAAGCTGATTTCAGAGAAACTTGGCTCTGTGTTCTGCACACAAGAGACATACCATAGCTAGTATGCATGATTGCTCCTCAAAATACTTTAATCCTAAATATAAAATTGTTTTTAGTAACAAAATTAAATTCTGAATTAATTTATAGAGAAAGCTATTTTACCTTTTGAAAATAGATCTAACGAATGTGAAACAATTAGCAATTTTTACATCATGCTCTTTCAGTTATTAGGGCCAATGCCATTGGAAGTTAGTGGGGGAAAGAATGTCTTGCCAGGTTCTTAAAACCTTTGTCAGTATTTCTGTTACTGTTCTAGGTACTCTTATTGATCAGCATACCCACTGGAAAGATTATGGTTGGCCTCAACCAAAAAAACTCTCAGATTAAGGGACAATCATCTGAAGCATCTTTATTAACATATTTAATGGATGCTATTGGTTATCTGAAGGATCTTCAACTAAAATAGTGGTCAGAAACAACTATATTTGGTTTTCTATGTGACCCAGGTTTCCTCATAGCGTGGCACATCTGGGTTAGAACTTCTTGTGGAACAACTCAGGGTTTCAATGTCTCCCTTTAGAGTCTGCATTACTTTTGATGGCCTTGCCTTGATTGTCATGTGATTTTATTTCTATTGATTACAAAGGAGTGACAAACTTCAGGATTCAAGGGGAAGAAAATTAGTCTCTTTCTTTTGATGAGAGTGTTATAAAGTTCTAGAATAGCATGTGGGACACATGAGCATCTTTGGAAAATATGCCCCACCACCCATAGAAGTGATTGAATCAGTGGGATAAATTTCAGAGCGTAGTGAGCAACATACAAACTTCCTGGAGATGCTTACATACACCTCGGCGACCTGTCACAGTCTGCGGGTTTTCATCTGAAGCCTTTAAGTTTTTATAATTTATAACTATCAATTTGGGAGTAGCTAGGTATACATTAAAAAAATAAACAAAACAAAATAAGTCTAACATTTCAGACAATGAAAATGCTTTGGCAAATCCATGAAAGTAACATCAAGTCCAAGACAAATTAAAACTCTAAGGGCATTTTGCTTGCATTCCTTTCTTGTTTCTAATTTAATAAATGTTTCCCAGAATGGAGTTTGCAAATCAAAGTAAATATATATATGTATATATATATATTTATATATATATATACATATATATTTGAAATGATTACTTATTCTCTTTTGGATTCTGTGTCAATTGTGTGCATTTCATAAATATAAACATAAGACGTATTTGCTAAGGAATTACATTTGTTGATGTGGCAGCCTCATGGCTTAAAGCATAAAAAATTTATACCTTGTCAATTATGAATTGCATTTCCCCTGTTTATACAGAATATGAACTTGTTTGACTACTAGCTAAAAATGAACGTGATACTATTTCAGATGTGAGTATTGCTAGAAAAACCATCAACATCATCTTGCCTTGAGAGGTCAAACACATCTGAAAATTGTATTCTTTTTACATTAAGAAATTCTTTCCTTTGTTCATTTATTCAACATTTTTTGACACATCCAACAACCAATCGTATTAGTTTATTTCCTTTGATTTCACTCTGAGTTGAATGAATATCATAATCGGAAGACAGCAGGAGTACTTTTAATACTATGGATTTTTAAAAAATTTAAACATCTTCCTTCCTAAACAGAATTTATGCATGGACTAACTCCAATAGCTATCACCCTGAATGACCTCTTCTCATTTCACTGCCATATTGTGGATTAACATATCATTGGTATGGTATTTACCTTGATTAAAAGATAAAACAAATTTGATCCAAAAAGCTGCCATGTTTATAGTCCTTACTTATGAGGCATTTTCCAGGAGCACCCTCCCTCAATAGTTGCAAACACTAAATACTGGCTCATCTCAGATTACTGGTATTTTCTCTGAGCAAAGTCTTCTTCCATCCGTTGTCAATGTAATTAGACACTGCCCTCTATCACATCTTCCCTATTATCTTATCTATTATCTCTCATACCCTAAAATCCTGGAATTCTCCAGAGAATAAACTCTTATCTCATTGCTTCCAGATATCTGTCTGTGATCCTGTTTTCCCTTCAAATGCTCATAGGCATTTTAATATCTGTCATCACAGTTTAAGGCGTGATTTTGCTTTATTTTTGCAGTGGGTTCCCCACAATTATTTCCATAAACAGAAAATTCTAACTGACAGCTCCAGAGCTTTTTTGGCATCAGAAACAGTGAAGTCTATTCCATAAGTCCCAAGAGGATAACCCAACGCAACTTCTACTTAGTATCTTTAAAGACGGTCTTACTACTTGAAAAGCTTTCTCCTTACTGTCGTAGATCCATTGCGTTGCCTTTATTTCTCTTTTGAATTTTTCTCCCTAATTTAAATTCTAACTTCAAATATATTCCAGTTGACTGATTTATATATAAATCAGGGCCTTAAGCATGCTAAACATGTGTTTCACCACTGAGCTATACCCCCAGACCTTCTTTCTATATTTAACTATGTAAATTTAAGTTTGAATAATTCATGTTTTAGGGAAATGTCTAGGAAGCATTAAACAATAAACAATTGATACAGTAATTTTACTAAGCAAAAATATTTCAGTTTTTTTCGATTTTCCCCCTGTCTTATTTGCTACATCTTACATATTTGGTCAAAATGCAGCAAGTCTAATTCAATTATAAACAGTTGACAATCAAAAATAACCTCACTAATGCCTAAATATATGTCATGAATTCCTGCTACTATATTACAATTCTGATTTCCATATCAAATTTATTAAATTTTCTTTGTTGCTAAAACCTTTTAATGTATAAAACCTTTTATACAACAGAGATAATAATGTCTGTTGATATTTAATATGCTTAATTTCATTGAAAATTCAGTCATTAAAAATACAGATTTTACCAGCACTTTCATTTATAAGCAACAGGATATACTCAAGTGGGTCTTGACTAACAATTCATAATTATCATTAAAAATGTAAAAAGCCTCTCAAGATCAATTCTTCTTTAACACTATCTAGAAAATGAACTATGTCCAACTAATACTTTGGGAATCTAGCACATTAGTAACTCAGTGAAATAAACACTTGACCATCAAAAAGTACTGAGCTTGAAAATATTCTTCTTCACTTTACATTATTTTATACAACATAAACAAACACACTGGTGCTGAGAGATGCTGCATATCTAAATTCATTGTCACAAAACTGTAACATACCTCCACAGAATCCAGATTACTTGTGTCAGTAACTATGACATTACCTCTGCCACAGGAAAATAACTACTCAATCTCCCTATCCTCAGTGAATACATAAAAACATACACACATAAATGCATATACCCACAGATAATAAAACATTGGAAAATGATAAGACAAAGCAAGAAAATGTGTTTTCTTCAACTTGGTAGTCCAACTACTTACCACAAATTTTATGAGAAAAAAGTTAACCTAAACTAAAACTTTCAAATAACAGAATACCGTGAATAGTCATGAACATTAGGTCCTACATCAATCACATGGGAGCAGAAAGATTCCAGATGAAAGATTCAGATGGCATACACATAGTTCACATTGACCTGCTCTTAGAGTCTGTGGGTCTCTTCTCTAGGTTTTTCTTTTTTTTAACGACTACGGTTTTCAATCTCTTTCCACTCATTTTCAATGAACACAATATTGCTATTAAGGTCTGAATATTGTAATGATGAAGTGCGGCTAACATTTTCAAGGAGATGAAACCATTTCATATCCAAAATCCTTTACATTCTTCTAAGTTCTCTCATCCCTGCTGTGATGAGTCTATTAACTCTGGCATTGGAAAATGAAAACCATAGAGCAGAACTAGGGTATCTATGCTTTAAGCTATGAGCCTTCACTCTGCCTGTGCTCAGTGGGTGGGTATCGCAATTTGTTAGGCAGTGGTAATGGACGGGTCTACATTCCTCTCAAAAACTGTGAAGTTAGTGCATGAACTTTATAGGCTACATAAGACGTCATGAATACATAAGTGAACAAAATATTATACTGTGTAGAATAAGACAGTATGTGCAATAATGACTACCACTTCACTTAGGAACTTACGTTAGTGAAAACTTTTGGACAAGTAGTCAAGTGAATGACTTAATAGATGGCAGTATGCTAAAGTCAATTTCCAGGTCTTCTATATTTAAAAAAAAGTTTTATAGTTTCTTATAGGTGAAGTCTGCATATTTGGATTATTTGGGTGGGTCTATAGGTGGGTCTGCATATTTGGGTTATTCTTAGAAATTTTATGATATATGTACTGATAATTATTCATAGAATTTTTCCACTGGTCTTCTGTTTCTAATTGAGATACTGCTGTTTTCAAAAATTTTCTTGTATTTTATAACTTTACTGATTTCTGCTTAAGAGAATTCTACTTGGCATTTTTGAGTTTTCAAGGAAATATCCTTTATAATTAATAACCTTTCTCTGATTTCTTTGTCACCAGTTAATTTCTTGTTTCTGAGTTTTATCTCATTGTACTAAGCAGCAATTTTAGAATAATGTTAAATAAGGAGATAGGAATTTTGTCCCACCTTGATTTTAATGAGAGTTCTTATTTTACTGTTAATAATACATGATGCAAACTTATAGGTATTTTTTTATAGGAAAAAAGTTTCTTTTTTTCATTTTTTCCTGTAGTATTAGAAATGCATTTTTCATTTCTTAATTTTGATCTCCCACTCACTTAAAGTACCACTTGAAGTAATTTTCTCCAAATTGAGTATTTGAACCTATCATTTTTGAGATCCTGAATAACAAAACTTCTCCTGCCATCACATACAAACATATACAAGGGAAAAATTCATAGGTCACCAATTTTCTCCTTGAAATGCTATATGCAAAGATGGTAAGGTAAAGTGATACAAGCACTTTGTAAAGTGTATTTATTAAAAAGTTAAATATTATATTATCAGTTATCCCATTCCTGACCATCTATCTAAAGGAAATGGAAATTTATTTTTACACAGAATTCTGTATTTAGTAAAAAATAAATAATTATTCACAGAAACCAAATATTGTAAACATCCTAGATAGCTTTAAATTATTTATATAATGGAATATTTTGACTCAGCCTTATAAATAAACACACTGTCAACTTACACAACCGTGTGAATAAATTTTAAGCATTTTCCTAAGTGAATGAAATCACTAATCAATAGAGTCACATGTTGTGTGATTCCATTTTAAAAGACTCTTAAAAAAGCAAAAGTACATCGAATAAAGTGCATCACTAGTTGCTAGGGACTTGAGAGTAGAAGGAGAGATTGACCATAGAACTCTTAAGTCATGTTTTGGTGGGATAGTAAAATTGTTCTCTAATGGAATGTAGTGATGGACACATGACTGTATGCATTTGTCAAACACATCAAACTACACACGAAGAGTAAATTTTACATGAAAGGAGAAAAACAAAATCACTCAGGATGAAGGGCTATAATGCAAACTATGCCAAGAGAATCCAACTAGTGCACATTACAAGTGAGTCATATAGTTACCCAAAAGGGGATTGGGAGAAAAGTCCTAACCCAAGAAACTCTGGAAAGATGCATTTTGACTGGATACTGTAAGGCTAAAGACAAAAAAGAATCATTTACAAACCCTGTTTGGTTTTGACAGATGTGTGTAAATCAGTCAGTAGTCACACATCTATTTCCTTCCTCAGCCACTGAGAGGGACTGAAAACTACCCCAGTATTGAGGAGCACAGTCAGATCCTACATCTTGGCTTCGATATTCCCTTCCCTAATGAAAGAAATTGGGTTCTTTGGAAAAAGAGTTGATTCTAGGGCTGGACCACAGAAAATATCACATAAGCCTGGAACATCTACTAGTAGGAAAGTGAAAAAAAACAAAAAAAAACACAACACAGCACACAGAAAAGCAAACAGGAGCATATGAGAAGGGCATAGGAATCACCAGGGAAAAGCTATCAGTTGCTAGATTTGGAACAAGCTGAGTAACAAAATAATGACAGCACTGATTGTAACCAAGTAATAAAATAAAATACTTGTGAATCTGCACTAGTAAAATTAAAGGGTTACATGAGTGACAAATGGCAATTTCTCTTAAATGACAAGTCTTAAGTATGAAGGGGTAAAGGAAACAGAGATTATTGTGAAGAGACCACAAAAGCAACTGCTGGCATACAATGTAGGCAAAGTTCAGGGGTTGAGCCTTTATACAAAAATGAGATGTCTACATAACATCGAAGTAGCTGTCTCCAAACACTTAGTAATTATAAAGGAAAAACAGTAATTAAACAGTGGGAGTCCGAGCAAATACCAATTTAACCAAGTGAGCAAGGGGAACAACACCAGTGATAAAACATCCTGACAGCACGTAATGCACAGCCAAGGGCTCCTCACTTCTGCCCTTTCCTTCCCACTGAGGACGCACAACCTTAATCTAACCATGGAGAAGCTTCAGACAAAACCAGCACGCGGCGCATTGTATGAAATTGGTGACCAGTACCCTTTAAAAATGTCAAGGTCATGAAAAACGGAAGTCTCAGGAAGTATCACAGATGGGAGGCAACTAAGGAGATGTGACAACTGCATGGGATATGGGATCCCAAGAGACAAAAGCGCCCTCATGAGAAAATGAATGACAAATTCTGAAAAAAAAAAAAAGTGCTGTAATTTAGAAAATAGTCTTGTTGACAACCAAGGTGAGTCTCTTAGTTTTGATAAATGCTCTTTGGTTGTGTGAGATGCTAACATCAGGAAACTGTAGGTTTGTGAAAATCTATGTACCATTTTTGCCACTTTTCTGTCGGTCACACAAGAGAGGATGATGCTAAACAATGCTGTCCACATTGCTTCACGAGCTTAAGGCATTTTATGCTTTAGAGAAGTATAAAGCCACCTGAAATTCATCTTCTTTTATTTTTCAGCTGGCTGGATGCTTTAAATTTAGTTTTTCATTTCTTGAAATGAATAAAGTCTTGCATAGTACTAATCTTATTTTCTTTAGTATCAGAGTATTCTGATATTGCTTGATAGTTATATCTGATCCCCATAGCGTGTATCTTTCAGTAGCATTTTTAAGTGATTTTCCTTTAGTTTGACTGCAGCAGATTTTCACAAACATCATTTAGGTTTTCTATGTCATTCATTTTCAAAATCAGAGAGTCCTATCTAGACCCTTCCATCATCTTGTGCTTCCCACAAAATCATTGATAGTTTCTTTATATATAGTTTTCAGAATTGTGAGGTATTAAAAACCAATCTCAGTATTTGTATAATTCTATTGAGTAGTTAGAAAAGTTCAGGAAGGGCTATCAGTAGAGAGTCTTTACATCAAAAGCTATATATCCAAAATGTTTAATTGTTGAATTTTAGCATGAATTCTATTTGGGAAAAATACTTGCATTGTGATTATTGCATTTGGAACTTCTAGGCACTAAACTCAGAAAAAGAGAATATGAAACAATAGTTTATATTTCATAGGAAAATTAAAGCAAGAGGTTTGGTTTTCTCCACAGCAAAATTTATGAAGTTAGGTAGTGGCCAGGAAACCAGGGAAGCTGATTGCAAAATGAATATTTAAAAGCCCCTCTGATTTAATGCTCTACTCCTGTTTCCATTCCCTTTATTCTGTACAAAGAATCCTCTGTAAATATTGCTTTAAGGATTATCAGGCTTCAATTTTCAAATTCATCCAAAGGCCATAATTTAAACCATAATATTGGCTTTACAAATGTAAACAGTGATTGAACCACTTTCCTTTAGCTAACAGGAATGCCAGTGAAATTAGAGTCAATTAAATAATTGCTTTATTAACCTAATATTTTACTGCTGCAAGTCATGCCATGGCACATTCAGCCAGGCAGCAGCTATGCGGAAAGGATTCTATCAAGGTGAAGAGAATGGAGGTGAACATATTGTAAACACCTGATCCACAGACAAGAGTAAAACATTTACTGAAATTTCGAAGCATCGATTTGATTTCATGCTTTAGGATTTAACAATGGCTGAAGATAGAAAAACTTTAAGTGATTTTAAAGGTTTTCAGTTGATTCAAAGGATCCTTGGTGTAGCTTATGTTTCACTTGGCTCCTCTCATCCTTCTGCCTTCTGGACACCAGCTGCAGGGAACTGCCTTTGTCTCCGCGCTCAAATCTCTCCTTGTACCCACTGATGACAGAAGATTTAAATTCCTCCCCAACAAACACAACCCTCCTTATGACTTGATCCCAGCTCACATACCAGGCTCCCTGCTACTGTGCTTGTTCCATCCTCAGCCTCAGTAGGCTCTCACGGCCCCTACAGATACTGCTGGGTCCCATTCACTCTAGCTCCTCATGCAGGGAAGAGCAGGTCATTTCCCGAGAACTAGTCATCTCTCAATATCTAACTTGAACATCTTCTCTTCTGCAGAGTGTTCTCTGTCCCTTCGATTCTTTTCACCTTCTCTGCTTCCCTGGGAAGTTATCCCATCCCCCTTTATCGTAATGTAGAGGCATGTGATTACTTGCTTTACACCATGTAAGCTTACAGACCTTGAGAGATTATTTGGAATTATTTTTTAAACCAGCGCTGTCCCCTCCTTTTTAGGGGACAGGATTGAATCTACTATTTTAATGACTTCAGGAGCTAGTGAAACACTTGGTAATACAGCTCAGCACATATTTGGGGAATGAATGAACGAATGGGCAGGAAGCACAGCTGTGTCTTTAGGGCAGGTTCTCAGGAGTCGCAGTTTGTCCTGTAACTTGTCTCCTCCCACAGTGCTTGGGTCCAGTGTTCTGAGTACAAAAGAGGGAGACGCACAGTTTGCGGGTTTTATTATTACTTTTTCTGGTCCAAGTTCAGGCTACAGAATTGGCTCTGTGGATACTGTGACATGATAAGAAATATGTATGCATTTGGCTTCTATCCAGGTTCTTGGACTCATCTCCTGAAGTCTTTTTTTTTTTATGAAAAATATAACAACTTTCCATAACCAAGTAATAAGAAAATAACAGTAGTTACTACTCTGGGTATCTTTACTTTCAAAGAACTTGCTTAGTAGGAGACTGCTATTGTTGATACATGGTGTCAATTTGAGAAGGTTAGAAGTTTAACTAAGAGACTCAGCAGGGAGCCAGGATCCTTACTTTGTAAATTTCCTCATCCTGTGCAAAAAGAGGGCACAGAGGTAGAGTGAGTGATACACCTGCCCTAGAGGCAGTGGTCAGTGTACAGTTTTAGGAGGAAAAGAGGCTTGCTCTTGCCCCTCTTTTTGTTCTGGCTGCTTTTGCAGGCTGCTGCCGTGAAGAGTTGCCCTGGTGCCACACCACCCTGCCTTGGAGCCAGCTGATTATGGACAGAAACCTCTAAAGCTGTAAGCTCAATAAACCTTTCCTTCTTTCATTCTGGGGGTTGGGTATTTTGTCCCAGCAATGAGAGAAAAGTAACCAAGACAACGACAAAACCAAAAAGGTTATTACCAAATAAGCTTTCTTTTCAATGAACTAAAATCTATATCATTTTCTGAGTGATAGGAACAATAAATTGTTTTGGTGTTTAGTCTCAGTGCAAATGCTGACACAAAAGTAATGAAGATCCCTAGAATCTCCAAAGCTATGAGTGACTTTCCGCGTGCTAATGAGATGACTGGCCGCTCCCTGGGTAAGTTCAGGACGGGGCTAGTTTTCAGAAGGACTAAGATATAATTAGAAAGTTGGGAACTTCAGTTTCATCTCGGGGCTAGAAAACATGTCAACGATGAATGGTCAATGATTTAATCAACTATGCCTAAATAAAGAACCTTTCACAGAAACTAAATGACACAAATTTTTCCTCCATAAAAATCCTAAACAATAGGGAACCTGTGAGTCACAGCCTGAATATACACATGTGCTTGGCAACTGGTACATCCGAACTACATGGGGACAGAAATATCTGTGATTACGACACTTCCGTATCTCTCACTGGGTCCCTCTTCATCTACTGGTCCAAATGTTTTGTGCCATCCCTTACCTGAAACTATTGAGATCAGTGTTAGAATTCAGACTTTTGGGATTGTAAAAAGGCAATGCAATACATACTTTGTTTACGGAGTGATTAAGGACAGCACTTTATAATCAACCACATTAACATATCTGCAGCAAAACATAAACATTTAATTAAGGTATGATAAATTGAGTATAACATAAGATTTTATTTTAAGAGTTCTGTGTATTTGAGAATCATGTTTAAGGACTTATGAGTCTGTTTTATTTGCCCAAATGCTAGTTTTTTTTTAAAACTCTATAAGCTTTAATGGTTAGAATTGGTTATAGAGTTTATATGTTACATAGAGGATTCATATATTTTGGTTTTATGGTTTTCTTTCCTTACTTGTGTGTCAATATCAATATTTAGTGAATAATAAAGCAACAAATAGTATTTCCATTTGGAAGAAGAAGTAGGACCAGATTTTTCAGGACAATAAATGACAGAAATATTGATGTAAGAAATGCTGTATGACAAAAAATAAATAAATCTGTAGGGCGTTTAATTAGGCTCTTTTGAAGGATACAAATTAAATCAGAAAAAAATATAAAATAATCCATACAGGGAGGAATACTAAATACTATGTTCTCTGCATTGTATTTGGCTTTATGGGAAAACAAATCAACAGAAGATTTAGTCTCTGTCTTTAGGTATTATGTAATTGAGCTCAGAGATAGAGCTAAGGTGGGTAAGTAAAAGACCTATTGGAAGCAGAACAATCTACATTCACCAGAAACTGAGAAAGCATAGAGCTTGGTGAGGACAGGCACTGCGAGAAGAGAGCTTTGCACAGGAAACAGGACTTGAGGGATAGATTGGGTGCAGAGAAACTGCCTGAGAGCCAACCTGGACAAAAACAAGACAGTAGGAACCTTTAGCATACATGAGTTAAAGAGCAAAATAAAAGAGAGGTAATGGGAAACAGGGAGAGGGAGAGGGAGAGGGAGAGGGAGAGAGAGAGAGAGAGAGAGAGAGAGAGAGAGAGAGAGAGAGAAAGAGAGAGAGAGAGAGATCTTTTGTAAGGGGAAGAAGACCAAGACATGAAGGTTGCAGGGAGGGATGGGGTTAAGACACAAAATAAGCTGTGTTATGCACGTGGACGAACTCCTCATGAGAAATGTGATCATTATATACTGCAAACATGTACTAATAACAATAAAAATTAAGAAACATAAGTTCCAGACACAGAGAAGGGCCACTGTATACAGAATCATGAATATAGTACAGCTGCTTATGGAGAGACATAAAGCTGGTGGAGTAATTTGGATTTGATGTGCTATAATAATAGGAAATCACTGTAAGGTGTTTTTTTTTTTAAGTGTGTGTGTGGGGGGGGGCGCACGCGTGCATGCTGGGAATTGAACCCTTCATATTCATATTGAGCTATGTTCCACCACCACCCCACACATTTTTTTTTCTTTTTTGAGACAGGAACTCTCTAAGTTGCTAAATTACCCAGGGTGGGCCCTAATTTGTAATCCTCCGGCCTCAGCCTTCCAGAGTGCTGGGATAATAGTCTTGTGTCATCTAGAGTAGGTCTAGCTACTGCAGTTTCTTGAGCTGAAGAATGAAATTTTGAAATTGATATTGAATGAAATTTAGAGTGTCAGTAAAACAGTAGGGTGGGCCGGGGTAGAGAGAGAGTGGCAACAGGCAGGCTGTTGAAATAATCCATTCAGGTTTGCAATAAGCACTAACACTAGTAGGGTTGCATAGGGAGCTATGGAGTCAGAAGAACAAAAGATAAATCTGAAAAATGATTTAGAGGATATGAAGACACATGGTAAAGAAAACAGGCATTATCAGTCAGGTTGGCAGAACAGTTGTGAAATTAGTACCACTGGCCAGAGGAGCCCACTGTAAGATAGAAAAAAAAAAAAGATTAAAAACTATGAGCTCTGAAAGAAAAGAGAGACGAAACAAACAAAAAAAACCTGGGAACAGTTTTTGTTGTTTTTCAGGCAGCAGGTTTTTCAGTTTTTGTTGCTGGGGATCAAACCCAGGGCCTTGCGCACACTGGACAAGGGCTTTGCCCCTAAGCCGTGCCTGCAGCCCTACACCCATAGTTTTGTCAGTAGCACTTAAGCTACAGTGCTGGAGAATTTCAAGACACCAAAACATTCTCAAGCATTGAAGAAAAACAAGGAGGGAACAATGCACATGTACACACACACACACACACACACACACTGCGCCAGTCTAAATTCACGCGTGGAAGTCTATTCCCCAAGCGATGTTAGAAGGCAGGAGATTTGGGAGGCAAGTAGGTGGTAAAGGTGGAGAGCTCGTGAATGGGCCCCACGCCCTGAGGTAAGGGACCCCTGAGGGCACTCTGGCCCTCTTCACACCGTGTGAGGATACAGTGAGAAGTTACCGTCTACAACCTGAAGGGCGCCCTTGCCAGCCTCCTGCTGAGAGGGTGGAGCCATCTCAGACTTGCAGCCATTAATCACACAGCCTGTGCTCTTCTGTGACAGTAGCTGGACTAAGACAGAACTGCGGGAAAAGGAGGCCACTGTGGGAACACACTGTCGGAAGACTTTTATTAATTATTCAAAGACAGGTTAGTTAGTTTGGAGTTCATTTAGGATTATAAATTGGAACATGCTATTCCAAGGCATACAGAAGAGACACAGAATCATGGAATTGGAAGAGATGTTAAGGAATTTACTTTATTTGCCAAGACCCAAGATCTCTGTATTTGGTGAAGAATTTGCAGCTAATCATCAGAAAATTCTTCCTTTATACTGTGTTGATATCTCTTTAACTCAGACATGCTAGTAGAAACAAGTTTTTTCATGATTTTATATTCAGTAGTATTTCCCAATCCTAGCCCCAGCAATCACTGTTCTGCTTTCTATCATTATGGTTTTGGGTTTTTAAAAATTTTATATTTATAGGACCATATAATACATTGTTTTTTTGTTCAGTCACTTAGCATGTTTTTGAGATTCATTCATACCTTTGAGTTATTAGTATTTAGCTACTTTTTACTGCTTAATAGTATTCCAGAGTGGTAATACACCATGTTTTTTCATGCAGTAGTCAATGGCCATTTAAATGGGCTGCTTGGCATCTCAGGTGTTATGAATAATGCTGGTGTAAGCAATTGTAACCACATCTCTCTGTGGACTGTATTCATCCTTCACTTGGGTAAATTACCCAGAAAAGGAATTATTATATCATCAACTTTTTGAGGTACTGTAGGCCCAGAAGGGCTCCACCATTTTTCATTCCCGTGAACACCATATGGAAGTTCCTATTCCTACACATCTGGGCCAACACTTGTTATTGTTAAGATTGGTAATTGTCGGTCTTTTTGACGTTAGTCATTCTTACCAGTATGTAGCATTATCTTACTCTAGTTTTAATTTACATTTCCTGGTAGCTAATGAGGTTGGGTATGTTTACTCGTGCTTATGGGCCTCCTGTGATATACTTGGGTCTCTGGTGGGGGGAGTACCCTTGAATGTGGTTAAGATGTTTCTTAGCGGATCCTGGGTTTGTAATTACAAGAGTGATCCCTGTAAAAGCCTGAGCCCGACCTCTGAATCACACTCTGACTTCCTGTTTTGATCTTTCAATCCTTTCATCTCACCTGTGTTCCTACCATTGTGGTAGCATCTACCAGGAGATCCTCACCAAGTCAAACTCATGCTGGTGCCATGCCCTTGAACCTTTAGAACTGGGAGACAAATAAGCCTCTTTTATTGATGAAGATATTCATCCTCAAGAATTTTGTTATGGTAATGGTAATAGATGGAACAAACAATGTAGATGGAACAATTTTCATATTTTCTCCCATACAGATATCCAGCAGCGATAGTGCCATTTGCTAAAAAGGCTGTTTTTTCTCCATTCAATTATCTTAACACTTTTATCAAAAATAAATTGATAATTTAAGTGTGGGTCTATTCTTGAACCCTCTAATTGAGATCCATTTTCTACATGTCTATGTCTTGATTACTGTGACTTTATAGTAAGTCTTCAAATCAGGTAATATAGCTCCTCCAGCTGTTTCCTTTTTGAAAACTTTTTTTTTTTTTGCTTTTCTGAATCCTTTATTTTTTGATTTAAAGTATTTAATCACTTAGTTTTGAAAAAGAATCTTCTTTGAATTTTTATTAGCATTGCATGAAACTCATAGATCAATTTGGAGAGAGCTGTAACCTTTAAAAATACCAATTCCTCAATCCTAAACTTGGTGCATCCTTCATTTACTTCCTTTACTTACTCTTTGCAATGTTTTAATTTCTTTTTGCAATACTTTATATTTTTAGGAATTCAGATCTTCCATATCCTTTGCTAATTATGGCTGAGCATTTTGTGTGTTATTTTACGTGGCCGTTTAAAGTTTTGTCATTGTAAATTGTTTTGGCTAGTATGGACAAATATGCTTTTATATGATCTTGAATCCTGCGATCATAGTAAGGTTCCCTCCACCCTTTTTGCACTCCACTAAATACTGGGAATTGAACCCAGGACTTTGCTTATGATAGGCAAGTTCTCTCACTGAAATGCACCCCTAATGCATTTTTACTTTTAGTTTTCTTAAATTTTGAAACAAGGTCTCACTAAGTTGTTCAAACTAACCACAAACTTGCAGTCCTCCTGCCTCAGCCTCCCTAGTAGCTAAAATGTACACTTCTACTCCTAGCCTGCTAGGTTGTCCATTATATTCAACAGTTATTTTGAGGATTCCTTAGGATTTTCTACCTAGACAATCATGCTATCTGCAAAAAGACAGTTTTATGTCTCCCTTTTCCAGTTGCATGCCCTTTATCTCTTTTCTTTTTCAGTTGTACTGATTTTAATTTCAGTATAATGTTAAGTAAAAGGGGTGAGAGAACACATCCTTGCCTCATTCCCAACCTTTGAGTATGATATTAACTGCAGGGTTTTTTTTATAAGCGTCCTTTATCAAGTTGAGTACGTTCCTTTTTATTCCTAGGTTGCTCAGTTTTTATTCTGGCATTGGTTTGTCAAGTGTTTTTCTACATTTATGTCAATGACCATATGGTTTTTCTTGTATATTCTTTTGATATGATGAATGCATTTATTGATTTTTCAGGCACATGTAAATAATTTGACCTAAACAGCAAAGTGAAGGATAGAACATAAGAGAGTAGAACATAATAGTATCTTTAAAAAGTGGAAAATAAAAACATATGTCATAATATTACTTACCTGTATACTCTTTTTAAAAAATCAACAGAAAAACACCAAATGCTAGTTTTTGATTTAGTAGGGGAGGGAATGTGACATATTTAAAGGGAGGAAAGCATGTAATGTTTTTTTCTTTCTTTTCTAATTTTTAATTTTTCATGTTTATTAAAAGCACTCACTTCTGGTTATTTTGACAATGCATTAAAAATTTGACAACTTAATATTAAATTTCATTTTAAAAAATTCAAGCCATTTGCCTAAAATCACATTTTTTTTTTCCTACAGAAAAAAAGGCTTGTCTTCAGGAAACTTTTTGCTACCTGGTTATGCAGGAAAATTGAATTTCCAAAAAAAAGTTTTAGTGATGATTGAAACTTCTTTGTAACAAAAACAAAAATATTTCTGTGATTAAATTTAACTGTAGTATTGTGCTACTGCCTGATGTTAGGTCCCATGGAAGTTTAACTTCATTCTAGAAAGAAAACATTGGGGTGATTAGGGGTAGGGCTAAGCGCCCATCCTCACAAAAACAGCACAAAATGAAACAATTCATTGGGCAAAACAAAACAAAACAAAAAAAGCCCCTATAAAAATACAGTTTCCTGAAAGGTAAATTGTAAAAGTATGCATTTACCCAATCATTTAAAATGCCATAATTATACAGTCTGCTCATCAAAAGACTTTTAAGACTCATTAAAATCATAAAACAATCCTAATTAAATCCATATTTAAATTAAGTTTCTATAACTAACCTACATGGTACTTTAAATCAAACAAAAAAGTTGTATAAAAGATCCAATTAATGGTAAGTTTTTGTAAGAATTAAAGCCTAATTACTCTATGATTAAGTTTCCCCCAAATGGAATCATCAATGGCTCTATTCAGAAGAATTAGCCTTCTGTACCCCAGATGCCGGTGGAGTGCTGCAGCCGCCTTTGACACCAGCGGACCTATTCATCCGAAATCAGCATGACTGGGGAACCTGCCTCCTCTCCCACTGGGGATCCAAGTGGCCCGCCCAAACAAAGCCGCACATTTGATACAGATAAATGTCTCCCTATCTGCAGAGTGCCCCATCGGATGAAATGGATTTGTGTTCATCAGCGAACTTACGAATCCATCTTCAGAGCAGGTTATGGAAACAATGGCCATTTCAAAGGTTCCCACGTCGAGGATGGCAAACGATACACAAGAAAAGAACGGGACCCTGTGGGCTCACAGGGAAAGAGAAGGGGGCTGCTGAGGGGTGGTGCTGAAGCAGCTCCTTCCAACTCCAGGCAACTCTTCCTTCTTGCTTAGCTACTTGAAATGTTTTTCATTTTTATTAGCCCAACTTCCCACGGGAAAGAAAATCAAAAAGCTCAGTGACATCGCTGCCTCTTGTGTGTTCTCCAAAACTAATGAACCCTAGGAAGTTGTTAGGGCGGCACTATTTCTTCCTATGACATCACACGAGGTGAAGGTCACTTTTATAATATTCTTGGCTTCATTCCTGTGGTGCACATCCTACAAAACATAATTTATTGTAATTTCCCCGGTGTCTTGATAGCCAAGTGATTAGTTCTTATGGTACATAAAAAGTTCAGACATATCACATATGATTTATAGCGACTTTTTATGATAATCTAATTTTCTTTTAGGGTAAAAGAAATTTACTACTTATGTTTTATAGATTGTTATTTTGTGGAAATGATGAAAGCATCTTTTTCATATGGATGCTCGCTTACTGTAAGGAATCTGGATGCTGAAGCTGGCAGGTGAGTGGGATGTGGGGTGGGTTCTTTGTCCAGATGAGAACTTTTCTGAAACTACCCTTGTCTGTGCTCGTGACAGATTGTCATGACAAGTGAAATCAGGCTGGTGCTGCTGCCATCCATCCCACACACACCAGTGAAGAAACGGTGGTTCTGGTCAGAGAAATGTGCATATTGGATCCAGCCACTGCAAGTTTTACCTCACCTGCAGAGTAATCTCCCGAGTTCAAAAACCTCTGCATCTCCAATAAAAACCTTCTCTCAGGGCTGGGGATTGAAAAAAAAAAAAAAAAAAACCAAAAACCTTCTCTGGACTTTTAAGACATGGAATCTGCTTTCTCTTCTTGTAGGGAAAGGATTTTTAGAGTTATAATCCTTGAATTTGCAGAGCAAAGTTCCTTTTATTTTTCTCTTCTCTACCCGATACTTTTATCATCACTTTTATTGTGGTTGAATTATGTTACATGACTGCTAAGTCCAGTTGATTACATTAAAATAGTTTCTACTGTAAGAGAAAGGTCTGCTGGCTTGTGGTGCACATCAAGGCTGGGTCAGCACAGGCAATCAGTACAGGAAAGAGTAGATGTCCAAGGGAAATGTGAGCAGCTTTAGGCAGTGGGGGAAAGGATGGCCCACCAACCCTGTGCCTGACTGGGAAGGTGAGGAGGAGCTATTCTACCCTGAGGCTTCCTTGGAAGGCCTCTCTTCTCTCCTAGCAGGTGTGCAGTGAGCAGCACCTATGATCCTTGGCAATCAGAGTGCGACATAGATGGCACGTGGCTAAGAAAGTTAAAGACATCTTATTACAGTGACATGTGCATAATGGTTTACAGCTGTACAACTCATAATAACTAAACCTTGGAAGTGAGTCCATCAAGAGATGAATGCATAAAGAAAATGTGGCTTTTACACACAATGGAATACTACTGTCCCATCAAGACAAATCTGAGTCATTTGTAGGAAAATGGACTCACTTTTTAATGTTAAATACAATAAACCAAACACACAAGCTTAAATATCATGTGATTTTTCTTTTAAGAGAAAACTAAAGTATAAATAAATTTTAAAAAACAAAATAAAAGATACATAATAGGAATAGGAGATAGATGTTTTGCAAAAGGGAAGTGACCAAGAGATAGATGTGTCATGTACATGCACCAATTACCCATGATGAATGCAATCATTTTATACTCCAAATGTGTGCTAATAAAATTTAAAAATTAAAAAACAGTGACTCTGACTCAGGGAATACTTACTTAACACTTTGTGTGCCCCCACACCCCATCCCCATGCCAAAGCCAGGGCCGTTGTGCTGAGCTATATGCTCAACCCTTTTTTATTTTTGATTTTGAGACAGGAGTCACTGAATTGACTAGATGGGGGTGAGTTTGTGACCTTCCTGACTCAGCCTTCCAGAATGGTGAGATTACATCTGTGTGCCACAATGCTGGCTTATGTATCAACTCTCTTAATTCTCACAACTATGAATAGTTCAAAATTTTTTTCACATTTTTATAGCTGAAGAAACTGAGGCCACGAGGGATTAAATAATTTGCTCAAGGCTACACAGCTGGTAAATGGCAGAGCTGGGATCTGAACTCAGGAATTTTGGATCTAATGTCTATTTTCTTAGGCATTATGTATGGTAGGCTGCTTTTTCAACTCTTTGAACTCTCTGTCTATTTAATACCAAATACTTACATTGCATTTAAAATATGGCAGGCACCCATCAGAGCCTCACGTATATTAATTCCACTGGTTCTATCAACAACCTATGAGATATGTACTGTTATTATTTCCACCTTCAAGATAGAAAACGGATAGAGACTGATTCATTGGCAAAGGCCATGAAGCTAGTAAATGGGAGGTGCTGGGTTCCAATGAAAGTGGTCTAGTTGTGGGACCCACTCTGTGTATCATCTGTTCATTTTCTTCTATTGTTTTTTAAAGATGTGGTCTGCCTTGATTGTCCTTTTCTTTGGGGATTGAACTCATGACCTCACACTTGCCAGGCAGGCACTTGTGATACTGAGCTATATCCCCAGCCCCTGCCTTGATTCTTCTAACACGCAATTCAAGGTCACTGTTTGTCTTGTTAGGTGTGTTAGGCCTTGTTTGCCTTGTTAGGCACTAGAAGGTGTTTTATTTGGGATTGGGGTGGTATGTGGAGGCAAGAGAGGAGGAGCAGAATGCTGACTACCTCTACAGGTCAGACCCGTGGAAAGGTAGAACTGGTGGCCAGATTCCCTCCCCTGACAAAGTTTTCTTTGTAGGGCTCAGTTTTGATATCCTGCTTCACTTTTCTTACAGAGATTCTCTCCCCTCCCCCTTTCTCTCCCTCTCTCTGTCTCCTCCTTCTCAGAAGGAAATTCTTTGATTGGCTTCCACACCATGGTCTCAGCATTTCCCCTAATACACCTTCACTGAACCTACACCAGCAGGACCACAAGGGTTGAGTCTCACCTCCTCCTGCCTGTTTATCACTCCTTTCCCCTGCTGACTCTGTTCTTTCCTTTGTTTAGGTTTTAATCTACACTCTCCTAATCTAAGTCCTCCCTTAGTAAATTCCCAGTTTTCACTGATTACTTTAGCTCTTGAGGTCTCCTCACAGCAGGGTCTGTTTTAGGGGTAAACCAACTAAGTTAACAGCCAAAATCACTCCTGGTATTTAAATATTAAAATTAATTCAGTCTTCTTTTGCCTACAGTTGTATTTCTAGAGATCCATTTCACTACATTTCTGCTTTATTTTCTACTGCCAAAACTTCTGGGGTCATTGCCATTCATTACCCATTCTGTGATTATGGGACAAAGCAAAAGGAAATAGGAAATATTTGAAGATGAAAGAGAAAAGTACAAATAAAACAGAGCCCAACACTGCAACTCATGGCCACAACCCTACAGACGAGATGGAGTTAGAGCTCTCATTCTACCATTTATGCTTATTTTTTATGCAACAAAACAAGCCTCACCAACTCATAGGAAAAAAAATTCCCTACACCAGCACAACTATGAATGGGAGTAGAAACTCCGTTTCTCAGTTTTTTGCCTTCCATTAAATAAACTCCTCTTCTTCTCGATTTGTTCTCTCCTCCTTCAGCCCTCACTTAGCACATTCCCTTTGCTCCTTAAAGCTGCTATTTCTCTAAATATGCAGAATGTGAGCCTTTATGTCAGGACCTTAAGTGTTTAATTTATTCAGATTTTTAGAGATATTCCTTTTTATTGAACTATAGAAGCAACTATAGAAAAATGTTTTGAGGACACAGAATATGTCAAATACAAAAATGAAGCAGTTTTGGCTGGAGAGATGGGAGCGGGTGCTTGAGGCGTTGAGGGTAACTCACATTCTCCTGGCTGATACAAGAACAGGAAGCAGGGCCTCTTGAAGGATGTTTTCCATTCATAGCATGAAGTAAGCCCTCAGAAACTGCAACCTTGTTCCTGGCCTCCCAGGAGTTGGCTCACATCTGCATGGCCGTACAATACTTAACCGGCACTGTTTGATGTACATTCTGCAACTGAGATATGAATGAAAGGAGCATAGAAAAGAGGCTGATGGAAAGAAAGGAGAGGAAAAATCTCTCAGAGATAGTGTGGAAGATCAGATGTCTGGGCCTGCCATGCTGCATTTGAGGACAATGGGAAATGAGGGATGCAGCTGGGAACATTGTGTACATGTTCTGGATCTAAGAAATCAACATTGCTGTGTCTAGGAGATCAATTATATGAGCAGTGTGGTTGAAGAAGTGACTCTTGTCCATGCTGACAACATGGTTAGAGGTGAGAGGAGTAAGTTTTTAAGATCTGCAATGCTTTCTGCTTCTGGCTACATCAGGTAACAGATCAAAGCAGATGCCAGGGACAGGGGACAGAGATGTGAATTCCAGAATAAACTTGCAAATCTTGCTACAGTTGGTGCTTTTCTATATCCCAAATATACCCAGTGACCCAGGGCTAACTGGGAAAGTGCTTTGGCACTATCGGTGAAGTGACTATTTCACCTGGAGCTCTGATACATGGCGCTTCAGGTCCTGTTTGTTAGCACAGTAAAATCAAGCAACATGGCACATATCCCAGCTGACTTGACCAGCTCACATGGTTCTGGAAATGGTAACACCTGAGTGACAGGGCATACTAGTACTGGTCTTTCTGTCACAGAGCTATTGTCACAAGGTTTTCAATGCAGAGTACCATGAGTACAATTTTGCTATCATTCCTAAGATATTAGCCCACACTCTGGTTCTCTTTGAACTGTCCCCTTATCTGTGCTCATCAGACAAAGGCCCTACTTTTAATAATGGCATCCACATGGACACACAGCGAGACATGTAAAAGCCTAATTATTCCTGATGGGACTGTGGAAACTTAGAGAAGCATTACCCGCCATTTCTGCGATCAACACTTGCACTAGAGCAGATAAATGCTTCAGTTTACAGAAATAGCTGGACCTTTCTGAACCCTCCCTGTGATTAATTAGAAAGCCTGTCTAACAGATTTTTCTCTCAGGTGTAGTAACCTTGTAGCCCCTACCATTAAGAACTAATAAATAAATGCTTGGTTAAGCATAAACAGGATGATAGGCAGTGAAAGAGTGATGATCCTGGTTTTTATGCAACGTGCTCACTCTGTCATTTTACTTTAGAGGACAAAATGATATACAAAACTGAGAGTTGCAAACCAACTACAGTGAGAAGTTTGTTACCAGGCATTGAAAAAGTGTTAATAGTCCTCACTGTGAATGATCAGCTTTGTGATTAGACCATGATTAATTTCTAGGAACAAAATATATGATTTCAGGAAAGCATTTCCAATCTGCAATCCAGGGAAGACGTCTGCTAGCTAAAGATGTTTAGCAGGTAGATTACTAAATGTTTAAATTTTATTCTAAAAGGAAAGAAAAAGCTAATCAGACCACAAAACAAGTACACACAATAAAATGGGAGGCTACTCATTCAGCAAATATCCATTTAGCAGCATCTGCATTGCACAGGCACTGTGAGTTACTGATTGTATTAAATATAGCACCTCATCTCCTTCGCACATATCGTATGATAATAGGCCTAGGTAACTGCAGGCTTCACCTATCATTCTATCATCTTAGAGAAACTTTGAGAAATAATATGTCAAGCTGGAAGCTTTGACAACCTTGAAGTGATATCATAATCTTAAAAATTTCAGGTTTTATCATGAAAATCATAATAAAAAGTAAAACTAATCCCACCACAACTATGCAAACAGAATCCCAAATGTGACAGTGTATTTAGAGGGGAGAATCAAATTTGGTGATGATAAGCAAACATTTGGATAAAAAACCAAATCTGTGAACAACTGATTCAACTTAAAGAAATTATTAGGGTAACGATAAGTTATTTTATAAAATATAGGCCATAAATTAGAACCCTATGGTTTATGTAGGTATGACCAATTTTGTACTTTTGATAATTGCCAATTCAGTTAAGGACTTTCTTTAAACTAAAATAGTGAATTGAGATATACAACAAAATATATTCTTACAGTATAATAGCTTAAATGGACACTTCACTCTTTTAGAAGTCAAATCAAAGTTAAACTGACTTTTAAATACATTGTATTATATGTCAAGTAATTCTCAAATATAAACCGTTACTTGGATAAGAGAGCTATGGGCTGTATTTCATTGAGGAAGAAGAGCTATCTAAACAGTCAGTTTGAGCCAGGGAATATGGCTCAGCCGCACAGCGTTTGCCTGGAAAGTGTGAGGTCATAAGTTTGATTCCTGGTATTAAAAAGAAAAATCAGTTTGATTATTTCTAACTCCATCACATTTGAACAAATGCAAAAATCAAAGACTATCAAGTTAAATTATAACCTCTTCATGTAAAAATAACTTCATTAACTTCTTTTGTAATCTTTCCAAAGCTTGACATTGTGCCACTCTGAGCATCCCATATAAGCCTATTGAATGCTTTTACATTTCGTTTATTTTTCAGGAAGAAATGTTTTCCAGAAAGAAATGAAAAGGAAATATATTTACATGACAGTATCATTTCTTAGGTATTTGAAATTATTCATTCATACAACTATTCACATATCCTTGCTTACAGAGAGCAACTAGACATCACTCAAAGCCTGACTTCAATATTTGTTGAACATCTTTCCAGCCTCTGTGTCCATACAAAAATAAAAAGATGGAAGCATTTTTTAAAATAAGATAGTCTCATGAATTCTGGTTCTAATAACAAATAATAAATCAAATAAAAAAGCAGCTTTTGGAGATGAGAAAGGGACCAGGGTGGAGGGGAAATAAAAAGAATAAAGAATAACATATATATATATATATATATATATATATATATATATATATATATATTTCCCATGATGAATACAGTCATTTTGTCTTAAAAACATGTCATAATAAAATGGAGAAAAATTCAAGCAACTAAAGAATAAAGAAGAAAAGTTTTCCCAAGAAAATTAAATGAAAGAAAAAATTGTTGGACTTCAGAGAAATGTTTCTTTACTGTGTGTTGCTAGAATTCCTAAAATTCCTTCAAATACCCACAGAATGGGAAAAAATTTTAGCCAACTGTCCCTTAGACAAAGGACTTATATCTAGGACATATAAAGAATTGAAAAATAGCCCCTTAAATTGAAATAATCAATCAAAAAATGGACATCTGAGATGAATATGCACTTCTTACATAAAAAAAATACAAATGGCAAATAAACATAAGAAATGATCAACATCACTGGTCATTTGAGAAATGCAAATTAAAACAACACTGATATTCCATCTCATTCCAGAAAGAATGACTACCATCAAGAAATCAACCAATAACAAATGCTGGCAGGGCTGTGGGGAAAATGAACCCTTCTCCACTGTTGGTGGGAGCGTAGACTGGTGCAACCATTGTGGGAATCAATGTGGAGATTCCTGAAAAAACAGGACTGGAGGTTCCATTCAATCCAGCAATTCCCCTACTGGATATTTCCCCAGAAGAATTGAGAACACCATGCCACAGTGATATAAGTGCACCCACAATTTGTAATAGTTAAATCTTGGCAACAACCCAAATGTCCATCAAACAAGGAATGAGTAAAACAAATGTGACATTTTTGCACAATGAAGTATTACTCAGCTATAAAGAAGAATAAAGGCTTTTATAGGTAAATGGATGCAATTTGAGTCCATACTCATAAGTGAAACAAATGAGATTCAAGTGTAAATATTGTATTGTCTCCCTAGTTTAAAAAACTGAAAGTCAGTAAGACGCAAAATGTACAATAGATATTGTGAAAGTGAAAGAATTGCTCAAAAGGAAAGAACAACTGGGATAGGGGAAGAAGAAAAGAAAAAAGGGAAAAGATTACACACACACACACACACACATATATGATGCATAACTATATTACTAATCTTTCAGTTAATAAAAAAGAGCAGTTTGTGCTTTCCTTGCTCGATTGTTTGATCATGTTTTCCATGCCTATATCTTATAACCTGAGCCACTACTTTGAAGATAACAATATGCAGTCCATTAACCAGTGTTTATCTCCTATTATTTTGTTTTGAAATTCTATGCCATCATTTTTATTCCTTTTTTCATTAAAAAAAAATCTCTTCAAATAGAAGAAGCCATGTACCATGAGAGCAGCTGTAGTGACCCAGTAGGGGCCGAGTGGAGGGACCTGCCTGCACACTCGTAGTTCTTCCTCTTTACACCCTATTTCTCTGTCCTTCAGCTACTGACATGAATATGTGTGTGCACACATGCAGGCGATTATTTTTATACTCTGAAGATTTGTAACACCTAACCTTCATTTCCATGATTGTTTAACTTCACACAGTTGTACATACTATTTTAGTTTGACTGTGCTAATAATAATTACCATAGATGCTGCAATCCCCAAACTCTCGCCTATTCAATGCTGTTGTTTTTACATTTTGGATCATATTTTCTTGTCGTTGGAACCCAGGAGCCACAGATGCACTGTTTTCTGGCATTAAGTGTTACATCGATGGAAAAAGCTTCAACAACACCTGATCAGCCCTCTTTTAGAGGACTTGCTTTCTCAGATGTAATTTCATTTTTAAAGATGAGAAATTATATTAGCATATATTTTGGTGTTGATACTCTTTATAGTAGTTTTTGTTCTTGGATACAAAGGGCACTTGCAATATGCAAAGCAAATATTTCTTTCTTCAGGAAAGTTTTCTTGCATGTTACATTTTTCCATTCTATTTATTGTGCCATTTTCTTGCCGAAACAGAAATCTCACAACTGTTGGGTCCCCTTTATCTGTCTGCCATATCTGTTTTCTTCTCTATAATGCTTTTGTAATTTGGCTTGTGAAATTAATTTTTCCTATCTCTGTTTCTCAATTGTAACTTCCATGATTTTATTTTCAGGACCTGTATGTTCTAATTTTTATCACCTGAGGGGTTTTTCATATATGGCATGAATTCCAGTTTCTCCATCATTTGTGACCTGAGTCTTCCAGCTTGGTTGCTCTCTTCTATCCTTGCACTGGGTCACTTTGTTGAATTCTTGATGGCTCGTTCACTAGAGATCCTGCTGTCTGTCATCCCTTTGAGATGCTGGAGAATATTTTCCTGAATCCTTCCCGTGCCCCTCTTCTGGATGTCATTTCTCTGCATGTGTATTCATCTGCCTTTTGGTTATGCTCCACCTCTCCTCCAGGTTTATGTGTGGGTCAGAATTGATTTCTTTTTGCCGGTGGGGAGGGCGGGAATTCTTTCCGGAGGACAGGTTGGTTTTTGTTTCCTTGTGCTCTGTGTCTCTTCTTGAACGTTTGCTCTTATGACTTTCTCTAAAGAGTGCTTTGGGTTCTTGTATCATGAACTTCATCAGGTCAGTGTTAAGAACCTTTAGTCCAGTGCCCACATATTTCTCACACATCAGAGGTTTCCTGAAACTCCACCATGGTTTCTTCTTATTTCTTTCTGTTTCTCAGTGCTTATCTACCACACTACTTCTATTCTTCTCTATAAAGTCTCATCACTCTACGGCTCTTAAGGGCTGAGATTTTTCACCTTGCATCCTTGTAATGTTTACAAAAACAGTTTTAGGGATGCCACATTATGGAGTGAAGAAATCAGTTGAGGATCCAATCAGTTCTATTGAAAAATACCGCAAACCATTACTGGTCTGTTTGTTTATTTGTTTGTTTTGTTTGGAGAAGTAGAGAGCATATTTCAAACACAGTATCATTTTCTAGTTTTTTATTTTGAAATGATACGGTGTTGTTCTATGAGGAATTATTTTTGAGTTTTTACGCTGCAATTCAAAAATTGAGCCAGTGATGGAATTTATTCTAATTAAGTTTTAGTTATACCTTGAGGCTCCCTAGGTGCTTGTTACCAAGAAATCTAGTACAAGTTAAAATGCAGTATCATGCTCTGTTCCATTATAATTCTCCACTGCATTACAACAAAACAACTGAAATGGCTACTAAACTGTGATAGAAACAGTTGTGCAATGTGTGGCACCCAAAAGCAGTTTTCATGCCTAATGGTCCTAAGCAACCCGTGATATGAAAGAAAGCAGTTTACTCACTGTCTTATTTTTCAAAAACTACTTTCCCAAACTGTCAGAACCTTTTCACACGTCTTTAACCTGGTTCTAGTCTACCCAGATTATCTCTGGAACTTCAATAAAGTGGGAGGCATCTCAGTTCCAACTCCTCAAGACTGATTGTAATTGAAGACTGAAACAAATGACAAGTGATTCTTCTGACTAGGTCAGGTTTGACTCAAAATCATTCGAATTATTACACTTTTCCAAGTACACTGCAAATGCTCTTTCCCTTGGTTTCTTTCATGTCTAAACACAGTATTACAGGTAAAAAGGGAATTTTAAAACAATTATGATATGGATTGAGGAGAAATACAACTCTTAAGAATGATAAAGCTGATAGCATTTGTCCATTTCCTTTTGTAATCTTTCTCACATTTCCTTTGCCTTAAAATAAAGCCAGACAAAAATCTTAAGTCATGAAAAAGCCAAACTCCCTGACTTCTGGCTATGTTATGACTTATGATATTAGTCTTAAATTAGACACAGTCACAGACTTTGACTGTTGGTTTAATCATTATACATTGTATCAAAAATTTTAAGAGACTTAGTTGCTAGTTTTTCCTTTATCATGGATATCTGAATTAGTTATGAATTAATGGTCTGTAGTAGTAGACTGCAATGTACTTTACTTTTCGCATAATTAATTCATTTTATGTATCTGTTTCAGCCATAGACTGAAGATAGTAATAATTAGTCTTTCAGGGAAAATAACACTAAGGCTAATTTAGAAAATATAAGGCAGAACATTTCACAGGCAAACTACAGATAAATAAAACAGACAAACAAAATAACAGACTACATATATTTTCATCCACCCAGAGGCCTCTTTTAAGATCTAATGAGAATTCTAAGTACTTACCTTTATGAATGGCTTAAACCTGTGAAGTTTTGTGTGAATGAACTTACATCTATTATTCAGTAGTTTAAATGCTGCAAAGGCTGTGCAGCTAGGCAAGGCAATGAGTCGTACCCAGTGAGGTATTAGCAGGCATAGAGGACACCAGGTTAAAGAGGGAATCCCCTGGCAAATGGAAGATCAAGCTTGCATATAGGTAACGGCAAGGAAAAGCAAAGGTTGCAATGTCATGAAAAGTACAGACAAAGCAGAGGATGATACAGAGGTCAGAAACTTTATATCCAGCTGAGACTCATGGAGAACTTTTCATGTGGGAGTGAGCATCACAGAGGCTGGGGTTGGCAGGCGTTCGAGATGAAGGGCATAGCATGATCAAAGGCACGGAACTGTGAATGTGTTAGAGTGTTTGTAAACTAATGGAGCACAGCTTGTCCGAGAGGGAGACATGTTAGACAGCACTGGAAAGAAGCAAGTTTTTGAAACTGAAGATGGACTAGAGCTAATTGCTTTAAGAAAAAATAGTCTTCATCGTTTGATTGTCCATTTTTTATGCTTTGATTTTGTAACTTGAACAACTACTTCTAAGATAACAATATATAATTAATGAACTAATGATTTCTTACTGTTTTTCTTGACTAGTCATTTCTTACTGTTATTTTTTTTGAAACCCTGCATTATTTCTACCCTTTTTTCTGTTTTGCTTTTTTTTCTGTAAATAAAACAAAAGAAAAAATAGTCTTCAAGTTTCACCATATATACATAATACATTCTGTTAAAACTCAAGTTCCTAGGCCAGCCCAGAAATTTGTCCAAGGCAGAAGTGATGTGGGTCTGTACATCTGAATTTTGAAGGAATATCCTTACCCTTAAAGCATACTTTGACAAGCACCCAAGTGGAGACTGGAAAAAAAATTCTTCAGGGTCTACATTATATTTTTTGTGTAATAAAATCTTTGCATGTTTTGCTCTGAAAATTTGTCTAGTTTCAGAAAATCTGACTGTTTGGATTTTTTTATGGTATTAAATGCTTTTTCTAACATGAAAACTGATAATAAGCCTTCAGAAGAAAACCATACTGATAAAATTTAATCATAAGAACACACATACACACAAATGCACACGTATACACAGCACACATTGCCAGATTCTAGAAATCTCCTTTCTACCAAAAATAGTGTTCAGGAAATAAGCTGTACAAGCCCAAGAATTCTGCAGAGTTTGAAGAGCCAGTATTCAGAGGCAGCTGAGAGACATCAAATGCTCTGCACTTCAGTGGGTCTGGGGAAAAGGGAAATTTAAATAAGAGATGAACTATGCTGTGGGGTGGGTCGGACTTATATTTAATCTGATCTGTCAGTGTTGAGTTGAAAAAAGGTGTGCACATGCTTACACAAATCTTCATGCTGCTTTCACTAATTAACATTTATAAAAATCTTAGGAAGCATTTCTAGTCGGGGTAATGTCCCTCTTTACCCCTTTATAATTCATTTTTCTTCTAAGCCTTTTTAATGGTGGCTGGAATCCTGCTGTAGGAATCACATTCTTGATTTTTTTTTGACAGTGTTGCCACATTTTCCTCCTTTTGGTGTTTCTTAATTTCAGACTCTGCATTTTTGACAGCTCAGCCCTGTTGATTAATGCCTTCTAGGAACCCCTATATGGCCTGCCTGTTAGCGATCTAATTTTGTGCTGGAATGCCTGGGCTGGTATGTTGAACCGATTCACCACCCAGGTGGCTACATTTGGACTAAATGAGCTGTGAAGGGTTTCATCTTTGCCCATCACGGTCTTCCTTAGCACAGCCCCACAGTGTGCAGCCACTGCTTCGACATGATTTGTCACAACCCATCAATAGAAAATAAATTATTGCCATTCTCACTTGTCAATGGGCTTGTCTTCACTTCAGCTGGCCTAATGATTGGAAGCTCAAAGGGAACATTTCCCATCGCTGTGGAGTGTGATTATGACCGAGCGTGCT
The DNA here is from genome assembly GCA_004027455.1 of Hydrochoerus hydrochaeris. Lineage (NCBI taxonomy): Eukaryota > Metazoa > Chordata > Mammalia > Rodentia > Hydrochaeridae > Hydrochoerus > Hydrochoerus hydrochaeris. Next base: position 219,493 of record PVLA01001145.1, on the reverse strand, counting down.
GCTCCCCTACACATCTTGGCCAGTAAAAACACGTAGGGAAAGCAAATTAATTGGCTGTTTTGCGCCAGTGATTAGAACATTACACTTGAAGTCTGCAGAAACTGATATTAGGCAAGCAAGATTAGGTCGGTTCTGACTTTTATTTGCTTAGTGCAACATGATTAGCAACCGCTTCATTCCAGGTTAGTGCACTTGCTGCGGCAGAAGAAAATCTTCATGACATAATGATGCTGCATAGCTTTGAGCTGATAAGCATGTTCCGGGCAAAAATCAAAAACCTCTTTGGGAAGGAAGCAAATGAGGAGATGTAACAAGGAACTTATCAAATGGCCTTAGAATCATTCTTCTGTCTGGCACTTGCAAAAATTATATGCCTAGGAAGCCTGCTCTGCAAGCTGTATTTGCAGAATGCAGAGGTACCAATTGTGTCTGCTTAAGAGACAAAGAATAAAAAGACCCAAGAAACAACAAGAAGTGGAAGGTGACACCTTTCAATGAACTAATGAAAAGCGAGCTTGCTTTAAAAGCAATAGGGTATTCTTTTTTTCTTTCTTCCTTTTTCACAAAGCACATAAAGAGCAAGAAGAACAGTAGACACAAGGGCATGGCATGGAGTCAGACCTCATAATTAAATTCAGAGATGCAGCAGATCAAAGAGACAACAGTATTTAAAAATTAAGTCTAAGGTGTGGATTTGAGCTTCCCCATTAGCGGTTTTGCTTGGAAAATAATGACAAGAGGCTTTATCTAACTGAATAATAAACGCAGAGATACAGGGCACAAATCAAAGAAAGCCTGATATGTTCATTATTTTAACTGTGATAGTGTGTTAGGTTCTGGCCATATGTCTAAAATTATAGCATTGTATTATTACTCCATCTTGACCACCCTCACCCAGGAAGAAGAGAGGAAAAAAATACTGTCAAAAAATAAAAATCTGAATTCCTGGCTTTCACTCTCTCTGGCCTTCTTGGTGTTTTATTTTCCATTTCGTTTCTGTTCTTTGGTCCAGAGGTTTTCTAAGAATGGAACTAAACTTCAAACAATATACAGCTTAGAAATACTATTAGTGCAGTTTCAATGCTCATTTAATATTGTTCAGGTTTTACTTTTGTCATAGACAGTGACATTTGTAGTTTAAAATCGCTGAAACATCTTTTCTTTCTAGCATAGACTCAAATACAGGGAAGTTTCACCATTATCTTTGACATTTTAGCTGACTAAACCCTTTGTAGTTTTCTTTATCTTTCATTCCTTTTTACTTTTCATTCTTTTACTTTTCATTCCTTTTCCTTTCTTGTGGTGTTGGAAGCATGAAGTTCTTAGATCCCCAAGTCATGTTTTTGGCCTCTGAGTTAATTTGTTATGTCATCATGGCCAACAGAGTCTGCTGTTATGGTTGATACACTGTGTCAACTTGAGAAGTTTAGAAGTTTAAGGCACTCAGCCAGGAGCCAGGATCTTTACTTTGTAAATATTCTCAGCTTGTGTAAGAGGGGTGCAAGGAGATTCTGTGATTGTTTACTCTCCCCTCTCTTTGATTTCTGGCTGCTTTTGCTAGCTGCTACCCTGAAGTGTTGTTCTAGTGCCATGCCACCCTGCTTTGGACCCAGCTGATTTTGGACTGAAACCTCCACAAACAGTGAGCTAAATAAAACTTTCCTTTCATCATTCTGGGTGTTAGGTAGTTTGTCTTAGCAACAAGAGAAAAGTAACCAAGACAACATGGTTAGTGCTCCTTGTTCTAGGAAGTCTTGCCTACTCAGTCCTTATTTTTCTCCATCTTCTATTTTATTTCCAGCTTCCTCTGTTAAACTACATGAGATCTTGTACTCTTCCCATTATCTCATTCTTTCTTAGACTATAAAGTAAAACCCATATTTTTTTTATATTTTGTCTTCAATTTGGATTCTACCTGCAACTCATCTTTCTCTCATCATCTTTACATTTTGTCCCTTTTTATTTCTAGTTTGCAAACACTGTTTGATACTGGATGTCACCTGCTCATGTTTGATCCAAGTGAACGTTTATTATCTTCTTTAACTGCTGGATTACATTTCCTTACGAAACATACTTTAACTACATTCTGAAATGTAACTAGATGTCTTCTGCACACAGAAACAATAAAAAGTTCCCTTTTGAAATTATGCACCCATATCTGAGAAACTACAGGGAAGTTATGTGAGAGATTCCCCAGTATATGAATCAACATACAATATTATTTCCATTAACACATAGATGACATTTGCTAGACAATGCTTTCCTCTTCCATTCAATGATCATTAATATTAAAAATATTCTGTATGACTTCAATGTACTCTTGTGACACCTCAAAATCATTAGCTATTATGAGACATATTTGGCCCTCTGGATTTATGCCTGAAAGAAGAAAAGTTTTAAACACAAAATAACCACTGGGGGTTTAGTTCAGCAGCACAAATGCCTGCCTGGCAAGTGCAAGGTGGGAGATCATGAGTTTGATCCCTGGTACAAAAAAAAAAAAAAAAAAATCAAGGGTTTCTCAAAATTTTTCTCATCACATAAGCAAAAACTAATGCAAAGTGTAATGAAAACTTTCATGTCATGAACTCCTGTTTATATATAGCTCATAATCAGTATTATGAAAAGTGTCCAATGTCAAGATTGGGAAACAGTGTCTTTAAAAACAACTGTATCGAGGCTTCACACTGCACTTGTCTACATTTAACAGGTAACTTTATTAAGAAAAGTGAAGGGTCTGAGATTGTACTAGGCTTGCAAGCTAGTGAGGTAACCCACCAGACTCAAACACTGGCAGAAGACACTTGGTCACAGGACAGAAGCAAAGACCTTAGCTACTGTGGGTGACATGAGCCTCAGGTTCACATTCATTACCTTCCCCAGCCTAAGTCCCATGGGGGCAGTGAACAGTGGCTCAGTCAGATGCTGCAAATGCAGTGTCATAGCCAAGGAACATCAAATATTGGAAATCCAGTCTAATAGTGGGGTACTTGATACTGCAATAATCCAGGGGTTAGGAGCTGTTTAGGAAGGCAAGGAAGGCTTTGTATCACTTAAGAAAGAACCCTGCTCTTCCCGGGAAAGCTCACCTTCAATGGAGCCATTATCTCTATTACCCTAGGCAGAGAAACAAATTTATTTTCTACACTGCATTATCTTGCAAGACTGTTTCCTATACAAGCATCCTTGAAAAGATTCTCTCAAAGACTATCACAAGTTATGTAAAAACACAATGGAGAATTACTACCTGAATAACATTTTAAATAATATCAGTAATACAGTAATAATAATATTTAGTGTATTTCTAAGGCCCTGGTTATTATATATATAAAATACACTATGTGTATCATCTCACTTAATTGTATAAATAGCTCTATAAGCAGGTACTATGATCCTCACTTCCTAGGTAAGGAAATTGAGGCAATTGTGACCAAAGACTTTAATCCACTTCTGTTGACTCCTGGGTATCTCACAGAATCTCTCTCTCAAAGAAGACTTTTCCTCTGGTGTTACATTGGTCAGCTTTCCCTCTGCTGGGGCATGATGTCTGACTCCCACACCTTAAGGGAGGAGAAATTTAATGTAGGTGCTTTTTTCAGGGGATGCCTCAGGAACATCATGGCAGAGAGGCCACTCACCTCATGCTTGCAGGAAACAGACCACAGGAACAGTTCCAGAGGGACTAGCTATCGGCTATCCTGACCAGGGTTGCACCTCCATGACCCACTCAGACTCACCCAGAAGTGTGCTTTACTAATCCCCAGGAAAACTCCCAAGCCATTCAAATTGACAGTCCAGTTGAACTGTCTCAGGTGTTTTTTACCTCAGTAAAGGATGTTATTCAACCAGTGGCCAACCTTCCTTTCTCTTTTGGTCTGATAAACTACCAAGTTCTGCTGATTTTATCTACTAAATGTCATGGTTTATGTTGATGGCTCCCAGGACTCACATGTTTGCATTGTGCATTTGTAATTGGTTCATTGTCTAGCTCTTCATTGACGGTGTCAGTGCTACACCCGCCTAGGGGTGGAGCCAGCATACAATGCAATGGCTGAAGAAGGTGTGTCTCTCTCTCTTGCTGGTTTCTGCCTTGCTGTTTGCAGCTGTCATAAACTGCAGCTCTGCCATGCCACCCTGCCTTGGAACCAACTGAGTATGGACTGAAACCTTCAAAAACTGTAAGAAATAAATCTCTCCTTTCCCAACTTTGGGTATCATGTATTTTGTCTCAGTGACAACTAAAACACTAAATAATTCTGGAATTAACTCCTGCTATTGCTAATGTGATACAGTACATCACTACCTCTGACTAGAGTTGTTTCCAAGTAGATATCCATTCTCTGATCATGACCACCCCTCAAATTCCATTTCCACTTCTCAGAACCAACTCCCCAAAAGGAAATCTGGCCAAGTCATTTTCCAATCTAGAATTTGCCAGTTGGTCTAATGATCCTCAGGACAATTATACATTCTCTGAACAGTGTAAAAAGGCTTTAGGATAGAACCTAGAGTCATATTTGACTTTCATTATATCCTCTGACTTTGCCTTCCTGCTATCAATAAAAGTACAGTGCTCTTTATCACCTTGATGGTGCTGCTTTCTGGATTGAGGTATTGCTTCCTTCTTTGCCTTCATTTCTGTGCCTTTTCCCCCTACGTTTGCTTGGCCAGTTCTTCTCATTTCAATACCAAATGTCATTCCTGCTGTGAAGACTTTACTATTGCTGATAATATGAGTTGAGTGCCCTTCCTGTGTTTCAGGGAGCACCTGTACTTACATGTTAGACTATGCCAGTCTACCTGTCTGTGTACCCCACTTCAAGCTTCAGGATGATTGAAGCAGTGACTTGTTTACCATTCACTCCAAAGTGCCAAAGTACCTAGTATATACTACACTTTCAATTAAAGTTTTTCAACAGATGGATGGGTACATACATAAATATGTAAAACAATGACTTCTATAATTTTCTCCTGCCATTTCATTAGTGTGGTACCCAGAAAAGATAATTTATTTGAATTTCTAATCTTTCTTTCCACTTATCAAGTAATTAGGGAAATATTTATCAGGAAGAAAATGGAAATAAAACCTTCAAAAGAAAGATAACCAAAGACTCATTACTGAGTCACTCACCTGGTATCAGGGAAGATGCTTCTCCTTTCATCCTTGCCTCACTTTAAGAATCTTTTCTGAATGTCAACGTTACCCTCCCTTTTCCTTAATCAGTACCTGGAGACTTCTGGCTGAATTTAGTTACTCCAAGCCTTTCATTCTAGTGGCCTTGGGACTTGCTCTCTCAGAAATTCTCCTGGCCCTGGGCATTTTTACTCTGGCCTGAAGCTAACCTTAATTTTTCCTGCTCTGCTCTGCAAACGGAATATTTGCTAATGTCTTAATTGCTCCAACTGACTTACAGAATTATTGTAGCTTTCTAGGAATTAAAGTTCTGTTGAAAGATAGTAGAATGTACCTAAGTATTTGTTACCAGGTACTAAGTTTTTAGGACAGCCTTCAAATCAAGCTCTCTCTAGAGAGAGACTATTTTCTCTTTTCTCTATGTTTATAAGAGGGCACAGCCTGAGTTTTGACAAAGAAAGAGCACTGAAACATTTTGGATCATGTATATGAAGCACAACATTTGTTCAAGAAGAGGGTAATCTAAATCAAAATGGTAAACTAACATTAACTTGCCTCCCTATTTGTATTCATTAATGAAATATGACATCTGGATAATTTTAAAACCAAGAGAATAGAAATGAAGGCGTCAATGTACTGACTTCCCACGTTGCTAGAAAACAGTAGGTGACAAGTATTCAGGGAATCAGAAAGCAAGATGCAATGATAACGAGGGAACGCAAAAGAAGGATGAAAGGTAGCAATCAGCACGAGATAAGTCTGGAGTAGAAAAGATATCTGAGTTCATTAGACAAAGAAAAAATGTCTGAGTTTAGAAGTCAAAGAAAGCAGTAAGCAAAGTGGACCAAGTGTGCATGAAGCAGCAGTGCTCACCTGGCACAAGTCACATCAGTGTGTGGAGAGACCTACGCAAGCAACCTAACAGGACCAAGGAAAGGCCAGTGGCGTAGGGATGGGACAAGGCACTCTAAAGGTGGCATAAAACAAAGAAGACCTGCTGCTTGGAATGAGGCTCTGGCCTCCACATGCTAAGCAAGCTCACTACTGAGCTATGTCCCAAATGTTTTGTCTAAATAGTCATTTTTATTTTATTATGTTTTGGGAACTAGAGATAGAACTCACAACCTCACACTTGCCAGGGAGGCACTTATGCTGCTGAGCTAAATTCCCAGCCCTTCATTTTAATAAATAATAAAGAACAAAAAAGATTTGGCTAAAATCTAATTCCCAAGGCTGAGTGTGGAGGTTGGGAAGAGTCAAGTATTTCTAAAAATTGATAAGCTGAAAAACTGACAATGTGGAACATGTTTTTGTTTAAGCTAAATTTGAGATAAAGATGGAAAGAAAGATGCAGGAGTTAAGGTCCTTCCATTTTTATTACTGTAGCCTCATTTGTCTGAGTAGCTGATTTGATTTCCTCTATCCCCGCCCCCATTTTTCCCTGATTAATCTTTCTAAAACCCATTTGCTTTTGTCTTCCTAGTTACTGAGTCTCTGTCTCTTCTCCTGCTACTTCCTTTCTAGACTTCTTTTCTCCTTCAACAAGCTTCTTAAAGACAGTGAGCTGAATGCATTTCCTAGCCCATCTCGAACTTTCTGGGATTGGAGCCGATGAAAGCTGCTTCTCACTGAACCTTTGCTCCCGGCCCTCTTCTCTCCTGGTTGTCCTCCGCTCTGTCTGATAAACCCCATCAGAATCTTGTCTGTCCCTCCGTAGTCCTGATCTCTTGGCTGTATAAAGCCTTCTTTGGCCATCTCCTCCCCTCCTGTCCTGGAAACCCCTTGGCATTCCTGAGGACCCTCATGCCCTTGTCCTCCTGGGTAAACCCTAGATCCACACTGGCAACTGTGGACACTTCAGCAAGATGAACTCTTGGTGCTTTGGTTCAACATCTGAGATATCTCACTGCCCATGTTGGTGTTTGGGGGATGACAAGCTGTCCCATGCTGTGTGAAAGAGGCTCTGCTACTTCAACATTACCTGAGGTTTATTCTGTCAGCTGAGATTCACAGAACAGTGGGTGCATTTGTTCCTAAGCAGGTACGAGTTTTCTCCAACTGCAGAGAGCAGGCTAAGGGTATGGTAAAAGAGATGAGGAAGATCACTGGAGAAGAAAATTAGAGAGATTTAGGTTGAAATCTGAATATAGATCCTTATAGTCTGTGCGGTTGTGAGAGTGGGGTAACAGTGTGGGGAGAAACACTTGTGAAAGACTTGCCAAGAGAAATAGTGGAGGCTGGATCTATTTAGCTGAAGTGGGACTTATGTTTAGCTGCTGCCATCTTGGCTTTCTTGCTTGACTTTCACCATTGGTTAAGAAGAAGAGAGTGAATAATCTGAAGTAATAAGGATAGAAAACAGTGGCTGCTTGGTGCTGGGGGACCCTGGCCCAGACCTGCCAGCTTGCTCTCCCACTAGAGGCTTTTGTCTGTTATGAGCAGATCAACATCAGTATCCCCGGGTCTGTATCTGAGGAGGAGAGCCAGCTCCCTCCACCCCCTCACTTCCGTGCTTCCTGTACATAGAAAAGATTCACAAAAGTTGTTTTTAAAACCTTCCTTACAGGGGAGAATTAGGCTAGACAGACCCCAAAGGAGCAGTACTAGCTTGATGATTTTTCTATACATTTCTAATTCCCTACTATTGCCCTTTATTTGGTGACAGTTTAGGAGAACTGAAAAGGACAGAAACAAATTAAATTAAAATCCATATTTTAATCCTCCAGTTGCCAAATTTCCATGAATCTATGTTAATTAAATAACTTGAATCAGCTCTCATTTACACATTTACTCCTTAATTATTGTGATTATCTTCACGTTAAAATTCTGCATCAACTAGGATGAGTCCTATAAAACAAAAAATATTATGACATACCCATGTTGACATAAGAGGAAAATATGAATATTTCAAAGAACTTTCCCCCCCTTTTACTATATATACACATATGAGTTGAGTAATGAGACAATTTTTCAAACATTTCAGAGCTCAAATAGCTCAGTAACCAAAGGAAATATTTCAAACTTAAATTATTTGCATTTTAATTATATATTTTGTTTATTGATTATGGGCACCAAATAATCTTATATCATATTTTTATTGTCTTAAAAATGACATAATAGCATAAGGAAAGAATTTAGAAAAGAGAATGCAAGGTTTTGCTCTTTCAAATGTATATTCTCAGTGATGTCTGATTTCATATTTTTTGCTTCCATGGTAGCTGAGAATAGTTCTAAAATCAGAAGCCATGGAAACTGAGGTTCCACAGTAACCCACAGTTGCCACAAACACTGAAGAATGAATAAAACCCTAATGTCACATGAGTTATTTACATACCCAGGATCCTCATGGGCAAAACTGGTGGCTACTTAACTGAAGATACAGTCATACATACCCATATTGCACATAGGCCTGTATTTTATTTACTTATTTATAGTTAGTCATTCACTCATTAATTTATTTTCTTGGTGGAGTCTCACTATGTCATCCAGGCCAGGACAGAACTCACTATGCAGCCTTAGCTGGCTTTGAACTTATGATCTTCCTGTCTTAGCCTTTTCAGTGCTTGAACAACAGGTATGTGCCACCTAAGAGAGTTGTATAAATTATACTCAGATTGATTTATAAGGCAGAAGACTTTCCTATTTAAAAAAAGGTGGGACTAGTACAAACTTCTTGGTGTTGGACAGTCTTGTAACTCTTGGGTATATTGTCCAATAATATACTATTATGGGGCTCATTAAGTTAAGGTAACACAATTCAGAAAATGTTGATTATATGCCACGTTTAGTTACAACATGGAAAAATAACGGTAAGTCGCTTAAGGTAAACATGTAGGTTTTCCAGAAATGGAACACTGTTAGTAACTCCAAAGCTGAAATAAAAGGGTGTGGAGCCAACAAAGGAAACCAAATAACTATATTTTCTCCTCAGTATATCAAAAATCAAAGATGGGGATGAAGATTGAGCTCAGTGGCGTAAGAACATTTCTGGCATGTGCAAGGCCATGAATTCGATTCCTGGTACAAAAAAACCCCAAACAAACAAACAAACAAACCCCAAAACCAAAAACCAACAAAATGTATTAGAACAGTCATGACACTCCTTAGAAACAACCTGGGTGAATACTTTTGGAATTCTGATCTAGTCACAGTTTCCCAACTGAAATGTCATCTCATGTCTTTTGGTTTTGGTTATGTTTTCACTCTGAGCTTTGGGTGCCTTTGCTTCCATCCTTCCCCTGCTTCCTGCTTGTCCATCTAGACTGCGTTCATAGCAGTCTGCTTTGGGAAAGTCTAGGCTGACCTAGGGACTTCCAACAGCCTTCCAAGCGCATCTTCATAACCAAGAGACTTGAAAGCATCCGCCCCACTGTGACTGATCTGAGGGCAGAGACTGTGTGTCTCTTTTCATCCCTGTTTTGGCAGAGTGTTTTGTCACTCAGGGCACATTCCAGGAATGGCTGTTGAACTCAGCTAGTCTGTGGAAGCAAACATTCTAGAAGCTGGCTGTTTTCAACATACCATAGGGTAGATCTCCTGCTATGACTAAACTGCAGTGTTCATCCATGGATTTACTCTTAGGTCCTGCTTGAAAGTCCTAATTTATATGTCTTTCTCCCCATTGGATTTTTCTTTCCAACATCGTTTACTAAGATCCTACTCATGCTTCAAGAACCATATCAAATCACTTATTCTTATTAAGCTTCCTTGTTTTCCAAGTAGATATTAGGTATCTGCCCTTAACTGATAAGTTTCTTTGGTTCTTATGACATTTACCTTATTTGGCTTTTGGATCTTGGCATTTATATACATATTATATCCAACTTTATGTTTTCTTTCATACCTGCTATCATATTGCTAAGCTTATGCATACTAAATATTTGATGAAGAGTTCACTAATTGAATGCAATTAACCTAAGACAAAACAATTTTTAATGTATAATGATATATCAGCAAGATTATGAAGTATGTTGACTAGATTATGTTTTAGAAAAAGTTTTGTTTAAAGAAACATAAGCTTTATGAATATAGCTGATGGTCACCATGTATCATATATGGGAAAACTAACAGCATCCTACGAATTTTAATTCAGATTCTATTAAGAATTTTTAATAATTTAATCTGATTCTCTTTTACACTATGTGCATTTGGTAAGCCATTTTAAGAGGATAAACTACACTAAAGGTCTTTGGCCTATTTTCATATGGGAATGAAAATTATTAATATTAATCCATTTAAAACATTAAAGTAGGTTTGGAAACACGTATACATTGGGATGATCTAAAATTTAGATTCTTCAGTAGTTGTTGAATCATCTCTATGCTTTGTACAGCCCTTAGAATTTTATATATTGCAAACACATACAAAAAATACAAGGAAAGGGATCAAAAATGGAAGGGTGTGGGAAGGAAATAAGGGAAAGTAGATGAAAAGGGAATTAAATTATGTCATGCCCATGTACCAACTTCCCACAAGGAATGTAAATATTATGTATTACAAACCTGTACTAATTCAGAAAGAAAAAAATTGTTACACTAATTTTATAAGAAAAATTCAAGCACAGTTATTAGAATTCTTATTTGTTTTCTCTCTTCTAAGAGTAGTAAGTGTTGAGCTTCAGCTCCACCATGAGAGGATGCTGAGAATGCTTCTTCCTTCACAGACTATCAGGTGTGGGATAATTGCCTGTGGCTCCCGTGGAGGCACCTGAAGGAGTTCAGAATTTAGAAGTCAGAATTCAGAGCTTAGCATTTAGACTCCTCCAGGAGTCACCACTTGACATTCCTTTTCTCCAGTCCAGAAAACTGTTACAGACTATAAATAAATGGGGCATTTTTCTGCAGTCTCCTTAGAAATGACAAGTTCCACCAAGCTAGATTTACAAGAATCCCTTCTGCGAAAACAAACATGGGTATGTCCATCGAGGCCCGCAGCCAAGGCAAATGCAAGATACGTCCTCCTCCGCCACTGTCCCCACAGGAACCTGCTCCAACAGGTCAGAATGAGGGCTTGCTTTGAAAATCAGGAGGAAGACACAGTGGGATGAAGGGTGGAAATCACTACAGCCTCTGCTCACTTTCCAGTCAGTTACTAACATCCATTTTAATTTTGATTCAATAAAGGTAATAGTTCACTAATTATTTCAGATGAGAGAAAACAAAAGAAGGGAGAGATGACATAAAATGTGAAGGGGTATTCCATTGTTAAAATTTATTTATCCTAGATAGAAGTCTTAGTCTCATTATTATTTTGAATAATCAAGATAAACAACTTTATAAATCATGGCAGAAGAATGATGTCTAAAAAGACCAAGGATTTAAGTAGCAATTCTAGTCTTTAAATTGGAACTTACCTGGAAAATCACAATGAAATGTAACAAACAACCACTTGTGATGGATAAGAGTGTCATTATGAATTTCTTTACAGAGATCCCACCTTTATAATTAATTCCCAATGATCACAAATGAATGCTTCTATGCAATAAGGCATCACTTTTTCTATGTGATATTATTGCAAATGATGCTTTATTTAACCATACACCAGATTCTTTTCATTTCTAATATTGTCAGTTTATTTATTTGTAAAAAATTAAATATATTAAAACTACATTTTATTGTATATGTGTAAGATATGCAACCTAATGTATTGACATGCACAGAGAAGTGATTGCTATAGTCAAACAAACCCACATACCCTCCATGTCATATGGATGACCTTTGGTGTGTCGAAGAGCCCGTAAAATGTGCTTTCAGCCAAATATCCCAACTATTATACAATATTCTTAACTATCAACTTCATTTTATACATTAGATTGCTGGACTTATTTATCCTATAGTTCTGCAACTGTGTAACCTTTGACCTACATCTTTCTATTTCCTCCTTGCCTGCCAAAATCCTCCAAGTTGCCCAAACAAAACCTGATGGGTTTTTTTTTGTCATTTTTAATTTTGAATAGTTAACTCTACATTCCATTTTTACCATGTCACAGTCCTGTGAGATGAATAGTACTAATACTAGCAAATCACCTAAAAAGGCACCCTAAGACTTGTTCGAGTCAGGGGCTAGCTAGTGATCTAGGGTGCTATAACTGGACACGTATGTTTGGGGGCCACACCCGGTTCTTGTTGATGGCCTTTAGTGAACAGAGACAGATTGCAAATGGCACCTGTTTTTAACTCTTCTCACCATTTTGCCTCATACCCATCCCTACAGGAGTCAGGATCCACAAGTACTACTCCGTCACGCTAATCATTTTACAAACATTTTTCTTTCAGCACCAGGATCAAATCCAGGGTCTGCCACTGAGCTACAACTCTAGGCCTCATCTGATAAACATTTTCAAAATGAGGGAAATATAGTTTTCTAACCATTCTTATGATGTACAAATACGTTGAATCTACCTAAAGTTGTTCTGATCCAGAAAGTGTTACTATGAAAGGAACAAGAGAAACTATACTTTCTCTTCCAGGAAGCACTAAAGATGTTTTCTTTAATTATTACACTAAAGAGTCTCTAATTAACAATATATGTTTACTAATAATTTTTGTCCTGTAGCAATGTGAGTTTTTTCCTAATGGAAGGCATTTAAAATGCTTTAGTTGAAGATTAATTCAAAGAAAAGCCCTCTTTCACATTCCTCTCAACATCTATCAGGTGGCATTTTTTTCAGTAGTCTTTTTCCATACTTTACATTCAAAAAAGCTTATGTCCAACCTATAATTATTTTCTTCTAATTAGAGTTATTCATGGTTAATTATTCAAAATGATTCCTTTTCAAAAATCAAATTCACTTCTTGTCATGACATTAAAAAAGATCCAAATAAAATATTACCGAAATGCAAATTTCTGCCAGAAGAGAATACATTTAAATTTTTTCTTTAAACATAAGTACATTTTTTTCCTCCACCAGTAAATGCTCCATGACTCCCTACTGCAATTAATTGGGATCAGAGAAGGGCAAACTCACCCATGACATAATGGACCATACATGTTTTTGATAATTACTAAGGCTCAGTTTTATTGGCTCTCTTGGAGCAAGTAATCTGTCATCTTCTTAAAGAAGAGTTACTGAGCAATCAGGTTTAACAATGGTTAGAGCCCCCCCAGGGAGTGTGTTAGATTGGGACCCCAAGTGTCAGATATACTACTCTGAGTGGACTGTGGCACTTTGTACGCTCTCACGTCGGTCCTGCTGATGGCTTAGTGTTTCTTTCCTGGAGATTGTTCATTTCTACTCCCTCTCCTCAAGAGGCAACTTTTTCCACTTTATCTGTGTGTAGAAACCTGCACCATCCTCTCTTCCTAAGACAGGATCACATTTTTGCCTTCTTCATTTCTCCACTTTTTTCTGCTCTGATTATTGTATTAGAGCCCTGAGAGGACAAGATGTTCCTCTTCCTTGATCTGCTTTGCATCATAGCCTTAAAGCACATTTGCTCTGCACGGCCAAATTTCTTTACATACACTTACTGAGCACCTTCAGTGTGCAAAGCCCTAAAGTTATATAATCTTTTTAAATGAAGGAAGTTGAAATACTGTGTGACATAAAAAGTTCTCTTACATTCAAATAACAGAAGAGATTTAAGTTATAGACACATAAACGTAGGAGCAAGAAAAATAGCATTAGAAATGGCAGCTACTTCTGGGATTCAGAAGACAAGGGAAAAATGAGAAATCTGGGAAATGCTGAAATTACTGTTGAAGGGAAGAAAACTGCTTCTGCTTTTTTTTTTTTTTTTTTTTTTTTGGTACCTGGAATTGAACTGATGACCTTGTGCTGCCAGGCAGATGCTTATGCCGCTGAGCTAAATCCCCAGCCCACTGCTTCTACTTTGTGGTGGTTAATTTTTATTGTCAATTTGACTGGATTGTGGGACTCTTGGAGATGTGATTGGATTGTGATGGCTCCAACCCTATCAGCGAGAATATGAGATCATAGCAAATGGGCTCTTGGGAGGCCCACCTCTTTAGCTGGAGGAAGTGGCTCATGTGGACACAACCTTAGAGACTACATTTCACCCAGAACTCCTTCCTCTCTAGCTCTTCCCTTGCTCTCTGCTTCCTGAGTGCCATCAACTGAGCAGTTTTGCTCTACCATGACCATCTGCCATGATGCTCCTGCCTTGCAGAAACTATGCACTGAAACTGTGAGCCAAGATAAGCCACCTCCTCCTCTGAGTGGTGGGTATCAGGCTATAGCTAATTAACATACGCTGTAACCAGGACTGATCATTCATTGCTTTGTTCTTCATCTTTAAAACTTTTCAACTTTGTCCTGCCCCTGTAAATAAAACGCTTGTGTCCTGTCTTAAATTCATATGATTTCTATCCTAATTTTCTATCTTAATGTGATGATTAGGAGATGTGGCATTTTGGGGGAACTTTGTCATAAGGATGGAGATCTCATGAAAAGAATAGTTCCTTGAAAACAAGAGACACCAAAGGACACTCTCTCTGCTCTGCTGTCTCTCATGTGATACAAGATGGCCACTTGCAAAGCACAGAGTACGCCCTCACCCAACACCTGATCTGCTGACATTTTGGTCTTGGATTTCCCAGCCCCAGAACTGTGAGGCACAGATATTTGCTGTTTAAGTTACCTGGTGTGCAATTATTCGTGTAGAAGCCTGAACTAAGGAATTCTCCCTGTGGGACTATAACTCAGCTTTATAATAAAAATTAATTTAAAAAATTTGTTGTCTTAAGACATCCAGGTTTCCACAATATCCTTGACAGAAATGAGAGGGGGAAAAACTAAGTGTCTTGGTCTGTTCAAGGAATACAATTTTACCTCCATTTAAAAAAAATTTTTTTTAAATTTATTTTCAAGCCACTATAATTTGGAAAGGTTTTTTTTTCCCCTATAGAATAGCCTAATCTAAACCAAAAACAAATTCCAAATATAAATACAAAAAGGCTATTTTTGAGCCTGGATATCAGGCTGTATTATCCTGTTGTGACTTTTTAGTACCTGAATTAACATTAAATTTTAGCTAAGTACCTGAATTAATACTAAATTTTAACTAAATAATACATGATCTACTTTAAAAAACTAAAGCAGATTAAAAAACATAATTTTTTTTTTGCTTTTCCAAATCTAAGTTTATAAAAAACATAATTTTCTTAACACCTTCCCATTATGCCAGAGGCAACCACTGAACACAGAGGTGTGTTTCTTCCATATTTATCTCCACATTTCTAAATCACCATCTAATGTTGTTATTCCTAGATTTATCAGTCTTAGATATTGGGTATGGACTTTGTGATGGTTAAGATGGATTGACAACTTGTTTGGCTTGAGAAATACCTAGGAGGGGGTTAGTAAAGCCCCCATCTCTGGACGCCTGTGTGGGTCATGCAGGTGTGACACTGGGGGCTTTATCTGGCCCCTCACCCCTTACTCTTTAGCTCTGTTTCTCTGCTTGGCTTTCTGGCCACCAGGAACTAAGTAGTTTTGTTCTACCTTGCTTTTTCCACTGTGATGGTCCTGTCTTAGAGCTAGCTTAGTATGGAATGAATCCTCTGCGACTGTAAACCAAATAAACGCCTCCTCCTTTAACCTGTGGGTCCAAGCAGTGGGAGAGCTGACTAATACAGACTCCTTGGTAAAGTGCAACTACTTATAAGCGTGAGATTTAAACGCCTCTTTCACCTCCTGCTCCTCCTCCATCTTAGGGTTTGGGCTTTGTTCTCATGATGATGAGTAGATGCTTCCCAGAATTCTATTCAGCAGTTCAACATAGGTCTCACTGGCCACAGAGATGTCACAGGACCACATCTAGAACCTCAGAGTTTGGAAAAAGGAGCACTTCAGCTTCCCACGCTCTACACTATAGAACTCAAAGGGAAGTGGATTGTGAAGGACTTTCAGGTATCAGTGCAGTGCCTGCCCTAATAACCACCCATGGCTTTTTCCTGACGCTCTCAAAAGCTCTGTTAAAAGTCTACACAAAAAGTGCATCAGAATGCTCTTCAGTATTTTCTCTGGCACACACAGAAAATAACTTTGTAGGAAATGGGAGGAGTGTGCTAAGGCCTGAGACCGCTGGCCTGTGACTCTGATAAGCCAGGCCCATTCTGCCACTCCAAGGGTGAGAGAACTAAGGTCTACATGTTTAAAACCACCCACAGCTCTGATCTTTGGTTCTCAGAGACCTCCTCTGACCTCCTGTAACCTCCTGACTTGCTAGGCCTGTAGCACAAGTCGTCACCTGGGGCTTTCTTTAGCTTTCCTGCTGTGTTAGCTTTCCAGTGTCCTATCTCCCCTCTTCCTTCTTTTTCAATCAATTATTTTCCCAGTGGACATACTCCAGTACTTCCTTTCAAAAAGGGTACATAGGAGGTCAATATGTTGACATCTTGCATGTTTTATCATGCCCTATGAATTTTGAAGCTTTGCCCTTCAGTTCCAGTATTGCTTTTGAGGTGATCAATGATATTTTCCCTCCTAGTTCTCTCTACATCATTTACTTTTCCCTCTGTTGTGAATTTTAAGATTTCCTCATCATTTCCGGAAAATCACAAGAACTCACACTGATGTATGTGGGTATGGGTTTTTTGTCCTGTGTTGTGCTGAGAACTTGGTAAATCTAATGTAGAATTGGCCCTTCAATTCAAGGATGATGATAAGAAGGATAATGATTTTGCTATTCTTTGATAATTATCTCTCTGACAGTTTTTCATGTTCTTTTTTGCGGGGAGGAGGGGTGATCCTATTAGGTTGGTGTTGAAAGCACATCTTGAATTTATCTTATAATATCTTATATTTTCTCCCGTTTTCCATGTTTCCATCATTCTAACTCTATAGATTTTTAAACATTTCTTGTTTTCTAATAAGCCATTCTGTGTAGTGCCCTGTTATTTTTATTTGAAGACAATATCTGCTTATAATTCTCTGAAAACATTTATTATTGTTTCTCCAAAGGTTTCTTCTATCATTTAATATCAATGCATCTCTAGGTAATTAGATCTTTAACTCATTACAGATAATGTATATATCTCTAGTTACTGTGGGCTTTTTTTTCCTATTTTTCTATTTTGATTTCTTTCATTCATGATAGAGATTTGCCTAAGAAAGTCTAGGCTATCTAAGTGATTCTTGGTTATCTAACCACACTTAAATCCAAGGTGCTAAAACACCTTTTGGACAGTGTCTATTTATATGGGGAGGGGACAGGCTGTCAAGTGAGAGGTTTCTCTACAAGAGGCAGTTTTGTTGGAGGACTTGAAATTTCAGTATCTAGAATTGTTTAGCTTCTCCAGAAAAGAGCTGGCCACTAGGGAGGTAACTGGTAGGAAGCTGTCACTCTGAGGACAGCAGGAGCGGGCACTCGTTTCCTGTCTTATTTCCAGTTCCATAGATCTGAAGTGTTATTGATTGAATTAGTTATAGAGAATAAACCCTTTGTATCCTGAGAAGGATCAAACTGCAGGCTGAGAAGTTTTAACTTCCCACTATTCTGTCTCTCAAGACAGCTGATGCTTCGTATCTTTTGTGTTTCTTGGGTTCTCTCAGGTGAATTCCACTTCCCATCTCCACAGTTCCTTTTTTGCAGGTACTGGAGCTATAATCTCCATCTTTCTCTTATTTTACATTTTCTAAATTGCTTCTGTTTCTCAGTATTCGTCTTCTCTCTTAGGGACAGTGCTTTTAAGGAGTATTTTTATTGTCATTTTTGTATTGTGAGGAAAATCGTCCCCATCTAGCAGTCTGCCATATTTAACAAACAGTTCTTAGAGAAATTTAAAGACTATTTAGATAAAGGCAAACATGCATGTAGAATCTCAGGTGCTTCTTTTAAAGCTGTGTAAACCTACTGAGGTCAGGGAAACATAGGAAGGACAAGTTAGCACTGTCACTGTCACATGCAAGTCTAACCAACTTAGACTGCTGCAGCCTCGGAGGAGACGCTGATGGCAGGAAGCCACAGGTACTGAGAGGGAAGTAGTCATGACATACAAAATGGGCCAGTGAAAGGTTATGACTGTCTTCCTACCAGAAGAGAGCAAGCTTCTCCCTTCAGCCCTTGGCAAGATTTTCCATGACAAATTCTCAATTTTTTTTTCCACACAGAATGTTGTAGTAACTGGTACATTGAGAGAAGACTGCATAAATGTTATTTAAAACAGGGGAATCATTTTCTTCCTTAACTTACAAAAAAAGTCATAACATTACTCTGTGCCATATGTGCCTTGGTAGAGCCTTAAGGTACATCTTGGTGCTGAATAAAATTGCTCCATGTAGCTTCATTTCTCAGGTAAATTCCAGAATGAGTTTACATGGACAGCCTGGCATTGTGTCCTTAAACACCTGTCACCATAAAAACAGAGTCTCGCAATTACATTTCCAAAATATCCCCACATTTGGGAGAGTATCATACACTGCACACTGTTTATTAAAAGGATAGTTTACTTTAAAAGGTAATCAGACAACTTTAAGAAAACCATTTGTATTACTTTGCTTCGTGTGGCTCATTAGTTGCATAACTAAGCAGTCAAGAAGAAAGGTAATACTGGCACATGTATTATCTAAACATGTGAAAAATGGATTTGTTATGCAACTCTTGGAAAACTGTTGCTGGTTTTTTGTTTGTATTTTTGGTTCTTGTCCTTAAAATATTACTATTCTAGCCATTATCTTGATGGATGTTCAAAGAGTTTAAGAAAGTTTGTCATGACATTATTTTGAAAAAATGTTAGATTCAGTCAGTGTCCAATTGTAGATAATTCAAATAACATGTCTTGGGGCATCCGTCTCACCAAATACTCTGTAACTACTTAAAATGATAACAAAGGACATGGGCTTTTAGGTGAAATGCTGTAGCACCCATTTATCAGGTAAAATTGGCAGCCAACATACAGGGAAGAGTGTTTATCTGAAGCCCATCTTCTATTTACTACAACTTGATTGTCAAAATCTGGTACATCTTTTGAAAGTGAATATGTGAGTTGCTTGGGGGACTAATTAAAGAATTATTATGTGAAGAATATTTAATGACTATTACAATTACTAAAGGCAGAAGAAAATGAGCGAGACTGCCAACTTGTGGCAGCTATATCAAATTACAGGCGTTTACTTTAGGAGGGCACATTGTGTTGGGAGAAATGGTCCAAGATATTTAGCTCTAGGACAAATATTAGAGTATGAATCATCCACTTGGAAGCAGAGGCCTGCCTAACTTAGGCTGAAGTTATTTCACATACACTTTTATGGGGTCATATTTTCTTGCTTAAGTGTAATTCCAGTTGTTGGCCATGAAATTCGTTTTTCTTTTCTCCTTTTGTTACTTTAAGGAAATTAAGGTCAGCTGATAAATTTTTACTCACCACATCCGAGTCTGAGGCAGAACAATTCCCATTGAGGGTTCCTGTGGAACTTCATTTTAGTTATGTTTTAATAAAGTCTTATTTGTATTGACTTCTGGAGTCGTGTGGCATTCCCTAACTGATAAACTACTCGGGTATACTTTTTTATGGGGGGATTTTAATTTAATATGATAGATTCAAGTGTTATTTTTCAGGTTTTATATGCATGCCTGGAAGCCTTTTAATAACTCGCAATAACAAACAAAATGAATGTGACTTTTAGGGTAGACACTCTTGTAATTGATATTTCTACCTTTTCAGGGTATTTATTTGTTTGGCAAGAAAAGAAAGTCCACTTTTTCCATCCTTGGGGATAAAAAGTAATAGGATTGCAATTTACTAAGAAGTTGTGAAATATTTCATGGTTGGAGTGAAAAAAAATTTCAATCTCTAGACAGGTGATCTCTCTGTAACACAAAAAGTATAGGATTTTTTTCCTGTATTTTAATGAATTTATTTACTTTTCTATATAAAGCAGCTAGGAACCAAAGAGTGATAGACTATTTTTTTAAAATATATTAACAAGTAGTAGTTAAATTTTGTTGGATTCAAATTCATCCTAGGAATTTGTATTACTTTAGCTTTCAAAATTATATACTTTAATACTAAAGAACAGAATTTGGGATACAGAAGTGATTTTGATAAATGGCAGAATTCTGCCTAAAGCCACAGAAGAGGGTGGAATAAGGAGTGTAAGAACAGGGATTCTACAAGTTAGCATGTCATAATTATTCTTTTGCATAGCATATAAGAGCAGCTTCAGAAAGATCAAGTGTCCTTAGCAGTTTAAACTTCTTTCTACAGTATCTAACTAGCATGCACTATAACTAAAAGTGACATGGTTCTCTAAGAGAAATTTGTGGACAACTCTAGAATAACTGTAAGGCATCATTTAAAAATATTTTTGAATGATGAACAGAATAGAAATTTGAGATGGAAAGGCCTTTTGCAAAGGAGTAAGTCACACCTATGAAAGTACAAGCTTGGTATTTAAATTTGTTAATCTTTGGAATTAAGCATCTCCACGTGTGTTTGCATTAGTCAATTTGACACTGAATGGATCCTTAATTTTTATGAAGATGTTAGTATGCTGGCAACATTTTTGAAAGATCTACTTTTTTTTGAAGTTTTTATACTTTACATTGTTCCAAGGTTTAATACAATTTTTCATGATAGTTATATGGCTGATGGAATACTGAATGGATTGTGGGTGAGTGATCCCAACGGGGGTAAATACTGGAGAGAAGGTAGTGGAATATGAGGATTTCAGTAATCACTGAGCTTCAGTTAGGGAGGCTTGGGCAGTTTATTTCTCTACTTGGTCTCTCTCTCTCTGTCTCTCTCTCTCCATCTCACAGATTATTGTATAGACAAGATCATATATAGAGAAAATTCTAAATTATAGTGTTCAAGATACTGAAGGATTAAATTAGAATTCATAGTTGTACTTTCTTTTGCTTTTTTTTTTTGATGGAGGTTAAGAGTAGGAAATATGTATTAAGAGAAAAAAAGCTTCTGTCTAAGAGGGGCAGAGGGGGGTCCTGAGTACTTTCATAAACTGAGGTACAATAAAAAATTTTGCAGGAGTTAATTTGTCCATATGTTCTTGATGTCATGGATAAACTAAAAAGAAATTGTATGATAAAGATGGAGTAGTAAGAGATAAACTGTGAAGTATTTTTGTGATAAAGTGGAAGAAAGTCAAAGACGCACTGTCTAAAGGAGGTGACATCCTTATCTACACCATCTAAGACCCTGGAGGCCTCATACATTGCAAAACAGGCAAAGGGGAGGAAAACACCACGTCTGTGGTGAGAGTGGAAGCTTAGTGTACCTAAAGAGAGAGAGAAAGCGAACAAGATGAATGTAGGGGATAGAGTTGAGGCATCCTTCCCTGAATGCTCCACAACATTCGTCACTTTCTTCTAAACTCCCTTGGCCATTGCTCTCACTCACTTCCTCTCTTCGTAGTCCATCCTGTATTACTCCACTTTGGATATGTGGCAGATATTTTAACCAACCTGCGTTTTGATGGACTACAGATCTTGGACTGTGTAACTTAAGACCCCTTGTGATGGTCACAGCACTTAGCACAAGGCCTTGAACATAACAGGGACACAATAAGTAGCATAGTAATTGTCAATGGGGCCCAGTGATGCAAGCTTCCTTTCCCAGTGAATTGGAGATCTACAAGAGGCTGTGCCAAGTATGATACGGTCCTGTGGATTAGTTCATCCCAGCAACAGCGAGCAGTTTGAAAGCAGGGCCCTCAAGCCTTCGCTATTCACTGAACTCCATTCTATAATCCTGACGACAGTCATTACCATGGCCAGAGCTGCGGGAGTGCATCAGATAGTGCACGTGTCATTGTACACAGATTTCTTGTAAAAACTAAGTAAATTGGAGAAGTAAACGTAAGGCTGCAACTGACTTTGAAACACATTGAAGAATAAGATTGGCAGGTGTAAAATGGATAGATTTGTGAAAAGGTAAGGGTAGCAAAATGGTGGAATCAAGGTGGCACATATTTGGGTACTTATTGTATCACTTATTTGAAAACTTTTCTGTGTATTTGAAATTTACTATAATAAAGTATGGAGCAGAAGTTAATAGAGAGGGACAGCTAACAATGATATGAACAAAATGATTTGGTCTACAGCCACTGCACTTTTAGTTTTATATGCCTGAGCTTTTAGGAAATAGTCTAATCTTTATGTAGGACACAGAGTTAGTCTATTGATTTGCAACTTTAAGAGTGCTGCCCCAGGAATTAGTGCAATCAGTTCAACTTACTATGGCCTTCATAGAGAGTTTTGGTTATATTCAGTATACTTTCCAAATGATGACTATGTCTCTGATTTTTTATTTATAAAATTCAGAAAATACAGTCAAAGCCTAGTGATTTAGCAAGACTATTTCAAAAATAAAAAATGATTAAAGAGGTAGCTCAGTGTGAAAGACCTCAATTCAATCCCTGGTACTGCCCTCTCCAAGTTGAAATGATCAAATTTAACTGACTTAAAATTACCTGTTACTTACTGGGCAGTACATCTTTACTTTAGCTTTTGCCATGAATAACTTCTAAAAGTACAATCAACAATATGGCAACAATCTCTGTCTCTCCCTCTCTTCCCTCATTTCTTTCTCTCCTTCCTCTCCCCTTGCCTCTTTCTCTTTCTTTCTCTTTCTCTCTGTTTCTCTTTCTCCTTCTCTCTCACTCTCTCTCTTTTTCCCTTTCTCTTTCTCTCTCTCTCCCCACTCTGTCTTTACTTATGTTACACGGTAACATACACACACACATGCACACACATGGAGGGGAGCTGTGCAGATTGCATAAATACGACATTTAAATTGCAGGAAAAATAGTCAACATCATTGCAAGATTAAAGTTCTAAGATTAGATTTGTCTTTTTTTTTTTTTTTAGGATGAAAAGTGCAATTGTGCTACTGTGTACCATAAATAAAGATGAACAAGTTTTCTCCTTTTGCACAAATTTTGGTTTCTATCTTTTTATCATTTAAGTTTTACCCAGTTTATTTTATAATGTATTCTTTTATCTTTCTTTTAAAATAACGGAATGCAAACTGAAGAGGATTAACACTTTTTTAACTCTAGGAAAGAGGAATGGAATGCCTATCTAAAACATACTATCACATTTCAGTTGTTATTACTGACCGCTGAGCTCTTTGTTGAAAGTATTCCTACTTCCTTTGGGCTAGTCCATAGGAACTGCTTGAAGTCGGTGGGAGCCCTAAATTTTTAAAGATCTATTCGCATGTCAATAAACATGGGAAATAGGTACAGTGCTCTATATAAATGAACAAGTTGCATGCATTTTAAGACGGTCTTGCAGGAGCAAATTAAGAGATCAGGCATTCTTCAGTCAAACATATGTCATATCAACATTCCTCCTACCAAGGGTGTTGCTCTACGTGGCTCCGTGCAAGGGCACACGTGAGTCAAAGCATATAGAAGAGGGGCCAAGTTATGCTGAGGTATGCGACAGTCTCGTTTTGCTACAGGCTGACTCACTCATTTCTACACATTTGCCAATGGAAATTTTTGCTGTAGAAATTGAAAACACAAAATATACACAAGGAACTAAATAAAAACAAATAATAGGAAATAGGGAGACAGATTTTTTTTAATGGGAAGGGGACTAACGGCTGGGGGGTGGAAAGGAGAAAGGGAGAGGATAAAAAAGAAGCTGTGTTATATATATGAACCAGCTCCCCACAAGGAATGAAATCATAGTGTAATGCAAACATGTATTAATAAAAATTAAAAACTGGGAAAAATGGGTGGAGAAATGCAGATGCATGAGGCTGAATTCCATTTCTCAAGATGTATCAACATGAAACAGTGCAGTCGGCTGTTTCCTGGGACTACTCAATCAATAAAACATATGCATTTATGCTTTAAAGAAGTGGTAATTCTTTACATTGCCCTTTCTATTTACTATGATTTAATTACTTTATTTTGCCAAAAATTAAGGTCATTAAAATCATCGTGAGGTTCGACTTAGGTTTCAGAAGTAGCTGCAAGTTGTGGTCTTTAACTATGTTCCATTTAACACACTTAATAGATGTAAAAGCTCACAAGTGATGATATAAAGGATAATTTACGCTTGCAATGCATTTTTGTCCAATTAATAGATTGCCTGTGTGTTGCATATTTTGCATGACAAAAGAGCCGAATATTAAACTGCCATTCATAATGAAAATGCACTTTGCAAATTAAAAGTGCCGAAACAGAAATTTTTCACCCTGTTTAGGAAATAAACAGTCCTTAACCAATTAAACTGCATTGTAATAATTCTATGATTTATTGCAAGTTGTTTAACTTTCAAAACTCGGCTAACCCATATTAAGGTCACAATCCATCATGTCTTGCTTGGAAAGCCAGCAAATAATGGCTGTTGTATTAGCTGCGTTTGATGATAGTATGAAAGAAGTATTAGCACTTGTCAACAAAACTGCTTACAACATAACATTAGCATGCATGGGCTGCTGTACCTATTTATTATTCTGGCAGCTTCACACATATTGTTACAAGCTTATAAAACATTTTGTCGGGTGGAAACCGAATGTACACTGTTTGGTTTTCTGATAGACTGGCAGCATAAATGTCTGGGCTGACTTAGTTTAGTTTAAGTGTAAATAGAGACACAAATTCTTCAACCTGTTCTCTTATTGATACTGAAAAGTGCTGAATTATTCAGCATCCAACTCTTCTGTTTGTGTCTATCACAGTTATCAATTACCCATCAGTCTCCTTGTCAAAACAGAATGGATTAATCTGGCTGAAAATAAGACAAATAAATGGATACTCTAACAGGGGTGTGGGGTTGCCAGACTGTCAAAGGGAAATCCAGGCAGTGACATTTGCTGTCAAAAATGGGATCTTTGGCTTAAGTGAGCAAATGATTCCCTTTTTTGAGCCAAGAATGCACTTAGCTCACCGTAAGTAAATTAATCTGCCTTCCTCAACTGCTAATGCACTAGCACTGAGGTAACAGTTTGATTGCCTACATTCCTTTATGTTACAATAATTTTGGTCATCATTACTGTTGCTCGTGAGAAAAGCCAATATATTCAGATACTTCGTCACGGTAGGTCAAGAGTTACCTGGTAAATAAATGGACCCACTTAACAGTGAAGTTGCTGGGAATAGTTTGTCCCATTTCTTAGCTCCCAGCTGATATGACACTGAGTAACTCTTTCCACAGATGGCTGGTGGAACCCATCCAGCACCTGCAAAGTCAACCCCTGTTTTCTTTTCCCAAACATTTTATTTGGAAATCTTGTTTGGCAAACTTCCTGAGACTCTGCCTGGCTGTTCAAAGTACATATTTCCCATCTATCTCATTTGGCCCTTCTGTAAAACAGGAGCCAGCAAAGTGCCTTCTAATTTGGCACACAAATCGCCTCCACAGACTGAAACAAGTCTTAGGTTGCTTGCCAAAAATTTACAAGAATTTTATCTTAAATGCTTCCATACTGGACTGTTTTACATAGTCATCATTAACATCTGAAGCCTTCACATCATGACAGGATCAAAGCTCCGCAATCTGTATCAGCAGATAGCTTATCTTTGCCAAAAGTTCCCTCTTGTTGGGATTTTCCCAGACATCTCATGTCCTGCCTGCTGCAGACACCTATCTTACTTAGGCTCTGAGGTGGTGAATAACTGGAGGACAGTGGCCTTCACTTGATGACGAATGACAGATCGCTTTCGAATGAATCATCTTTTTTTCTTTTCTTTTTCCAGTAGATTATGTAAAGAATTTTAAGCATTAAAAACCAAAACCCAAAAGGCTTTCCTCCATCTGAGGACATCTAAAGAGGTCATGCCAATAATTAAATTTCAGGTACGACTTCCACTATTCTCTAAAAGACTGAGACAGACTGGAAATTTCCATCACACATTCCCAGAACATTACCTCAAAATTCCTCTCAATGTAAATCAGCTTCCCAGAACTTCAGCATAAAAAGCAAGGCACTATTTGGCCTGGTCACAACTCACCTTTGCTAAATCTCATTCGCTTGGTGGTCTCATAGAAGACAGCTATTTAAAATGTGTGAACACTGAATCTTCTTCAGAAATAAGGCAGTGTCTTTGTTTCCAGTCAATAGACTAATTTACCTGCTTTCTCTCTCTCTTTCCTTTGTTCCCTTTAAAGAAAACATCTCACTTGTACTTTTAGTTTTTTCAAAGTCAGAAACTTAATTCTTTGCAGCACTAGAAGCTAATCAACAGGTATGTATTGTGACCGCACATGCCATTTTGCATTTTTTCTAAATTATTTATTGATATTATATACCACATTCATCATAGGAAATTTGTACCTGTATATACTCCTCTTCCCTTTACTTACAAAGCATTGTTTCCATTTTATCCTCCTTTTATCTTTTTTTCCCTTTCCCTTCCTTCTTTCCTTCTTTCCTTCTTTCCTTCTTTCCTTCTTTCCTTCTTTCCTTCTTTCCTTCCTTCCTTCCTTCCTTCCTTCCTTCCTTCCTTCCTTCCTTCCTTCCTTCCCCCTCTAGTTGCTCCTTCCTCTCGAACAATTTCTTCCTATTTCATATTAACTATTTGTCTTAGTTACTTTTTACTTATCACTGAGACAAAATACCTGATGCCCAAAGTTGGGAAAGGAAAGGCTGTGGTGCCTATCATGAATGGTGCCTCTGCCTCTACTCTAACATCCATCCCTCTCTAGACCCCCAGTTCACATTCATAAATGCCCTCCAACATGTTACCCGTTATTTAAATCTCAATCCACATGATAGCTCTTTGTACCTCTTATTCTCTCACGTACCTCTGATTTCTTACTTAAAATTAACAGGCTGGAAATATGGTCTCTGATGCTTATCTCCTGGTGATTGTGGTCAAGGAAACTTTCATTTCTCCTCTAAATAATAATTCTAAAGTTTTATTACTTCATAGGATGTGAGCATTAAATGAATTGATACATATGAGATACTTAGAAAAGTATTAGCACACTTATTTTCAGGTTCTTGCTTGTTATACTATTGTACTTCATGGAGACTTAGAAATATCTGTTTTAACATTTGTAAGTTGAACAGAGTTAAAATTGAGTTTGGTGTTTTGGAGGGCCTCAAAGCCACATCACCCTAGTTGGTGGCCCAGGTGGCCCTGACTGAAAACCCTGAAACTGTACTGCCTGAATTCATATCCTGGCCCTTACCGCTTGCTAGTTTAGACATTTAAACATCTCTACACCTCATAAGTAGTCATATAGATTAACTGAAAGTAAATGCTTAGCAGAGTGCCTGGTTCATAGCAGGACCCCACAAATGTAGCTTCATGTTACACTTAGAAGAGTTCCAAAATGCTCCTTGATTTAATTCTAGGTGGTAACAGCCATTAAAATGCATTCATAATTTCCGGAATTGCTGGCATATCCGTCTAAAAGGCTTTCCTGCATAACACTTCTTCCAACCCTAGTTCACCTAACATTTCCCAGGCTGACTAAAACTGCCTAATAAGGCTTTCCGTTATATCACTCCCCAAACAGAGGTTCTGCTTTCACCATCTACCACCATGTCATCAACCCCACCGTGAAGCTTCCTGAGTGCTTCCTAATAGTTTTCTTTCCCCTATGTCTTGGTTACTTTTCTCTCATTGTTGAGAAGCATACCTGACTCCCAAACTGAAGAAAGGAAAGGCTGATTTATCTTACAGTGTTTGGAGGTTTCAATTCATACTCAGCTGGCACCAAGATGGGGTGGCATGGCTAAGGGGCACCTGTTCACTTGCAGTGGCAAGAAAGGAGAGCAAGAAGGGCGAACAGGGGAAAAGCACACTTCCTTCTCTCCCCTGTACCATACGCCAGCTACCTGCCCCTGAGTGGGTGCAGCACTCACACCACCAATCCCAGTGCTAGACACCGAACCAATCACAAATGCTAGTCTCAGTCGCCTACATGACTGCCTGAGGCTTTGGGGGGACATTTAAACAAGCCACAACATTCAGCCCCGGGACCCCTAAAGACTCATGTACATCCTTACATAAAAGACATTTAGTCCATTTCCAAGGGTTGCCAAAGTCCTAACAGTTTCAGCATTGCTGAAAAGTTCAAGACCCAAGTCTCCTCTGAGATCTTGTAGCTGTAACCCCTGATGCAAATGAAAACAAAGTTAAACACTTCCAATTTATAGTGGCACAAGATAAACATTACCATTCTAAAGGGTATAAACAGAGAGATACAAAAGAATGGGACCAAAACGAGCAGGGTAAACATTAACTACTAAAGTTCCATGCTCAGCATCTGAAGCAATCTGGTTGTGAGCTGCAACAGTTTTGGGTGCCTCCATCCCCACAGCACTTCTGGTAGTTTCAGCTCTCACAGCTTCTCTCTCGGGCTGGCTTTGCTTTCTCCTTGCAGCTTCCTTAGATGATTCACATTCCTGGACTTTCCAAATGTCTGGGTTCTCCCTTGCACCTTTGGCTTCACACTCACAGCTTCACACACTTCCCTCTCAGGGGCACACTGCCTGGTCTCCCAGACCTTCTGAAATTGGGGTTGAAGACTTTTTAACTGCAGAACTTGTGCATTCTCCATGCACCTAAAACCAGTGCCACGTGGATGCTGCCAAAGTCTGCTGCCAGCTGGAGCAGTAGCCAGGCTCTCCTTTCTGATGGTTGTAGGG
The DNA here is from genome assembly GCA_004027455.1 of Hydrochoerus hydrochaeris. Lineage (NCBI taxonomy): Eukaryota > Metazoa > Chordata > Mammalia > Rodentia > Hydrochaeridae > Hydrochoerus > Hydrochoerus hydrochaeris. The sequence continues at coordinate 190,821 of PVLA01001145.1, read as the reverse complement.
GTTGAGTGTAGCGATTGCTGGGCATTCTGAACCTGATTCTGACGAAGAAATTCTCTATGCCACTGCCATTCTGGAACCTGGACTGGCTGCTGTTGTTTTGTAACACCATGTGGCCTCTGCTGCCTTTCTGGAACACGGTGCTCTGTAGCTTTCTCCTCCCAGCAAAGTCTTTCATTTTTGCAGTTTTGAGGCTATAAAGGGTGGGGACCTGCTGCTTCCTGTGATGCCCCTGGGCCATCTTTTTTATCTCTCTGTTCCATCTCAGCAGTCGAGGTCTCAGCTTTATCTTTGGTAGTCCACAGCTTTACTGGAGCTTCTTTGCTGGTCAAACTCACAACATTCTGAATCATTGTGCTGGGCTCTTTCCTCTTTTTTTGCAACATAAATCTGACTAAAAGCCCCCCAAAATAGCCATGCCACCATCTCAACATTTAACTGCCTTGAAATTTCTTCTGCCAGATTAATTAGTCCACTGCCCTTAGTTTCAGTCTTAGGAAAAGTCTCTAGACATGATCAAGATAAGAAAAAACTATGTGTTCAGGTCTCCTGAACTATTTCATTGTCTTTTCTGCTTTCTAGCATTTTTTTCACTAATACAAAAGAAACTCTGGTTAATTTTCCTTGCCTGCCTCTTTTTCTTGCAAATCCTAGCACCAGGTTCTGGCTCCTGTCAGGTTGCTGGGGTTCATTTACTTTTAACTCAACCAGTCATAGAAAGGCTTATGTGAAGTAAGATCCTTGCAACAGGTCAATTCTATTTTTATGTACCAGCAAGAACTTTTCCTTCTTTCAAATTATACTTATTTCTTAGAATAAATGACATCTTTATTTTATAGCTAGCTTTACCCGACTGAGGTAGCACTATGTTGTATGGAAGAAGTATGGACTTGAAGTTTTGGATTTCAATCTTAGCATTGCCACTTATTAACTATATGATGTTGGGCAAGTCATTTCTCTCTCTTAGTTTTGTTCAGGTACAAAGTTATACCCAGCTTACAAAACAGGTATATGGACTGTGTGGGATAAGTTACATTAAATCCTTGGCATATAATAGGAGTAAACATTAGATATCTTCCACTTCTAATTAATATGAAGCCATTTTACTAACATCTGTAGTCTATTATGTTTATAGATGATAAAACATGACTACTTTATAGATTTGTATTTCCATTGGGTACTTATGCTTTCATTCAACATCCCTCATCAAAGTCTTTAAAAGCAGTACACATACTAATCTTAATATTTAAGAACTCAACAAAGTACTTTGGCACAAAAGCTTAGAATCCAAAACTTGGTATTTGTTTGGAGCTGATTAATATAGGAATAAAAGAAACATTGATCTTTCTCCTCCCCTTCTCCTTCCCCCTCCCCCTTCCTCTTCCTTCTCTTCCTCCTCCTCCTCCTTCTCCTCTTCCTTCTTCTTTTTCTTGGAAATCAAAAGCCAAACACTTAAAAGCATTTGAGGAAGAATAAAATGCAGAGCTGTGGAACAACCATGCTCATAGCTTGCTTTCCAATTTTGAATTCTACAAACATTCTAAGATAGGCAGGTTTTTGCAATCTAATGTCACTTTCCTCTTGAAATTATCATTCCAAAATGAGTCTCTTAGCAGAAATTACCTCCACCTTTTTAAGACTTCCCTCAGAAAGTGGTTGTTCTAGTGCCTAAAACTTTAGTCAAGAAATCAGAGATTACTGGTTTACAACTGAAGCCTGCTTTTAAGCTGAGTTTCTGAGCAGAGAAATTTTGATAAAATATCTATTTCCTAGGTTCTCTCTGTTTGAGTCGAGCAAGTTCTAGGCTGTTCACTGACAAATCTTCCCAGAGAACCATCTTACCTCTAGAGTCAGAGTCAGCATGCAAGGGTTAAGTCGCCTTTGTGAGCAGAATACAAAGACAGAAGAAATTCAAACCTTAAATGGTATGACTGAAATGACAGTGTGTCCCACATAGTGGTGGAGACAGTTTCTATCTTCAAGGAGGACCTTTGAGTGTAACTTGAGAAGCCACAATTCTTCTCACTGGCCTTTGGGAGGTGGGAAGTATTTTACTGCTTTGAGAGGCTCTGACTCAGCGACTTTCTCTGTTACCCAGTCCTTCAAAAAGGCTTAAACGTGACCTTAACTCTGAACAACACAGATTCATAACACACCTCCAATATGAAAAGCCTAAACTTTAGCGAGGCTGAGTGAGAAATATCACAAGAATGATATTTCAGTTCAACAATGAGGTTTCCTCACGTCTATCAAAAAAACAGACCCTGGGAACAATCTTCAGGAGCATTTCATTGTTTGATGAGAAAATAAAATATGAGATTATAATAATAACAGTGAACTACTTTCTTTCCTTCTGGCCAGAAAAGGTAAAGCAAAATATTTTTCAAGGTGGTAAAGTGCACAGGACCCGGTCTCTGAGCTGCACAGGGAGTGTCTAGGTTTAGAAGTGGGATTCCCAGAGCAATGGCTTCTGCTGCAAGTGGTGAAGGAAGTTATTATACAATATATCTATTGTCCCAGAGTGTTAGCGCTGACAAGCTTATTATAGCAAACCAAATCTTCCCCACATTTTCTCCTCTGCCTTTTTAATTTGCTGCACCTAATTTGGATAGGGTATATAGGTGCTTGGGGAAGGGCTGGGTCAACTGGGATGTCATAAATAAGCAAATAAATAAGCAAATAAAACTCCATAGGAATTCTCTCAAAGATGAAAACTACTCCATACTTAGTGTCTTCCTAAGTTTCACAATAATGTCTCTTTTGCTCAGAGACTACTCTAGTAGAACTTTGCCATTATGATTATTACTCTATACCGATAACACAGATGCACATGTGTGCACACACAGGCACACACACATGCACACAGGCACACAGATGCCGGTGGTCTCACATAATCCTCACACCCATCCTGCGAGTGGGTACTGATATGTTTATAGTTGAACCACACTGAGCCTCGGAGGTCAGGTCTCAACCCAAAATGTCTATCTGCGGGTAGAAAGTCTATTCTTCAGTTTCAGTGTCATGTTGCCTCAACCAGCTAAGGCTGGCTGTGAAGGAAAGATGCTATTTGTTCTAAGAATTGGAAAAAAAATGCAGTTTGGAAGAAAAGTGGGAGGAACCTGTCCACTTCCTCTTGTGTGTATTATCATTTTCTCCTCATATCTTGTTCTTATCTTCCCCATTGTCTCCATCTTTACTATCCCCATTTTTATAATGAGGCTAAGTAAGAAAATCAGCTGCTGAGGTGGAAAATGGTGGCAAATGGTGTGCAGCTGCCTTAGTGGGATATGGAGAAAGCTCCTTACTGGCTTTTGAGTCAAAACAATTCTTGCCATGCATCTGCGATAGCCAACAGTCCCTCCAGTAGAGTCCTTCCTTTGGGTTAAGTGTACTTTGTCTTTGGATGTAGTAACTTTTCCCAAGGTTTATGTACCCCATAGGATCAATCAAAGAAGACACCACGTTGGGTTGATAAGAAGCATGAAGGCATTTAAAAAGCCATTGGTCACTAGAGTACAGATAAGCCCTTAGAAGAAACCAGAAAAAGGTTAGAAGACCACAAGATGCTCCATCAGCAGGCAGCTTAACCTTCGGTTGAGATTTGCATGGCCCTAGGGGCAATGAGGTGCATGCAGGCTCTAAAACAGCTCTAACTGTAAAATGGTAGGAAACCTTTCCTGGCTCCCCGGGAACGGATATGTAGTCCTCACTGGGCATTTGTACATCCCAGCCCTTTCCTTAATTACACAACTTCTTAAACCAATTTCTTCATAGGACTGTAGATTCCTTGAGATCATTCAATCATTCATTCATTTAAGGAATATTTCAAATGCTAGTGTAAAGTTCAAGAGGAAAACATACAGATTAAAATATACATTTTTTTTTTCACTTTTAGAGGTTCCTTGTAGCATGAGCATGCAAGAAGGCCAAACTCATACCTTGGCTACCTGGAGTTGAGTGGATAATGTACAGTCATCTGTATATAGAAGGCTTTAAAGGTGCATGGGGAAAATAAAAAGGAGACTATAGACACATTTTAAACTGTTTTGAGGGAAGAATAAAGCCTTTTAGGAGTATTTTATTTCTTCTTTTATGAATTAATATAATCCCACTAAAGATTCAAAATTTTACCCATATATGTGAGCATTAAAGTGTGGAAAATCTTAGGAAAGTAAAAATGAAAGAAACAGAAATGGAAGAATAGCAAACTGATGGATGTTAGAGCATCGCTGAAATGCAGATAAGCACCAGGTCAGATGCAACTTGGCAATGATCATTTAGAACAACAACCTTTCCAAAGCAAGTTTAAGAAACAAACAACAAAATCTCCACATACAGATCAGGGGCAGGGGAGAGAGTCTATCATCTCAACACTTGTTTTGAATCATAAAATCACCTCTTTGTACTGACTGGAAATTGTGAATTTGAGAAATTGTGGTTTGCATGAATAAACCTCTGCAGGACAGGTTCTGCCACAAAACCCTCTAATTCGCTGTACTCATTAATGGTTAGGCAAACCATCACAGTCTTCAGCCAATGGAAAATAGATCTTCCTAGAAGAAAAGTCACAATGAACAATAACCTCTAGACCAAAGCCTGGGAACCTGTTGCAAGTCTGAGCAATGAATAACATGGAGTTGGACTCTCACATAATAGTGGGCAGCGGCTCATCACTTGCTATTAATGTACAATATCATGCACACCGGGTTTCAGTCCTTGGTACCCTTTGCTGGGGTGCTGAGGGGAAGAGTGCTCCTCACTGTCAGGAAGGTCTTCCTGCAGTGCGGATTTGCCTCTAAGGAGATCCGTCAGCGCCAACTTGACAGCACGGTGCCCTGCGATGCTCTAATGAGCTACCCTGCACTATGTTTTATCTCCCTGTGAAACAAATCCTGCCAGACTTGCAAAGATGCTTATAGGATTTCTACTTCATACCCTTAAATAAACCTGTGATTTCAACCCACTATAACTTTTAAAATTGCCAAATGTTACATAAAAAAATGGTTGAATATAGGCAACTTTGTATCATTAGACCTAATTGTTAAGTGCTCAGGCCGATTTGATACCACAATACAGCTGTAGGAGGAAAGCAAGAATTAAAATCTGAATACACGATGTCTTATATGTTTCCCCCAAGGAAACCCTATTAGGTTAAAAGAGAAGGCAAATTCCTTTTAGCTGCACTTAGTGTTTGTGGAATATCTAGTCATATGATACCCGAGAATACACAGCATATAGAAGAGACCAACATTACCCTTGAGAATTTATCACCTGGGAAGATTTGGTGAAGTATAGAAAAATAGCCACCAATACCCAGAAATGTCATGGACTATTCTTATTTTTTTATGCTTCCTTTTATCTCCCCCTTTTTTGCCCCATGACACTGGTGTAATATTTGCCTCCTTTCTAGGACTGGTTACCTAATTTTCAGGACCAGAGCAAGGTCTTTTGTTTAAAAACTTAAGAATTCCAAGAGCATGATAGCTGAATATTAAACTGGGGTTCTTCCACACCTTGAGACCATAATGTCAAGTGAAATAAATCAGACCCACATGCTTAAATACTGTATGTTTTCTCCTATATGAGAAACTCAAATTATAAAAAAATAAAATTTAAAAAACGGGTAATAGGAAGTAGAGAGATAGAGCTTTCTCAGATGAGAAGCAGATCAAGAGATGAAAGGAGAGGAGAGGAAGAGGGAATGAAAAAAGGAATGAGGATGTGTCATATGTACTGCAAATATGTGCTAGTACAAAATAAGTAATAAAAGATAAATAAACAGGGGTCCTTCAGGTGTGGGACCCTGTGTAATCACCCATGTTACACAAAGCCAGTTCGATTTCTTTCTGTTTCTCATATGTGCCAGCTTCATTCCCACCCCAGGGCTTTTGCACCTGCTATTCTCTCAGCTCGGAATGCTCATGGCTGCCATTTGGCCATGTGCTTTCTTTTCCTACAGGCCATGTCTGACACCCTTGCCTAAAGAAGGTTCATTGTTGTCACCATGACACCGTGCTATTTTACTTTTCCTCCCATTTTGCTCTGTTGATTTCTTACTAATTTTTAATAGACTTATTTATTGCATAGTTCTTTACTGAGATATCTCTGCAGTAGAAGGGATTTTCTCTTGTTGACTTCCTCTGGTAAAGATGACTCCTAAAGTACTTGGTAATATGTAGTAAATTTTCAGTGAAAACATTTTTGATGAACAAATGAAGAAACTAGGTTATTTCCAACCTAATTTTTTAAATAAAAAGTCTTCCTTGGTCTTCAAGTTTTTGTTCTAGTAGTGAGACTCAGCAGAAGCATCACACATGCACACAAACACAAGAATGAACCAATGAATGAAATTCAAAACTTTATCTAATGCAATATATCAAATGTGGAATCTTCATTCAGTTGCCATTTACCAAGTGATTTATCTGTAGAAAGAATACTGGCTTCCAAGGATAAACTAGTTTTTAGAGGAAATTTTGCTATGGCTCTCACAACTTTAGAGTTTTAAAAATAAAAGTGCAAGTTAAGCATATATTAAAACATCGATATAAAACATTTCATAAAATATGGTGTATGTTTTGTATTACAACAATATCTACTTGGTAATGGAATATGGTTATAAAGACTGTTGTTAAGTCAGTATGAAACACTGTAAGAAAACTAAATGCAGCTCTGATTTTCTACAAAGTTAATCTTCACTTTAAAGTAGCTACATAATAAAAGTAAAATCCAAAAACCTAGGACTTTGAACCCTTGCAGAAAGGACTGGTATGAAAATAACCTTGACAGAGTCCACCTGAAGCTCATGTTAAATTAGAAAATCTCCTGCACACATATATTTAATGACCCCCTAAGACTTGACTCTACTTTTCCTGGCTCAACTGGTTCTGAATAGAGAGGTGGTACTGCATGCAAATCATCTCTTTTGTTGGTTTTATAGTTTCCAGCTTCATCCAGCTACAATTAGAAATTAAGAAAACAAGTTATAAGCATTAGCTGTTAAAGACATCCACACATATCCAAAGAGATATGCAACGCAAGCTAAATAGAAGGGCATTTGCAATTTAAAATATAATTCCCCATAATGAAAATGTAAAGCAGTCGTTCTGTTTTATTCGGCATGGCAGGTTAGGAATCCCTGTGAAGCTACATCGAAGCAAGGAGTAGATTAATAATTTAATTTGGTTCAGAACTGTGCAATAGGGCACCACAACCTTTCATTCAGCAACCAGCTGCTGACCCTGATATGGGTGAACCAATTAGACATCTCTATCTAATTGTTGGGTGACCCATCCAAAACTCACTAGGAATTTTCATTTTAAACAACACTCAACAGTCTGAAAGAATCCTGGTTATCCCCCTGGTGGAGATGGTTGATTTGATAGAAGTACACAAAGGACTTCTGCAAACAGGGGGGAAAAACTGCAAGATCATTTTAGAGTGTTCTGTAAAAGAACATCTTAATATAATGAGCCTTTCTCAGTCTCCCTTGGTGGAGCATCAGCCCTCTCAGATAACCCCACACAAAGCAAATACTATTCGTCTGAAGTTACATTTGCTCCTTGTTATCACAACTTATGCCACTTAATTCATTATTCAACGAATTCACTTTCTTGTTTATTAGATGCAAGGTAGCCGCTCATCCCTAAAGGCCATGTATGCAAAACACTGCTTGTAATCCTGTCACTTCAAACCTCTCTAGACTTTTACAATGCTTCATGAATTAGGGGGAAAGAAGCAAACACTTTAGATTTATTCCTGATGATATTAAATGTCTACATGATGAAAGAAATAAGAAAGGACCATGATTCTGAAATTTGTTGATTTGGAGAGCAGCTTTGGATGCTATCATTACAAGGAAAAGTTAGGAAATTCATGTGCTTCCTTTAAAATTATTCTACCTACATTAAAGACAAATAAATTAAATTCATTTCATTTCTTTTTTGGTATGAGGTTCCTTCAAAAATAGGTAATACTGAACAGCAAAGTGTTTTGAAAGTGCAGGCCAGTTCAATAATTCATGTGCTGCAAGTAGATATTAAATACATTTTAAAGCCTAGTACTTGATATTTCACAGCTGCTGTGTATAATTCTTTAACTATCTTTAATGTTGTGTTTAAAATCCATCGAAAATATTTTTAAAAATTTTAATATGGGTGTTCTAAGAACACTTTTGGTTGCCCTTGATAAGATGTAACATATTCTGAATAATAAAAGACTACATAATGTTGAACTCCACACAACAGAGTACAATGGTCAGAGATATTTCAGTTCAATTTGGTAATTCTGCACTATTAAAATCATTAAAATGTAAATGAATTACTGAATTAAACACACTTTCACAGCACTCTTAGCACAATTAATATTGTATAAAATTATCTGCATAATTATACACAGCGTGTTTACATAAAACAGCCAGGAGAAGAGCTACAAATCAGAGGCTGAGTGTAAAATATTTTAAACTGCATGCTGAAGTCCTCTAAATATGGAAATCTAAGTGGCTGTTTTACTATCGGTGCTTTACATGTAAGTGCACTGTTCTAAATTTCATGCTTTACTTCTTTAAATGCTAAATAATTCTATACTTATTTTTTAAATTCTTATATATATAAAACACATAGAATGTATTTTGTGTGTATTATTTACACAACTAAGAGCAATTATTTTCTTCAATTAATTTACTTTCTGAGCTCACTATCTGAGATTCAGCATTAGTTCACTAACAAAAGCCACAGCAAACAACATTTTAATGTCGCACAGCATGTAGAGAAATGCCTAGGACAAAAGAGTCAACATCTTCAGAAAAGAGGAGCCATTCAGACAGAACCTCATTTGTTGAACAGAGTTCTGACTTATAAAATAATATGTACAAAATTACTGGCAACTATTCCAAGAAAGGAAATGTACTTGGAAGCTCACATTCCTGTGGATACGATTGTAATATTGTCACTCTTCTAAAGCATCACTCATATTAATATAGTGATGAACAAATGGATTCACCTGAATAATTAACCTTTGCTGCAGCATAAATACCTTAGGTACAGATTAATGTTTTCTATTCAGCTTAAGACATAAACCTACCAGGGAAATCACACTCATGAAACATATTGAAAAAAATCAATTATTTCCTGCCACTCTGAAGAATTAGTATCAACAATTAAGTTGTGCAGTTTTTTTTTTAAAGCTTACATTCATTCGTCTGTACCCATTAAACAAAAATAGCAAATAGAGTGAAATGAAATTAACAAGAAGGGCCAATAAAATACAACTTTTTCTGTTGATACCTTAGATATATAACTTTATTCATTATTGTACAACTCTTGTTTTTTTTTTTTATTTTTACATGTGGGAGATTTAAAAAGTCACCCAGTGATTTTTATAGTGCAACCTTATGCTAGATAAAGATATTTAAGCTGTCAGTATAAACTGCTTCTGTTTTCATTTTGCATTTAATTTCAATGCCAGACTCAAGGCATAAATTTTTCATCACCTGCAATGCTATGAATAAAAGATTAAAAAAAGAACTGAGAAGAAATTCTAACACATGCGGTGCATGCAGCACATTGTGCAGACGCAGTATTCATAACTAGATGTTTAATTTCCATCTTTTTTTTTTTTTAACGTCAGGAACGTGATTATTTGGGTTAATACATCATGGAACTAATTCCCAGTATTTTACCTCTACAAAATTCAACTTTACCCAGTTTGGGCCAAATAGAGCATTCATCCCACTTGAAATCTAAAGTAAATGCCCCCGGATTTACATGCTATTTTGTTAGCACTGCAGGGTTCTATTACTCCCATAGTTCTAGAAGGGGATTACTTCAACTACATATATATTTTTTGTTTTATTCCATGAAATAGCACACGCATTAACCTTCCCTCAAAGTTCAATGAACTCAGAATGACTAAAATGGTCCCCCTAACGTTAGGTGCTCATTAAGGCCTGCTTCCTGTTCTAGGCTGGAGGATATAATCAACCCCAAGAGGAGAAATTATGACTCAGTGTTGAGACATTTTTATTTAGTACTTAGGACTGTTTTCTGTACCACAATGTATCTTCATTGTGATTTTATTAACCTCTGAAGGACACCCAGCCCTGAATAATTTCTAATTCTTGTCAATTGACTCTCGGTGAGCAAAAGATGGGTTGAAGCCCTTTCTTGTCTCTTCAGGAGGGTCCTGGGTCTGCCAGCCTCACCGTTGTGAAACTTCGCTTTGTGAGGGCAATCGACAACCTGCTGGGCCTGTGGAGGTGGGGGGAACAGCAAGAGTCATTCCCTAGGAGGTTAGCACTATCTAATTATGTCGGACTTCTTGTCTTTAGCACTAATTATTCAAACTAATCTGTGTGTGTGTGTGTGTGTGTGTGTGTGTGTGTCCCTGGGGACTGAACTCCAGAATATTCTAACGCTGAGCTATAGCCTTAGCCCTTTCAATCTTCTGTCTTGTGACACAGCCTTGCTGTCCTGCCCAGCTTTGCCTCAAACTTGCAGTCCTCCTGCCTCAGCCTCCCAAGTAGCTGGAATTACAGGTATATGCCTATTCAAACGAATTTTTTATGGTTACTGGACTGAAATATATAAAAACATTTGGAGCAAAATAAGCCAAATTGTATTCTATTGCATAACTATCAAAGGGGTATCAATTAGTTGGGCTGATTAGCAGATAGTGCTAGTGTGATGTAGATCTTTATTTAAATTCTGGCATGGGGGGGCAGTTAGAGTTACTTTGTTCCTTAGTCACTAGCAAATACTACATCCTACCAAGCTGTCTTATGTGCTATTGGTCGCCAAAATAACTTCAATATAACAGGTAGTATGGCTATGTTATGGAAAATTCATCTCTACAATGAAGCAGCAGGGGCTTCAGTTTCATATTTTGTAAGCATTGTACAGCAAAAATCAGTATTTTTTAGAAAGATATTTTTATTTTTGCTTATTGTTTATGACTGTAAAGCCAGTGCATATATCTTACAACTCTTTAATGGGATTTAATTAGCTAGACTTCATAATATCGCCACCGTGTTGGCAAGTTTAATTAAGCTTATTTTACAGATGAAAAAGCTCAAAAGTGAGAGGTTAAGTCACTTGTCTGAGGTCACATAGAATGTCAGGGGCACTTTTCAGACTAGAATCCCTGTCTTCTGTATCTCATTCCATTGTGATCCCCATGAGACTGCTCTGCCTCTATGGAAACAGCCTGGAGTCACAGTAATATGTCACTATATTATCACATTATTTTCCATTATGCTAGAAGACACAGCTTAGTGAAAAGAGATGGGGAGTCAAAGATTACAGATGTATCTCCCTTTAAGCAACACAAATGTATGGAAATTTGGATTTGCTAAACAGATAAATTAGAGGATGTCATGTATCACTCAGTCTGCGCTATCTCACATTGTTATTAATCACTTTGTTCTGCATGGTCTAACTCCCAAACTAGACATTAGGCACAAGGACCGTGTTTATATCTCTCTGAATTCATAGTAGGCATAAACACATATTCATTCATGACAGTGGTTTTTGACTGGGGAAGGATAGTAGAATATAAGCCTTCGTATCCCCATGGAAGTGGCTATATAGCCATGGGCTAAGCTATATGATGTTAGGCAGGAGTAGAATTTTGCTATTAGCAAGTCTAGTGTGATGTAGTGTATGAGGAAGACTTATGTGAGCAACCAAAACACAATGGGAAGTCCAAATACAAAGAGGACCCGTGGAGATGATGTACTTAGGGAAAATTCTTGCCAAGAAGAGATGAAAGAGCGGGACAGAGGACGCAGCTTGGTGCATGTATAGAAGGAGGGGACATCACTGCACAACCTAGCACCACATGTCACTGTGGATAGAGTGCTGGGTGAGAAGGAGTTGCTCAGAAGAGAAAATGCATGATATTGGGAGTGAGATGAAGAAAAACACTTTCTCAGTTTGGAAAATTATTATTCATAAGATATGTTTAGGTTATTTGCTTTCATCATGCCTGAAGTAATCTTATTTATGATAAAACTATTTTACCTAGAACTTTTCATAAATATGACAATTTTGTGAGTTAGAGTGTGCATGTGAAGAATTTTCTTCTTCAAGTAATCAACTGGAATTTGAGTCTCTTGGTGAGGGATGAAGTCGAGAAATATTGGGGCTGTTTTGTAAAATGAAGATCTGCTTTGGAGACTGATCTAAACATCTATTTGTTTTAGGAAAGAAACAGCAACCTAGGTAACAAATTCAAAGTCTAATATACATGTTCTCCTGAAATTGGTTATCACAAGTTTTTCATTCCAATACAGTCATATCCATCCTATTGATGTCTACCATTAAACCACTGGGATGCTTCAAAAAATAGCACTCTGAAGTCTAGGGCAGGTCTTATCACTAACTCCAGCAATACTTAAGAATAATTACTGTGTTTCTTATAAATGAATGCTTTGTGAAAGATTAGCAGAGCATGCAAATTTATCGCTCAACCTTGCTAAAAGCTCAAAAAGTTATAATCATATAGCTTGTTCTCAGGTGAAATATAGCATCTGCTCTCATGCTATATAGATTTACAGTATAATTATTGAGCAACATGGCTTAATTATTATCTTTTGATTTTTAAAATAATACTAATGAATATATACATTATGTTATCTGAGCTTTGGTGATAATTTGCATTCTTCAACATACAGAACAATTCACTGAGCATGTTTTTCAGAGATGGAATTTTCCCATCAGATGAGTGCCTGTGCCTATTAATGCAGGAGGTTCTAGGGTCTATGAACGTCCTGGCAGTAGGTACAAATTGTGCACACATGTCACATGCTTCTACTCAGAGAACTCTTAGAAGTTAAGAGGAATTCTTTGTCAAAAAAGGGATAAGAATTATTACTCCAGATCTTCTTGTGTTTACTTACAAGAAGTTAATATTTGTTTCTTTATAATAATAAAAGATCTATATTTTCAATTTGATTGCTTTATGGATTTTTGATTCCTCCAATCAATTTAAAAATGGTATATTTCTTTTGGAAAAAGAAAAATGGACATACATGAGAACCAAGAGATTATGCTAATTACAGTATTATCATATGAACACCAGCAGAGATTAACAGGGGCAGTTAAAGGTTTACTTTTCCTTGAGATTTTCAGTAAAAGTAAATTCTCTTTTTTAAGAAACATTAGATATACTGTAGTTCCTTCTAGGAAATAATGTGCTAGTCTACAACTCTTGAGATACTTTCTAGCTTTATGGTTTCCTTATTAAGAGCTTCTAGGAGATGTCAAAGAATTGTCTTCATTAACTGTCAACCAAGCACATCACTGAAGATGCAGGTTATACACAGTTAACCTGTATTTTAAAAAGGAAACCTGTTTGAAGCAAAATAGTTCGAACACACACACAGATACATACACAGAGAATGAGATGGTAGAAAACTGAGTGTTTAGATTTGTGCCATCAACTCACTGAACTCGCACAAACAAATTAAACTTGCCCCAAATTTTGAAATGTATTTTTTACAGTCATTTGCCCTGAGTTGCTTATGAGAAAAAAATTGAGTTATTAAATGTTTCTCCACATATCTAAGGTGATTTAAAAATTACAGGTTCTTAAATGTCACAGATCTGTGCAAACATAACTGCTAGGGAAGCAATCTGAGAATAGAGAGAGTTAATGAGTGAGTACTGAGACTTGTGAGCATATGAGAAATCTGAAAGAATGTGTTACTCAGTCTCTTAAGATTTTGTTTGGGGGTTAGATTGTATGTAGTTTTTTTTTTTTTTTCCCCTTCTGAAGACCTTCATTACATTACACAACTTCCTATAATCAATGTTACCAAAAGGCTGGGAAAACACATTTTTAATCATGAAATGATTTCTTGATAATGCACAACACAGTATTCAAAGAGTTAATTCAACATTCTATTGCCAAGAAATGTAATAAGTGGGAGCATATGTATGATGTTAAAAATAACATCTTTCATTATTACCTTTAAAATCAGTGCTGATTTCGAATGGCATAGATAAACATTTTTTCAAGTCATACTCTTGGGGAAACATTAATTTAATATGTTCTTCTGGACAATTGGTTCTATTTGGATCTCACAAAAAAAGCTTTTAATTCAAAGGGGAAAAGTATTAGAGGAAAATTATGAAAGGTTAAGGTTTATGAAATTTTGTTTGATTAAAAAAATCATGAGCCAGGACACCTTCTGTTTCTAATCATTTTTCTATTAACTTGTACTATTTTTTCCCCCAACCTGAAAGTGGGAGGTGAAATCTTACACTTAGTTCTATGGAGGCATTTGCCAATATATCAAGGCAATTAGATTTGGACACTTGGGAGAAGAGATGTAAGGCCAAAAACATTGTTAACAGTGGCTATTCTTGCTTTGGATTCTGTCCCCCCCCCCAACATTAATGGTATATTTTAAGTTATATAAGCTTATATATAGGAGTATCTATAAATACAGAACTACATGTAAATATAATGAAACAAAAAATACCACTTTTTCCCCATTAACACACCCCAGTATTGCACAATCAGTACTATGGGATTTAAGGTCTAGTTCACCAAAAAGGGATTGCAACTAAGCTATGAAATGGCACCAAAACTTGTAGAGATTATGCAGTAGTAAAAAGACAATTTTCTCAGGTTTCTCAAAGATGAAGAGCAAATAGACTGATATAATTGTAGATTTTTCTATGTGCAACAATCATACTGTAGGGTGATTGCTAATGCTTAAGAATGGACCACTTTTACTGTAAATAAGCAGTCATTCCACCATTTTTGTGTAAACTTCCATTACGTGGTAGCTATACACTAGCTGTTGAGTAATATAGTTCATTCAGTTATTGCATTAGGTAAATGCTAAATTCTGTAGCTGGGTGTGAGCTGTGGCAAGTGGGGTCTGACCTCTTGTTGACTCAAGGTAATTTCCAGGGATTCGCCTGGAGTCTAGGTAAACAAGTCACCTGTGAGTCATTCTACTCACAGTCCTGCCTGCTGTTCTACACCATAGCCATCATGACTGGGGACAGAAGAGTAAGCTCTGAGCTTTGCAGAAATGCAGCCAGGCCTGAGGTCTGGCCCCAGCTCTCCAGGATGCTCAGGCCACTGCAGCACAGGAAACAGATTCCCTTTCTTGCTTTTCTCGGGTTGCTGGAGATGCTGCCAGCCTTTCCTAGAAGTCTCCAGAAGCGCCACCTACCAGCACTGCTGCTGCTTCTGCGGTTTCACACAAAAGGCCCAAGAGAAGAGAGCTAGAAAGGGAAATGGCTCAAAGGCCCCATATTCCACTCAGAGCTCAAATAACAAATTCTGGGGAGTAAAGTGGAAATGGTGATATCTGATGAACAAATATAAAAATGAAAGAGCCCATTCTTAAGGGGGAAATGCTAAAGGTTGTCAATAAAAGATTCAGAGAGCAATTCCCTGAGATCCTCAAGATAGCCTCTGAGTGCATGGAGCTGGTTTTTGTCCTGGAGTTGAAGGAAGTCAAGCCAGATGGTAATTCCTACACCCTGACCACCATATTAGATCTCCCCAGTGATAACCCAGTCAGTGGCTTTCCCAAAACTGGGTTTCTCCTCTCTCTCTTCGGCAACATCTTGCATGGCTACTCTCCTGCTGAGAAAGGCGCCTGGGAATTCCTGATCACTTTAGGGGGTCACTAATAGGAGCATGGAGTTCATCCTTGGGGATGTCAGGAAGCTCATCACCATAGATCTGGTTCAGGAAATGTTCGTGGAGCACCACCAGGTTCCTGGCAGGGATCCTCCATGCTGTCAATTCCTGTGGAAACCTGGAGCCTAGGCTTAAACCAGTGAGACTGAAAAGTCCTGGAGTTTTTGGCCAGGGTCATTTGTTCTGACTTCCCGTGCTATTATGAAGAGGCTTTGAAAGAAGAAAAAGAGAGAGCCCAAGGCAAAGTTGTAGTGATGCCTGGAGCTACTGTTCAAACCAGTCTAAGCCCCAAGGCCAACTCCAGCCTCTCCACACCCTAGTGATAAGCCAGGCAGAATCTTCATTTTGTCGCTTAAAATGGCACAAAAGTAGATGATGCCATCATACTGTATGAATGATTATCATCATTGGTTTGAAAAATTTTGTTCTTGTACTACTCAAGTACTTTGTTTCCCACAGAATACTTATTTAGGTTTTTAGTGTAATTTGATGAATGTTATGGATTAAATATTTATTAGTGTTTACCAGGTCTAGTGATAAGGTATTGGTTTGCCTTGAAATACAAACTAGAATTCCTGAAATCATTTTGATGATCCACATCAAGATAACATGCTACTGAGGCAGGAATATCCTTGGAAATGTGAAATATCCACAGTGAAATATTTGGGATCAGCTGTGTGATAGTTAACTGTTCCATCATTTTGTATAGGAAGCACTCAACTGGACTAGCATAATTCTGAGTGTGACTAAATAGACTTACTGAAGACAGAAGGGCCAATCTGAGTGGAATACAAGGGAAAAAGCATATGGATCTGCTTCTGTTTCTTCTGAGGAGCTCTAGTCTTCTTCTTTACCTTGGACATCATCTCCTGTCTTCAAACACCCACCCTTCTGTCTTCCATGGCAGACTCTTCAGCTTCCTGACATAAGTTCCCACAGGACTCTACAGTGACCTTAAGGCTTTCTAACTTTGACAGAATTCTCCAGCGCTCCAGCCTGCAGACAGCTATTTTGCACTTTCACACCCAACTCTGTGGGCGGCCACTGTAACCCGACCTCATAAATCCTGATAAATTTATATATTTTATATTAATCTGTTTCTCTAGTGTGCACTGACTGATACAAGCTGCTCAGAGGGACAAAAGTAAGAGTTGCTCAATTCCTAGTTTTCTTTATTTGATTCAGTTTCTACTTTCATATATTTAAATGATTTATAATTATATTTGGTTATATTGTTCAAGAACATATAAGAAATAAAACCATCCAGAATTTGAGAATCTGCCTTTGGGAAGTTTTCAAGTTTTGTCCTGGGGCTGCAAAGACAAATGAGTCAGCTCCTGCTCATACAATGACAGATTCTGGGAGAACTATCACTATGGAAGTGGATGAGATTTTCTCTATTTCATAGAGAAGTAGGAAACAGTGGGAAGTAGACATGAAGGGAAGACATGACTTAATTCTTATTGCTAAGCAGCATTTTTGCCTAATGTTTTTGATTTTGTTTAGTTTGTTATTGACCTTGAATGCTGCATATTCTGTGATATCACCTGGTTTAAAACTTTTAAAAATATTTGAGGTACGTGCATGATAATGTTTCAGGTGAAAATCATTATAGTAATGATTAATGTCTTCATTAAAGGCAGAAACTAGTACAGAACTTACATTACATATCTTCTTCCCCTACTATATATAGCCTATTAAATCTCTACTGTTCACTATTCTACTGTCAGATCAATTTTGTTTTGTTACACTCCACACTATAAAAGAGAACAAGCAGTATTTTTGTGTATGGCTTATTTTTCTTAACCTATGTCTTCTATGTTCATCTGTGTTGTCATTAATGACAGTATATCCTCTTTATGACTGAATAGTATTCCACCACGTATATGTACCACATTTTCTTTATCCATTCTTTAGTTAAAAGGCACTTAGGTTGATTCTGACTTAGCTAATGTGAGTTATTTTTCAATGGTCTACTATACCCCTGCTAATCAGATGGGCTTTGACTTTTGGATCAAGAGTAACCTTTGGGTTTCCTACCACTGATATTTCAGTGTTTGTACTTCAGAGGGCTAGTTTGTACTTCAGAGGCCTAATGATAGTGAATGAAACTTTTGTGTACAAAGATTGATTATAGAAACAATATTGTACCTGTTTGTCATGAACGTAGGTTTTATGCAAGTTTTTGTAATGAGTTTCATTTTAACACAATAAAATTTTAAAGATTCTATTTTTTTTAAAAAAACACTAAATTGTTAATGTAACTCCAACTGCTCCTTTTTGTAAAGTATGCATATTAACTTTTCCCATTTGTTCAACTCCAGGGAGTAACTTTCACTTTTGTTAGGTAGCTAAGTGATTTTCATTGGTGCATATGTGAACATTTTTTAAAGAAAATTTCTGCAGATACAGAACTCTTACTCAAAATTTCATCTATATCTTATGTGCCAACTTATTTAAATTATTAATATTGAAATAGCTTTTGATCTCAGATCATCATTTTATAATCATTTTATCTATAACAGAGCAGGTTGGCTTTACCATCTCTATAATAATTCTGTTATGCTCTGAACTCAAGATTCATACTTTCAGTAAGCCTAAAATGATTATTTTATCAATTTATTTGTAAGCCTGTAGATAACTTTTTTAAAAAGTGAATTTTAGAGTGCCCCAATAAGAATGTAAAATAATTTATATGAAACACACAGTATACTATATAATACTACTAATTACCAGAGTTTCAGGGTAACTTAACTTGTTTTCAAGCGTTTGTCACATCAATACCTAGTAATAGTCCCATCTGTAATATATTAGAATAGAGCTGACTCAATGTATTAGTCTTCTGAAGATGCTTTTATGTAGTGTCCAGTATAAATAAATGATATTCTCTCTCTCTCTCTTTCTCTCTCTCTCTTTCTCTCTCCTTGTTGTGCTGCAGATAGAACACAGGGATTCACACATACTATGTAGGTTCCCTGTGACATTGAACTGAACCCCAAGATCCATTTTTAAAAATGTATAGTCTGCTTTGGTGGTGTATACTGGTAACCCCAGTATTCCTGGAGGCTGAGGCAGAAAGATTGCAAATTGAAGCCTAGCCAGGGCATTTAGTGACTTAGAAAGATCCTTTTTCAAAATTAAAATAAAAGGAGGAGGAACTGGAAACAGCTAGCCCAAAGGCCTTGAGTTCAGTCTTCAGTGCCAAACAAAAACCAAAACAAAACATCCACCAAAAAACTCAAAACAGAGTCTCACTAAATTTTCCAGGCTGGCCTTCCAGTCATGATACCCCTGCCTCAGTCTCCCAAGGATCTGGGACTACAGGACTCTGTGACACGTCAGCATATACTTTTTTTTTTTGATAGTTTATTTATTTTAAATTTATCCCCAAACCTTGGAAAAGATTGAACTAAGAATAAAGTTTTATGAAAATACTGTTTTTAATAGTTTTCTGGTGTCTTTCCCCAATGCTATTCTGATTTATATTATCTTTAAGATCTATCATAAATATATTACTACACATAATTATTCAGATATCCTAATTTGTTCTTGTG
The DNA here is from genome assembly GCA_004027455.1 of Hydrochoerus hydrochaeris. Classification (NCBI taxonomy): domain Eukaryota; kingdom Metazoa; phylum Chordata; class Mammalia; order Rodentia; family Hydrochaeridae; genus Hydrochoerus; species Hydrochoerus hydrochaeris. The sequence goes on along the minus strand of PVLA01001145.1, from coordinate 171,610 downwards.
ATTTACAATTAGTTTAAGCAGAAGTCAATATGCAGAAGTTGTTTTTTGGTGTTACATGCATGTCCATGGATATAAAACTCAAAAGATTTTCTTTCCTTCATAATATACTATAATATGGTTACAAGTGCATTGAAATTCATCTTGTTAGAATGGTAGTAATATATCCCACCAGGACTACTGTTCCTAGTAGCAATTTAAAATAATTATTGTGAGACTTGATGCTAGACATCAGGTTTGCAATAGAATTACAATGAGGGAAGTGTATTAGAGACAAAACATTGCTGGAAGAAAACTTCATAATGGCGCAATTTGGAACTAAGCCTCAATTTTACAGTAATAGATTCTCTTTATGATGGCACAAAGGAGTGAATGCACTTAGCAAATTTAAATCTATTATTAGTCACACTTTGTGGATTGCAGTGCAAAAAGGAGAAAAGACATTAGCTTTTTAAGTATGTTCTTATATAAAACAAGTTCTAGTAAGAACAGCCTCATATAAAATCTTCTCGTTACAGTTCAGAAGTACTGTCAGTCTTTGTAATAGCAGGGAATTGTCCAGGTTTAGACGTCTCTCCAAAAATAGTTCGGGGGGGGGTCCTCTAATTTTAAATTATAAGTTTCTGAATTCGGGGTATATCCAACATCAGAACATCATTTCTTATTTACAGAAATAGACTACAGAATAAGAAAGACAGAGCTAATTTGGTCTCTGATTCTTACTGTGATCCGTCTCCTTCAATGAAGAAGTGTGTGTGGTGCACATTAGCACCACACCAATGAAAGGCAACAGAACCCAGCAGTGTTAAGCCAGTGGAATTCATCGAAAGTAAAACGAGTTGCAACTGGCAGTTTCACAAAAGAAACAAGCAGCAACAAATCAAAAGCAAAATACCCAAGTCCAACCTTCCATTTTCAAATTAACTAAAATGTTGCATCTTTGTTTTAATTGTGATCCATTTTGCTATCCCATGTTAAAATTTTACCCAGTAAAACACTTGATAATAGCATGCCAGTTTAAAAGTAACATGAAACATTTCAATAGTAAGGATAGAACTGTGATCCTTCAGAAATAGTAAGTATAAATCTTATCTGAGATGTTTCACTTTATCTGCAAGAATGAATGAGAGCACTCAGTTGAGTTGGGAAGGTTAAGTTTATATACAATTTGATGTTGTTAGATTGAGGAATAACAACACAGGATGGACAAATAATGATTACCTTTAAAATAGACTTCTATGCCAAACAAATGGGATAGTTACAAATTAATAGTCCAAATGAGTGACTTTAAAAAGGCATTTCCATCAATTATCCACATTAACTCTCTGTATTTACAATTAATATTACTATACTATGATTTTTCTTTCTTCTATATTCATCTGTATTCACCTTTGTTTAGACATTTATGTACATATTTATCCAACTGAGTTGCAGTTAGTGGTTTGTACCTAGGGTTTGCATAAACTCAACTCTGACAATACTGAATTAGTCTAAAATATCCTACATACTCTCTTTCCTTCACACCAAAGACAATAACTTTTCCAGTTTTTCCTCCATTTCTTGGTCCTCAGTGTGTAACAATATTGTATTTCAGCACTATCGCATGGCCTTCTCTCTGCATACTGTCTGGTTTCCTCTGCTCCATGGCTTTAGTTAGCATCTGTGTTAGTGATCACTCAAACCTAGCTTTGCTTAAATCCAAATCCATTTAACCATCTGCCTCCTGAGTATCTATCCTTAGACATTCTCTGGACATTTTAAATGTAACCTTATCAATCCTGAATTTGACATCTTCTTTCTCCCCTAAACTGAAGATATTCTTTTCAAGTGTAGTCTGTCTTAGTGAAATACCTTGCTCAGTTTTCCAAGTTATAAGCCATCTACCATCTCTAAAGTATGTCTTCTTTTTCTACATGTAACCCATCTCCAGGGTCAGATACTTCTACCTCCTACTTCATAAACTTACCCACTTCCCTATATTCCCATCCCCACTGTCCTAATTTAGGCAACTATCATTTCTCTGTAGAATTACTGTGACAACCTTCCATTTTTTTCTCATTGTAATACAAATAAACTCTCCATTTTACAAAAGGAAAGATTCTTCCAAATTATTTTCTAAAAATGATAAAATATTAAATGTAAATACATAAATTTATTTTTATAACCCTTAGGGAAATGTGCCCAAATAAATATAAATCACAAAGATGGAAAACTTTGCAATACATATAACACAGGGTTAATGTTGTTAATTTGTAAAGAACTTTTACAAAGCAGTATTTAAAAGAAATATGGACAGGGGACTTATGCAAAAAAAGTACATTTAAAAAGTGGATTTTAAGAATATAAAATGATTTGCTTTACTCATAAAGGAAATGCAAATTAAAATTATATATTTTTTACCTCTCAGATTGTGGGATTTAAAAGCTGGAGGCATGAGTATGTGTGTAAATAAATCCTATTCATACTATCCATGGCTTTGAACATTAGTATAATCTCTTTGAAGAAAAATTTGGAATAAATAGCTGTTAAAATTTAAACAATTTTATCATTTAAAATTTAAATAGTTATCTTTAATCAAATTCTAGAGTAATATCCTGAAAAAACATTAGCATATCTGTTTTTTATTTTTAAAAAAGCAAAATAAAAAATGGTAGAAATGATACAGAATTTAAAAAAAACAACATTAAATAACTACTTCTGAGATAGCAATACATATTAACTAACATTAGCATATCTATATCAAAATAAGTAAATAGCAATGTTCATTGCAGCAAATTTTGTAATAAGTAATAAGTAAAAGATCACTTGAATATTGATCAGTTGACATTGGAATAAATAATTTGTGGAAATACATATTCTACAGTATTAGAAAAAGTTAAAAAGAATAATGCCGATCTTCACAGAGTTGTATGGAAAAAGTAAGACACTGGTTAGTTTGAAAAATAATTTCTGGAGGAGCTAAAGATGACTGATCAGTGAATAACAAAATACAGAGCCTCCGTGAGAAACAACTCATATGCCAGAATAAAACATCCTGGAGAGATCCAGACAGGGAGAGATGGATCCTCTTGACACAGGAAGAAATTAAAACGTAAAAAAGCTCATCAAACACGCAGTCTCAGGGCTACAATTGGAACAGTTAAAATTACTGGACATGGCGTTTTCACGGTGACACGGCATTTTCACTGCAACCTGCCAAGTTTGCCCTAGCCTGAATCTGCAAATTTGCACTGGCCAGCAGAGCCACCCAAACTCACTCTCGCCGCCACTCACAGGAGCTACAGCTGTGCTAAGTCAGGTTGATGAGCCCAATGGAGAGCGGAGCTGGCGAAGGGACCTTCATTAATCCACAGTCAGTGCTGGGAATGAGACCCCCTCATGGGAAGGGCATGACCAAATGGGCAACATGTTGGAATCAGGCAGGAGGAGCCTGAACTGGGAGTAACAGTGACTTCAGTTGGTTGCTCCCTCCCCAGAGTGGATTCATGGGATTTGCTTGGACTAGGTCACACCCTTGGCCGGGACCCAATAAGCCATCCCAAATCAATTCCCTGTGCCTAGCACGCACTAACCTGATGAAGGCCCCTGAAGTTTGGCTGGCCCAGTGGGGATGGGTCAGCATACACAGCCCCTGCTTACACCTCAGTGACAAGAGCAGGCAGGAGAGTGCAGAGGTCCCTCACCAGCATGCTTTGGAGGAACCATGGCCAACAGAGAAAGGGGCTGGGACCTCCACTGTACACCTCTGTGGAGGAAGCCAGGACCATGACAGGAGAGAGAGGCAAGAGGAGGAGGCCCCCAGCCCAGAACCCTGAGAGCACTGATCCAGGAGAGGGAAAAACAAGGGAGACTGAGGCTGGAAAACATGCAACATCAGACATGGCTTCAATAGACATTAATTGATATCTTCGGGACCTTGTAGACAAGCTCAAAACTGAAATATTAAATCAGGTAAAGCAAGATATGAGTAGAGTAATAAAAGAAATGTTCTCAGGAATCATCTTTCAGGAAGATACAGATGGAAGAAGGGAGGAACACAAAAAAAGGAGAGAAATATTCGATAAAGAAAATATATAATACATGAAGCAGATTCAAAGAGATTACCAGGAAATTAAAAACTCCATTGAAAGTTGGCCAAACTCATTAAAAGAAACTAAGGATAGACTATCAAAACTTGAAGACAAGTTTGCAATGTGTGATCATGAAAGGAAAGATCTCTTAAAAATAACAAGGAAACAGGCAGTAACAATACAAAGGCTAGAAGATGACAAGGGAATCTATAATTTAAGAATAAGAAATGTGAATGATGAAACAGGAATATCAACAGGTGAATTACAAAGGCTATTCATGGAAATAATTAAGGAAATCTTCCCAAGCATGGGAAAAGAAAATGACATTCGGTTATGTGAGGCATACAGACCTCCAGACACCTATAACCAAAACAGAGCTACACCCAGACATACAATAATCAAGATACCAGAAATTCAATATAAAAACAGAATATTAAAAGCTGTCAGAGAAAAGAAACAGATTACCTATAAGGGTAAGCCCATCAAGATCATGGCAGACTTCTCGACACAGACCATCAGATCAAGAAGAGCTTGGAACGAAGTATTCCAAGCCCTGAAAGAAAATAACCTCCAGCCCAGATTAATGTATCCTGCAAAGCTGTCACTAGAGAGTAATGGAGAAACAAGATGCTTCCATGACAAAGAGGAACTGGGGGAATTTGTGACCACCAATCCAACCCTACAGAGAATACTGAAGGACATTCCAGAGAGAGAGAGAAAAAAAAAACACCAGGATTTTAGGAACAGTGACAGAAAGGCCTCAATGAGTGCAGCAGGTAGTAGAATGAAGGAGAAAAGTAGACAAACAAAGGCATAGCAGAAAAATAGCATAGCAGAAATAAGGCAGAGAAGGATGGCTAGAATCTCTAACATAGATGGCCTTGATACCCTATATTGTTAATAGTGCACCAGGATTTAAAACCCACATTACTCACACCACTCTGCTGAGATGTATTATATTCTGTTTCAGTCATTCTACCTGTACTAGATTTGAGGGCACAGACAGTTATCCTGAAAATAACAGGATATAGTACGGTAATCATCCTTAATTTCCTATTAACTTAATCTAAAGCTCTGTATAACCTACACTGTTTTACCATGACTGATCATAATCGAATCTGGTTTGTTGGATTGCTGTTTTATATTGATAGATTTTATTCAAAGCTGTTATGATTGATAGTATCAAGTCTGAGAGTATAGGCAACTGCACTGAAGATGACAAGATCCACTAGAATATCCACTCTGGTTTGATTATTAGCTGCCTTTGAAGTTTTATACTGTCTACAATGTTTTATTTTTACTAATATTGTTATGTACTGCTATATTCAATTATACTGCTGTATTCAATTATGCCTGATGACATACACAGTTCTATTGATGATAATAAGAAACAACACAGTAATCATTGTAGATTACCTTGTACTGTGGTTTTATGCAACTTTTTGGCTTCATGTCTTTATAGGAATATATTTTGTTTTATCTTGCTATGTTTTGTTTTTCCCTCTAATACAGAAAGGATAGAAATAGATGTAGAGACTCATGTATGTATAGCTGTTTACAGTCTCACTGCTTGAATATCTACTTTGTATGCTTTAATTTTGTAACTTGAACCAGTATTTCTAAGAGGACAATATGTAACTTATAAATTAGTGATTTCTTACTGTTTATCTTTTTTATTATGAAATTCTGTATTATTTCTACCCTTTACATGTTTTTTTCTCTTTAAATAAAAAAAAAGATTAAAAAAAAAGAAAAATAATTTCTTAGGGTCAGGGATTTAACTCAACAGCAGAAGTGCCTGCCTGGCAGGAGCAAGGTCATGAGTTTGATCCCCAGCTCAAAAAGAAAAAAGAAAGAAAGAAAGAAAGAAAGCAAGAAAGAAAGAAAAGAAAAATAAGTTCCTTTTGTATAAAGAATGTATAAGCATATATAGAAATTCTCTGAAAAATCAATAAAAATGTTCACAGGGATCACTTTTGGGGATCCCTGTTATACCATGTCATGTATTTCTATTTCAATAAATAGAAAGGCAACTATAAAGTTACAAACACTGCCTTGTTATTCCTGTTAAAGAGTTTTCATAGCTTCTAACTAGTCCTAGAATACTATTCATGTTTCTTAACAAAACTTATGGTATATTAAGGCCACACCCTAGCATCAGGGTGAAACTTGAACCTTGTCTTGAATACTGTCTCTGGTCACCATGAACTATCTCATTTTCTCAAAGACATTTGAAATAATTCTTTCTACACTGTTAACTTTTGCCTGGCTATGGATCTGGCCTCAGCTTGATACCTACTTGCACCAAGAAGGTGTCTCTGAACTTCATGTCCATTTTTATAAAATTTATCACATTTAATGTTTAATCATAAATCTTTCCCACTATTAGACTATAAGTTCCATGAAAACAGGCACCACAGCCCCATAATAATTGTAATCCCAGTGATTAACATAATGGCAGGCATGCGGTATTGTTATGGTGTATATCTAAAACATCCTCCCAAATCTTGTCCATTGGGAATGCTTATTAGATCACTGAGTACTATACTCATGGTGGATTCACTCATTAATTTGTTTAGTAGTAATTCATGTGCTGTTAGGAGGTAGGGCCTGGTTGGTGGGATCAGCAGGGTATAACCTGGAAAAGTATATTCTTGCCTCTGGCTTCTCCCTTCTTTCTCTTTTTGTGCTTTCTGACTGCCATGAGGTGAGCAGCTTTCCTCCACTATGCATTTCCACCTTGCTTCTTCTGCCTTCGAGCCAGACAACCATGGTCTGAAACACCAAAATTCTGAGACAAATTAAACCTCATTTCTTTATGTTGTGATTATTGAGTATTTTGAAATTGTTGCACTGTTATTATTTGATTGTATGAAATGATCAATTTCTTTGTTTACTTCTTTGAAGACTCACTAATTATTCAAGAGTGTGTTATTTAATCTCCAGGTGTTTGTAAAATTTCTGTGGTTTCTTTTGCCACTGATTTCTAGTTTTAGTGTACTATGATCTGATAATATACATGAAATGATTTCTTTCTTCCCCTCTCTCTCTCTTTCTTTTCTCTCTCTCTCTCTCTCTCTGTATCAAGGATTGAATCCAGGGATGCTGTGCCACTAAGCTATATGTCTAGCCCCTTTTTTTTCTTGAGATTAGATCTCATTAAGATGCCCAGGCAGATTTCAAACTGGTGTTCCTCCTGCCTCAGCTTCTCCCATTTCTAGAATCACAGGCCTGTACCACCATGTCCATCTACATACCTAATTTCATTTCTTTTGAATTTATTTAAGCAAGTTTTACAGTCTAGTATGTGGTCTTTTATTTGAAAAAGTTCTATGTGGCTGAGAAGAATGTGTATTCTGTTATAGTAGAATAAAGGATACTATAGATACCTATTAAATCCATTTGTTCCAAGGTGTGGTTCAACTATGATATTTCTTTTGTTGAATTTACTGTTATTTGGCACATGTATATTTACAATCATCATGTCTACCTGTTGAATCATCTTCTTAACTAATATGCAGTGACCTTCTTTCTGAAATCTGCTCTGTCTGGAAATAGAATAGCTACTTCTGCTTGGTTTTAACCTTTCATTGCATAACTCAGAGATACAAGTTTAAATATCCATGGTTCATATATATGAGAAATGTGAGGTATAAATAACTTAAAAGGAAAAATAAAGGATAGATAATAGTAATTATAGATATCTTTTGCAAGTGGAAAATGAATCTAGAAATGGAGGGAGGGAAAAGAGGGGGAAGGGGAAACAAAAAGAATTAACATGTATATGTACTCACTTTCCACAAGGAATGTAATCACTATTTACTGAAAACATATCCTCATAAACGTCTGATTTGTTTTAGATGCCTTCAAGGTGTTTTAGGAAGTAGTTAGACCTCATCCATCACAAGAACAAGGGTTTAAAAAGGTAAACTCCTTTGAAACAATTTTCTTTGAGAAGAGAGCCTTAGGGTGTGCTGCTTAATCAGGGACACCTAAAATAGTTATCCTAGAGTTCATCCAGGCAAGCACTCAGAGGCCTTTGTAGCAACAGTCCAAGGGAACCACGCTACTGTTAAAGCTGTTGGTAGACCTTGGTATTATCCACATGGTACTAGTTATCCAGGCATACAAAATAAAAGAGTTATGGTGTCATAGAGGCTTCCCCCAACATTGCTGAGGAAGGTCAGGAAGGGCAAGAAATTTGCCTCTTTGAGGCGAATGCATGAAGTTGTGAGAGTGAAGCCATAGGCTCAGTGGCAGCCCCAAGAAGTTAGAGATGCCAGAAATGTGAAATGTCTGCTGAAAAAATTGCAGACAGTGAGCAAACGCAAGCCAAGAGAAAGAGTATGTGGCTTTAGCCAGCAATTGTACAATGGTGGGGCCACTAGAGCCCTTAGGAGTTCATATCTCACCACATACTCCCCTAGTTGTCATACATGAAGATATAAGATTTAATGCCTACTGGATTTAAATCTTTTCCTTTCTATTTTCTCCCTCTTTCTCTTTCTCTTTCTCTCTCAGAATGGAAATTTATTGTGTATGATTGTTTATTGGCAGTATTTAATTTTCTTTTTCATTTTCGTAGGGGTTCAAAGCTAAGAGTTTGCTTTGAGTCTCTAAGGAGACTTTGAACTTGGACTTTTCAGTGGAGCTGCAACTGTTAAGACACTTGAAACTCTTAGAGATGGGCTAAATGCATTTTTTTCATAATGAGATAGACATGAGCATTTGGGGGGGCCAGGATGGAACACTATGGGTTAGATCTAAAATGTTCCCAAAATTCTCAAATGTTTGAAAGTTGATTGGACCATGGGGCACTGTACTCATCAGTGGATTCATTCTTTATTTAGTTCAGTAGTTCACATATTGTTAGATAGTGACACTTGTTGGAGGTGTGGACAGTGAGGTTTAACCTGGAAGGATGTAATCTTGTCTCCACATTTTCTCCTTTCTGTTTGGTTCTTGGTTTCCGTCAGGTGGGAGAACAGCCTTCTCCTACCAGTCCCTTCCAGCATGCTCTTTCTGCCTTGGAGCTAGCTGACTATGATTGAAACCTCCAAATCATGAGCCAGGCTAAATCTTTTCTCCTTTAAATTGTGTGTATTGGGTATTTTGTTCTAGTGTCAGGAAAGTGATTAATACCAGTAAGTACTGATTGAATAGTCTTTGCATAAATATATGCATAAGAATGTAAAACTCAAGTAAAAAATATATATCCTTATTAATTTAAGGGTTATTAAACAGCTACCATGTGTCCAAATTATAATAGATACTTGGGAAGTAAAACATAGAATGAGCTGGATGTGGGTATTTGAGGTTGATAAAACTCATATAGTGGTTCAAAATAACTAAAAGCACGCAAATAATGGCAAATGAACATTTGAAACTTTGTCAGTGCCTAAGGGCATGGAATAAAAGAATAAACAAACTTGGAAGGAATGCATATGAGCAGTAGTGAATGGGAGATTTTAACTCTACATACTGAAGAAGATTTATAGCAATGGGAATAAAGGGCTTTTTAACTGAGGGCAAAAATGTGAGACTGCAGGAGACTCTGGGAAGCAGGAATAGAAAATGGAAGATAAATAATTAAAATTGCTTGTTTTGTTATATAATTTTATGAAAGCACCATTTCCAACCAAGTCAGGTATTGCTACACTTCAAAGTCGACCCACAGATGCCAACACAGAGAAGTCTCCCATTGTCCTCTCTAAACATTAGGATAGAAACCCTATTGCTTAGTTGTACTTTGTGCCTCAAACTGTCCAGTTTTCATAGGATTTGTCGTGAGTGGAGAGATCTAGGCCACTAAGCCCTTCTGAAATCTTGAAAGAAATATAAAAACAAAATATCCAATTAATAAAAATTACTCATCCAAAAATAGCATAGGGAGGACCTTTATTCCTCATATATTAGTAGCAACATTAATAGCCTGTTGTTCATATCTGGAACCTCAATCCTCGAAGATTCTTCCTACTCAGTAGTCTGTCATATCTGACCCTTTTCATTCCATTTCTATGACTGTTGTCTCTTGGACTAAGCCCTGGCACTTCTTTCCTGGAGAACTACTTGATTTCTTCATTCTTTTTCCATTTAAGATCTATTTTTTCCCCTCAATTTAACCAGAATCAGAATTCTATACCATGGCACTGTCTTCTCTTTCCATTCCTTGTGCTTTCTCAATTGGTGATCATTTCTACCATTAAGAAAATCACTTGTACAATAATGACTTTCAAGTTTATGCTTTAGTCTTTAGTTTCTTACTGAGTTTCCAGTAGAAAACTCAACATGTCCAGTGTCTCTCATTTTTCCCATGACATCACCTTGTTCTCAGAGGACCAGATTACGATCTCCTCCCCTCCCACACATACATATTTATTTAACATACTTTTCTAACGCTGCCAAATGTTTCCAGAATGTTTACTTTCTTTCCAAGTCAGCTGCACTGCACAAACTTTAGTCTCAACATCTCTAGCTGGGAAAGTCCAGTTTTATGACACCTGTTTTTCAAGTCTGAAATATTGTCTACCTCCAGGCCATCTTCTGTTCTGGGAGGATAGCCTTGTAATAAGACCATTCTAATGAATTACCAAAATATTTGGCATAGGGATCACTGTTACTTGATTCCAAATGCTGTGAACACCTTGTCTCCAACCACATTTTCCACGCGCCTACTTTTTCACCCCAATGAACTACTCTCTATTTTCTTGGTACTGGGGATTGAACTCACGACTGCATGCTTGTAAGGCATGCGCTTATGCCACTGAGCTAAATCCCCAGCCACTACTCTCTATTTTCAAACAGTGCCAAGTTTTTTGCATATCTCTGTGTCTCTGCCAATGCAATTTCCTCAGCCCTTCCCCTCTTCCCATCTGGCCAGTTCCTATTACTCCTTTCTTTCAATCTCACAAGTCATCTCTTACATGCAGTCTTTCCCCTCTGCTCCCAAGCTGAATTAGATTGCTTATCTGTATTCTGATATAACATTAAACACACACATAAAAATATGTCAGCTTTTTGAGGATAAGCACTACTAAGCTAGTTCAATGGCTAAACTGTGAGTTCTTTCATTCCTCTAGCAGGGTTTGACAAATACAAAACCTTTAATACATGTGTGTTGACTGAAATAGTAGAAAAGCTTATAAGCCTTTGCTTTCCGTATCATAGTTTATGAGACTGTCAATGAAAGAACTTCTTCAAATTGTCTCTTCCTCCCCAAATATCATTTTTCATTATCTCTTAAACCTCAGAAAAAGGGATTTTGCCTTATGTAGGTCATAAATATTTTTTATTGGCATTTACATCCATTTCTGAACCGTCTCTCATACTATTTTCTCTCTTTGGAAAGGTTTCTGTGTCTTTTGCCAGTATAAAGTTTCCAAGGATATTTCTAACCCCAGCTTAGAAACCCTTCTAATATTTTGTGCTGATTGTGGACTAAACTTGTGTCCTCTTAACTCCACACTATCTGTATGGCATGATTCATTGTGTATACATGTACACATAACTGCACACACATTTTGTTCATTGGTTCAACCCTGTGAAATTGCCAATATTCAAATATGCTTCTAAAATGGTAATGCCATGTACTTCAACCTCCCTATAACTTTTTGAAGGCAGATTACTATGTCACAAAGTGTGTTGTGTTTTCTTTTCCTTTTTTTTTTTTGGCCTAGAGTTATCATTGGCATAATTCTACGCAGACAGTACCCATGTGGTTCCTGTGAGCCTCCAATAACTTTCCTGTAAATAAAAACAATTTAAATGATAATGCCAAAATCTCATTTGCCTTTTTCATTTTGTTGAGATTTGCAAAAGCGATGGTGAATAAAACCACTAGTGCTTATACAAGTCAATGCAGTGGTACCAGACTCATACTCATTGCCTCATGGTTTTATTTATATTTTAAACACCATTGGCACTTAGGAATGCTCTTGATGAAGCAGAAAAAAAAGAAAAGAAAAAGGTTTGTGCTGAATCATGATTCTTGCACAGTCATCCTTTCCAACGTTATGTTATGAAATGAGAATACACATAAAAGTCACCAGTAAAATCCTCGAGTACAATGACTGCCTATTAAGAAAGCATTCATGTTGAGGTGCAGGTTAAACTGGCTACTTTCATCATGGAATATCAGCTTTCCATGGAAAAACAACTGCAACTGACAGGTATTTGGTGGTTACAATTTCAACATGAAACTAAGCATGACTGTCATTTTGAAGAACACTATTGACATTGTTTCTTGCCAATGATAAAATTCAACCATCCAAGCAATATCAGAATTTTGGAAAATTTATATGTACTTCCATTAACTTGACAGCTTCTTAATATTTAACTTTTTTTCTGTGATCACAGGGATATTTTGATACTGTATAATAAATACATCAATATTTGAAGATCAGTAGGTCAGTCGTTTCCAAATGAACAATACATAACATTTTAAAATCTTACACGGTAAAAGACCTAAAGTGTAATACTATGGTTTCAGATTTTACATTGCAACAAAACTTTAAGAAACTACCAGTGTTAGCTCCAGGCTAAGGGCCCGCCCTGGTAACCATGAGGTCATGAGTTGGATCCTGGGTGCAAAAAAACCCAAAAAAACCAAAAACAAACCTACCAGTGTTGAATTTTGGTGCACTATTAAAAAATAATATCTAAAAGTACTAGAAATGGTAGGTAAACAAAAACTCTTCCTTTCTTTCTTAATTACACTTATGTATAAAGTCAGATTTTCTTCACATACTTCAATCAAAGTGATGTATCAAAGCAGATTCAGTGTAAAAGTAGAGAAAAGAATCTGGGTGTATGAATTCAGACATAAAGATGTTTTTAAAAATGCAAAGCAGTGACACTCATTATTATTTTTGGGGGGTGTGGAAAATATAGGCATTTCATGAAATACATTATTTGGTTTATTATGTAATCAGTATATTGCTATTGTCAAGCAAATTAAATACTTTTAAAGCATCTCAGTTTTTCTTTTTTATTTAGAGAAAAAAAGCAAAACAAAAAAGGGTAGAAATAATACATAATTCCAAAAACAAACAGTAAGAAATCATTAATTGATAAATCACATATTGTTATCTTAGAAGTAGTTGCTCAAGTCACAAAATCAAAGCATAAAAGTGGACAATCAAACAATGACAGTGCAAACCATTCTGTTTGATGAACTAACAAAAACTTAGTCATATGGCTACCTATCTTGCACACTTAAACATACATAGCATTATATCCTTTAGAGCACGTTCTTTTCCTTTCATTATCACAATATCTATTTCACTTTTAATGTCTTTTATGGCTTATGTCTAGATGTCTTCCTCACACCTCACATCTGCATGGGTGTGGGGGGGCTTTTGGGAGGTTGTGGAGCTTGTGTGTGATCACTGGATTAGATCAGTGAGGAGTTTACAGTTGTCTGTGGTGTTGTGTGGTAAAGCCTGGAGGGATGAGCTGGGTCACTGTTAGAGGGCCTGGAAGGATATACATCCCTCCTCCTTTGAAATTTGCTTTGCTTCCTGCTTGCTATGCCATGGCTGTTTCTCCTCTGCCATGTCACCCTGCCTTAGAGTAGCAGACTCTGGACTGAAACTTCTACTAACTATGAGCCAAAATAAACCTTCCCTACTTTAAACTGTGAGTGTTGGATATTTTGTCTTGGCAATGAGAAAGTAGCTAAGACAATTTCCACTATATTAAGTATTAATAGAAAGAATCCATGCAGATGAAAATTCTTTGGGGTTCCTCAATAATTTTTAAGAATTCAAGAGCTCTGAGATCAAAGATTTGAGAACTACTGTAGCAGATGCTCAATAAATAGTGGTGAGTTTGTGAACCAATGAAGCAATATGAAGGAAGAAAAGGCTGAGGTGATATCAAGCTAGTTATGTGGAGGTTCACTTTCATATTCACTGTGCTTCAAACATTAGACTATTTCCATACCATATTCCATTAGACTATTCCATATCATATTCCATGGTATGGAAAAATGTGCAAAGATTAAATATTATTCAGAGAGCTGCAAGTGTCCTATAAGAAACAAGTCAACTGAAGCTCAGTTGCAAGTGAAAGAATAATTATCTTTTTAAAATTTCAAATTAAAGAGGACTCATGGAGTGGATGTCTCTCTCAACTTACTGTGGTTCTGAATCTCAGGCAAAATCTTTAAGCACAACTCTTTGACTCCTCATTAACTGGCTCTAGAAAATGAATTATGAGAACAACCATCGCCGCGTGCTTTCTGCGAGTCTGGCACAATGCTGGAAAGTAGCCAGTTCACTATCACTGACTGCGTTGTCACAACACACCTCCTCTGGGTGGGACGGGTGTGGGGAATGGTGGCAGCAGAACACTCAGGCAGCTGCTGTCTGGGGAAGAAAGTGAGGTAACCACCAGGGGAGGGAAAGCAGCAACACTTTGCACTGAATTTCAAATTTCAGAAAAATGTGGCAAAGTTGTTGACTGCTGAGAAACCATAGCAGCAGACAGATTAGTCTGCTATGCTACAAATAGAAACAGGGTAGCTCTTTCAGAGCAAAGGCACTGGGCCAAATGAGACTAAGAGGCAGCAGCAGCTGCAGTCCCAAATGAAAGGAGAATGTTCATAATGTATTCCAGGGCAAAGCAAAGTTGGTCGTGATCTGCCTAATTGATCAGTCACACCTGCACAGGTGGAGACCAGCAGCCTGATCCAGAACTGGTGCCCAATTTCGCAGTAAGCATTCTTTTCTCAGGGAGTTCCCACTCATATTGTATTTGTGTCTCATAGAATAAGATTTTTAAAGCCTAACATTCCAGTTATTCTTGTACAAACTTGATTTTTCCATCTCTGGTGTACACCTACTAAAGGCCACTCACTCCTCAAAATCCACAGCACAGTCTCATGGGTGTAGTAAGTGCTCGATACATAGCATTGAATATACGAATGATAAAATTAGCAAAACTGTCACCATCCTGCTGTCACATCAGTATTCATCTCTTTATCTAACGAATATTTGTCCAGCTCTTATTACATACAAGGTAATACATGATAGGTTATTGCCTTGGGCACCTTAAAGTGACCTAGACATGGCTATTTCCCTTAAAGAATAACTGGTTCATTAATTTGAATTAGTCCCTTCACTGAGAGATAAGTATAGATATAATAGACATCTTCTCTTTTCCTTTTGGCCACAATTGTCATACAACCATGTCCAGAAATGATCAACAAATCAAAGAAGCATATAAATGACATTCTTTTTTCTAAACTAGTAATTTACTTTTTTGTCTTCAGTTAATTCAATGAGCTAAAAAAAATATGACTTAGAAACAATATGACAAATATGACTAGATTCAAACAATAACATGTTATTCAAACAATAACATGTTATTTACTTCAAAAAATGTATATTTCTTACACATGACCTGGATCACATGCTCACTTCTGAACCAATCACTGAGGCCATGGAGACTTGATGCTTGATTGGTTCAGAGTTTACATGGAACATAACCCCTGAGGAAAGATTCTTTTCTGCCTTCCTTGCTACAGTATCACCAGCACTCAGTGAAGTTACTAGCTCAGGATAGATACTTGATATTCATTGGCAAAAAAAAAAAAGACAAAAAATACATTCAGGATGCAAGTTGTTTGTTTTATTAAATATTCTCTCATGTGGATAAGCAGTGAGGCCCTGAAGTTTTGCTATTTGGGTTCAAATCTGGATTTACCATTCATTATATGACCTGAAGCTAGGTAAATTTCTTAGCCTCTCTTTGCCTCAGTTTCTGCATTGGTAAAATAGAAATAATAGTATTCATCTCATAAGCCTGTTACAAATATTAAATTAGAAATAAATCCTGAAGTTCTCATTGAAGTTACTTGCACGTTGTTAGAAACAAAGAAAATTAAATACTATTACATATGTCTTTGTGTATGGATAAGGATAGAGTTTTATTACTTTCATCTTATATTAATTAAGCCAGCTTATATTAATCAAGTGAGACTGGGACAATTTCAGAATAGTATTCTGCAAATAGAGTATTTAAAATGTCTTTTAAAAGTCCTAAGTTCTTCTGAGGTTTCTGTATGTTCTATAGTGCAGCAAATTTCTTAAAGGTGACTGCAGTTTAAACTTCTGCTCTGAGCCAACAGCCCAGTGTGGTGTGTGCCACAGATGGGACCAGCCAGCAGTGTGGAAAAGTCTGAGGCAGCAGTGAGAACATGAGCCATCGTTGGTGAATGGAGTGAAAGTGGGCTGTGCTCTGGCACACATACAGGTGGAACAGAAGTGAGCAGATGGGGTCACCATTTTATTTCAAAGGGCTTTGGAGAACTCCAATAGCAGAACAGTTCCAAGTCTTGCAACTGCAACCAGCCCAGAGTGGAATGAAGGAAGAGCCATCCAGTCACAGTGGGCTGCTGGCAGGTGGGAGCAGCCTAAGGGGAATTCTGCTGAGAGTTAGGACCTGGAGCCACCGGAATTCCACTCTGGTAGTCACCAAAAGTGAGTCTTAGCCTAAACACAAAGGACTGAAAACATCCCTCTGGTCTAAGGACAACAGAGTGGCTTCCACCAAGCAGCAAAAGCAGGCAAGCAGCCTCAGCCCGCAGCAGGACAAGGGTACCCCTCCCACCCCATGGCCATCACCCAGGAGGAGTCAATAGTATAGAACAGAGGAAGCTGTGCAAGGTTTGGAAGGAGCCCACTGAACGTGGGTATTGAAAAAAACCCTTGGCTTTCCTAAGGGCACACAGCAACTGGAAATGTACAGTAGAGACAATCACAGTAAAGAGCAGTGGACAACAACAAAACTGTCAGCTTAAAACCAGTCCCAGCTCCCACATCCAGAGTCCAAAATCATCTTCCAACTCTGCACAAACTCAACAGCAAACTTGGTAGGATTCTATAGCACATTTCTGGAATGTGACTCAGACATTACTGCTGAATTCCATACTGGAGGAATTTTATTGTTTTTCTTTTTCTTTCTTTGATTGGCTTTCCTTTTTCTATCAGGTTGGATTTTTTCCCTTTTACTTTTTTCACTACTTAGGTTTATTACCTTTCTTTTTGTTTCCTTCCATTCATCTTCTTTCTTTCTTAACTATCTCTCTTGATTATATGATATTCTCATGTGAGTAAATATTGACCCTTCTCTTTCTGGTTCACTTTAATATTCTTTTAGTTTTTTTTTCATTCTCACTTTCCTATGTTCTTCCCAAAACTTGAATGATCATCCTTTCCCCTATAGTCTTGCTTCTACTATATTTGTCCTCATTATTTTCTCTATCTTTTCCCCATCCCTCTTAAGTAGCCCCAATATAGGGTAAAAATCACTCTACTAAGGGAAAAATCATTGCAAATAAGTTTCTAGTGTATGTTGGATTTTGTTGTATAACTGTACAACTTGCTGCTATGGTTAAAGGTATCAGGTTAATTGCTACCACAGATTATCAGTAGTTAGGCTGTGCTTGATGCTGTTGTTATTGCTAACTGTACTACTTTAGCCAGGTTGTCATGCTGCTATAATCAGTTTTTGTTCCTTATATGACAACACTGTCATTATCTAGGATAATAAGCATCACCATAGTCCATTATCAAAGAACATGGTGCTGAGACAGTAACTTCTCATCCTTAATAAAGTGGTTCTTGGGACAGACACAAACCACCTACCACCTAGAAAACATCCCTGAGGAATAGTCATTTCCTAGGGAAGGCTTGATAGTAGTGATAAGGCTGGTATAAGAAATCTATAAGATCAACACAGCAAACAAAACAAAATAAAAATAGAAAATAGAAAATGACAAGACACAGAAGCAAAATATAACCTATGACCTCAAATGCACGCAGGACAAGTCCAAAGTGCAGTGAGGCAGAAAAAATCAGAAGTCACTCACTGTAACTTCTGAAATGATAGCAGCAGAAGTGAAAAAACAAATGGATGGGATCATAGAAAAAATAATCTCTCAAGTAAAAGAAATAATTTATCAAAATTCAAGACATTAGAACAGACACAGATTTTTTAAATGGAGGTGCTTAAGAAAATAATGGAAACCAAGAATGCTCAAGTAGAAAAGAAATGGAATCCACAAAACAGATCTAAACAGAAATCCAGGAGATTGAAAATTCCAGTGAAAGTATTGAACAAAGGATAGAATACCATATTTAAAAGACAGGATTGCTGCTAATGACTACAAAAAGAAAGATATCTGGGCCAGGGAATTAGCTCAGTGGTACAAGTACTTGTTTGGCAAGCACAAGGTCCTGAGTTCAATCCTTGATACAAAACAAAACAAAACAAACATATCTTAAAAATAGCAAATGACCATGAAAAATCAAACCAGCAGCTACAAGATGAAGCGATGAAGAACAACATATAACTGACTGGAGTTAATGAGAAAGCTGAATATAGCACAAATGTCATGAAAAACCTCTTCATAGAAGTAATGGCAGAAAACTTTCCCCACATGGATAAAGAAGTTGACATATAAATAAATGAAAGCATATAGAACTCCAAATAGCCGTGACCAAAAGAAATCTACAGCAAGGTACATAGCAATCAAGATTCTGGAAATTCATCACAAGAACAGAGTATTAAAAGCAGTTGGAGAAAAGAAAGAAATCACCTATAAAGGAAAGCCCATGAGAATCAAAGCAGATTTCTCAACACAAAATCTCAAAGCAAGGAGAGATTAGAGGGAGGTATTTAAAGCCCTAGAACTCACACTGAAATACCCTGCAAAATTATGTTTCAAAATCAGTGAAGAAACAAGGTACTTCCATAATAAAGAATAACTGACATAATTCTTGACCACCAAACAAGCTTACCAAAGGCTCTGAAGGACATTTTATAAAGAGAAAACCAAGATCACAATTAGAAGAAAACCAATATAATGAAGTCATTGGGCAGAGCCATCAATTAATCAGAAGGGAAAGAATGGAAACCAACAATAGGAACATAGTATGAGAAGGATAAGCCAGTACATACCAGTTATAATCATCAGTGTAAATGGTCTCAGTTCACCAAAAGACTGGCAGAATGGATGAAGAAATAAGATCCAGCAATATGCTATATACAAGAAACACATTTAACTCAAAAAGGAATTCACTGACTGAAAACCAAAGATAGAAAACAATATTCTAAGCAACAGGAACCCAGAAAAAAAACAGGAGTAGCTATTCTATTTGCAGACAATGTGTGATGGGTTGAAAACTAATGGTCAACTTAAACACTAGCTGAACTGAATCAGTGTAGTGCTGAGTATAGATGGCCCACCTGAGGACTGTTGCCAGCATAAAAAACAAACTTGAAGAGGAAGAGTAGCATTGTGGGTTCTCCTATGCATTGTGAATTCTCCTAAGTGGTGTTGTTATTTGGAGTTCTTTGTTCTCCTGGTGGAGCTTGTCATGCCAAGTTCCCTGATATGAACTCAGCTGTTATCATTGGAGGAGCTCAGGTCCTTGTTACTGAGAATGGCTGCAGTTCATTTTGCAGCTTTGCTTCCTGGTTCCAGAGGGGAAAATGCGTGCTTCCTAGATTCAGAGGGGAAGATCTCCAGGAGAATTTGTCACACTGGTTTCCTGTTATAAACTTGGCTGTTAACATCAGAGAAGCTTGGGGCCTTGTTGCTGAGGAAGGCTGTGGTACCTTTTGGGGGAACCATGGTTCTTATATTGAGCATTGCTTCTTGATTTCAGTGCAGAGCCTTCAACATACTGGCACAGATCCTTCACACTGCTGGAGTACTTTCTAGCTTCCACTGCTGACCTTTGGGTCATCCTAACACAGATCTGTGAAATAGACTTGTATGAGTCATTGGGCTTTAGGCCTCCAGTTGGACACATGGGAGGCATTGTCACGGGCTCTAGGTTCTCAGCTGAACTCATGCAGGATTTTGCCATGAGATCCAGGCCCTTGGCTAGATTCTTAAGGTCTTTAGTGTGTGGATAGATTTCCTGCACTTTCTTTGTATTTGACTCCTTGGGTTGCCATTATAAATAACAGTATAAATTATGTGTCCTGCATTGTCTTTTTCTCCTTGTAACCTCTGACTATAACACAATGTGACCTTCAAGCCAAGACTGATCAAAAGAGAAAAGGAAGGTCACTACCTCCTTGTTAAGGGGAAACTCCAAAAATAAGAAATAACAATAATAAATATATATGCACCAAATTCCAGTACATCCAACTACATAAAACATATATTAATGTATATGAAAAATCATATAAGCATTAACACAATGGTAATGGGGGACTTTAATATCCCACTCTCACAAATAGATAAACTAGACAAAAATCAACAAAGAAATATCAGAACTAAACCAAATCTGTGGACAAATGGACTTTGTAGATATCTGTAGCATGTTCCAAACCACAAAATCAGAATAAACATTCTTCTCAGATGCATTTGGACAGTCTCCAAAATAGACCACATACTAGACCCTAGATCATAATTAAGTGCAGAATAATTCAAATTATTGTATGAATATAATCTGACCATTCTGCAAAGAAAATGGAAATCAATGGCAAAAGAAATGACAAAAATGACATAAAAACATGAAAATAAACAACACCCTCCTAAACAACCAATGGGACATATAGAAAGTTTAAGAAGAAACTGAGTAGCATCTACAAATAAATCATAATGCCAAATAAAACATACCAGCATTTATGGGATGCAATGAAAACAGTCATAAAAGAGAAATTTATAGTGATGAATTCTCACATTAGAAAAAAAAAGAACAAGCTCAAATAAACAACTTAATGTTGAACTTTAAACTCCTAGAGAAAGAACAAATCAAAACAAAAGCTCCTATAAGGGAGACAATTATACAGATCACAGCAGAAATTAATGCAGTTGAGATTAAAAAAACAATACAAAGAATCAATGAGTCAAAGAGTACATTCTTTGAAAGATTAAGTAAAATTGATAATCCTGGTGTCAACCTCATCAAAAAATGGAAAGAAAAGACACAGATTCATGCAATTAGGAAAGAAAAGGGTAAAATCACAATGAACTCGGTGTAAATATAGAAGATCATCAATACCTACTGCAAGAAACTTCACTCTAATAAGATGGAAAACACAGAAATGGGGGAAACCAGTACTATGAGTGGGCCACCACCAGACTGGAAGAGACAGACCCCGGCTTCTCCCTGTGAGTCAGTGCCATTTGTAGACCAGAGGTAGAGAGAACAAAGCCATACCAGCAATCAAGCCCAGTCTGGGAACCAGCACCATGCATGGGCTGCCACTGGACTAGAACAGCTAGACACCAGCCCCTTCCAATGCACATGCTGGCAAACATAAAATACTCCCTGACTCTCATAAGTGACTATCCAGAGAAGCACAGGTGTGTGATGATAGCTGTGGAGGTGAGATGCAATTGGATGCCGGTTGTGCTTTGGTGTTTCACTAACATTGCAGGTCTATGACCAATGATCTGATCATAGGTTCAGAGGATAGTGGTATATGATGTGACATCTAGGGGGATCTCCTTCTGAGGGTTGCACCCATTGTTGATTCCCTATGGTCTTGTTTTGGAAATCCTATATCCTTTCCATTGTTTCACTGGGTTGAGTTTTATTTTCTTTTGTTTTGTTTGATTATGTCAAATCTGATGGCAGGAGCAGCTATTTCAAATATAACAACATATATTATGGTAGCAATTTTGGATTTATTATAGGCTTGTTTTGAAGTCCTTTATTGCATTCATTCTTTTGTTTTTATTGTTTCTATTCTATTCTGCTCTGTTTGATTTTTATAGTCCAAAGTTATTTGCAGTTATTGTGAAGACATCAAAAGGCATTATGGTAACTACTGTTGATTTTGCAATGTTTTGAAGACCTGTATATTTTACACTGGTTTGTTTTAATTGGTTTTATTCTGTTTTATTTCTTTAAAATTAAAAAAAACCACAGAAATGGACAGATTTCTAGAAACATATGAACTTCCAAAACTGAAAGAATATATAACGATTTTAAATAACCCAGTATCAATCAATAAAATTGAAAAAATAATTTAAAACTTACCCACAAAGAAAAACTCAGGTCTTGACAGATTCACTGTGAATCTAATAAGAAATTAAGATCTAGTATCACTAATGCTAAGACTCTTTAATGAAGCTGAAAGGGAAGCAACACTTCCAAAATTATTCCTTGAAGTAAACATTA
This sequence comes from Hydrochoerus hydrochaeris, assembly GCA_004027455.1. NCBI lineage: Eukaryota > Metazoa > Chordata > Mammalia > Rodentia > Hydrochaeridae > Hydrochoerus > Hydrochoerus hydrochaeris. Next base: position 149,394 of record PVLA01001145.1, on the reverse strand, counting down.
CCCTGATATCAAAACCAGAGAAATACCCAACCAAAAAAGAAAACTATAGGTCAATCTCCATAAGGAATACAGATCAAAAATCTCCAATAAGACACTGACAAAGAGAGTACAGCATATAATTAAAAAGTTATACAACATGACCAAGTAGGATTCATCCCAGAGGTGCAGGGATGGTTTAACATACATAAATCAATAAATGTAATATACTGTATCAACAGAGTCAAAGACAAAAATCACATGATCATCTCAATAGATGCAGAAAAAAATATCTGACAAAGGCCAACACTCATTAATGATAAAAAACCTACAGAAAATTGGAATAGATTATCTATGTGATAAAGTCCATTTATGACAAACCGACAACCACTATCATGCTAAATGGACAAAAATTGAAAGCTTTCACTTTAAAATCTTGAACAAGACAAGAATATCCACTATCACCACTCTCATTCAATATAGTTCTTGAAACATTAGTGAGAACAATTAAACAAGAGAGAGAAATAAAAGGAATAAGGATAGGGAAGGAAGAAGTTAAATTGTCATTATTTGAAGATGATACTCTATATAGAAGACCCCAAAAGCTCCACAAAAGGCCTCTAGATTTAATAACCACATTCTCACAGAGAGAAATGAGAGAAACTGCACCTTCCACAATAACATCCCCATAAATGAAACATATAGGAATCAACTAAGAAAAGAAGTAAAAGCTCTATATACTGAAAATTACAGTACTCTGATAAAGGAGATCAAAGAGCACCTCAGAAATGGAAAGATATCCCTTGCTCATGGATAGAAAGGACCAACAGTGTGAAAATTGCCATACTCCCAAAACTATTTTATAGATTTAATGCAATCACAATCAAAATACCACTAGCATACTTCACAGAACTACAGAAAACATTCTCAAAATTCATTGGTGTTATGGTTTGTGTTCAGATGCTCCCCTCCCAAGCCTCATGCAATCATGGATGTGGTCAAATCTAGCATTTGTGATTGGTTCATTGTGTAGCACTTAGATTGGTGGTATAAGTGCTCTGCCTGCCCTGGGGTGGAGCCAGCCTACAGTGTAATGGCAGGAAGAAGGTGTTTCTTCTCTTTCTTGCCCAGTTTGTGCTTTGTTACAGGGGCAGCCATAAACTGCTGCCCCTTAGCCATGTCATTTTGCCTTGCAGCTGACCAAGTATCGATTGAAACCTCCAACCTTTAAGAAATAAACCTTCCCTTCCCTAACTTTGGGCATCAGGTATTTTGTCTCAACAAGGAGACAGAAAAATAACTAAGACAATTGGGAACCAGAAGAGACCTGAAATACAAAAACAATTCTCAGCAAGACAGGTAAGGTAAGGAGCATCATATCCCTTACTTGAAAGTATATTACAGATCTACTGTGATAAAAACAGAATGATATGGAAAAAAAAAAAAACAGACTTGAGGATCAGTGGAGCAGATTAGAAGATTCAGGCACAACTCCAAACACAGTCAGCCACTTTATATTTGACAAAAGGGCCAAACACATTCACTAGAATAAGGATAGCCTCTTTAACAAATGGTGCTGGAAAAACTGGCTTTCTGCTTGCCAAAGACAAATACTAGATCCATGTCTAACACCATGTGCTAAACTATAATCAAAATGGATCAAAGATCTAAATATTAAAACCACAACTTTTTCATCCTTTTGTGTTTTTGAGATAGGATTTCACTGTGCATTTCAGGCTGGCCTTGAGCTCACTTTGTAACCCAGGCTGGTTTCAAATCAACAAACAATCCTCCTGCGTCAGCCTCCCTGGTGCTGGAATTACAGGCATGTTTAGCCACACCCATCTTAGGCAGTACTCTTGAAGTCACAAGTGTAGGCAAAGATTTCATGAAAAAAACCCCAATCATACAGGAAATAATACAAAGGATCAACAACTTGGATCTCATCTTGTTAAAGTGTTTGTATAGTATGAGAAATCACCAACAGAGTGAAGAGACAATCCACAGAATGGAAAAAATTTGCCAGCTGTTCCTCAGACAAATGATTAATACCTAGAATACACAAAAAACTCAAAAAATCAGAGCCCTTGAATTTAAAGACCCAATCCAACAATGAGCATCTGAGATGAATACGCAATTCTCAGATGAAGAAATATAAATGGCCAATAAATACATAAGAAAATGTTCAATATCACTGGTCAATTTGAGAAATGCAAATTAAAATACTGAGATTCCATCTTCCTCCAGAAAGAGTGGCTATAATCAAGAAATCAACTAATAAAAAATGCTGGAGGAGCTGTGAAGAAAAGGAACCTTTCCTCCACTGTTAGTGGGAGTGTAGATTGTAGAGTGCATCCACTGTGGAAATCAGTGTGAAGATTTTTCAAAGAATGAGAATTAGATGTCCCATTTGATCTAGCTATTCCCCCTCTGGGTACTTCCCCTGAAAAATTAAAAACATACCACAGCAATACATGTACACCCATGTTTATGGAGTGTGGTTTGGAAATCTAAATTTTGGAACCAACCAAAAATGGCCATCAACTGAGGAATGAAACCATTTTTAATACAATGGAATACTGTCAGCCATAAAAAGCACAAAGTTGAGACATTTCTAGATAAATAGGTGCACCTTGAGACCATATTCTTAAGTAAAATAAATTGGGATACATACGTGTAAATATCATATTGTCTGTCTCTTTGGTGTTAGAATCTGAAAGAATAAATAAGGACCAATAGATATTGTGAAGTAGGAAGAAATTGTTTGAAAGCAAAGCAGAATTATGGAGGGAGAAGGGGAAAAGTAAGGAAACAAACAAAAAAATACTTTAAAAAGTATATAATGGAAATAAATCTTTGTAAATAGAGAGAAGCAGAGGGGTTGGAGGGAAGGGAAGGGATTGAGAAAAAAAGAGGAATCAAAATATATACAGGTACAAATTCCCTATAATAAATATGATCATTAACTATATCTAAATTTACCAATAAAATTTATTAAATTAAAAAAATTCTGCTCCCCCATCTTCTAATGTTCAAAATTGGAATAGGAGTATTTATCTCTTATTGTCATTGTAAACATCAATGCAATTGTATTAGAAGGTAAAAAAAGACCAAAGGTTAATTATAATTTGGCCTTCTTATCAATATCCTTCTGTCTATAGAGAATGAAAAAGGTTGGAAAAGAGCAGTATAAAATTCACAAAAGAAAGATGCAAGCCAAAAAAGCATGTTAGATTTACTATGCCAAAACTTCAAGACTAAGAGAATATTATTCATATAAAACAGGTGCCATTGAATAGAATAGAAAATACATGTCAGAAAACATATGGTGTGTGCTCTGGTTTGTATCTAGATGTCTTGCCAAAGCCTCATGCAGTCTTAGATGGGGCCTTTTCAGAAGTGGCTGAAGCTAGAGTGTGTGATGCTGGGTTTATGGGTGTGTTTTTATAAATCATTCTGCTGACTGGTTTGATTAGTTCTGGCTAAGGGTTATGGGTGTGAGTGCTACACTTGCCCTAGGGCAGGTAGCCTGCATACAATATAAGGAACAGAAAGAGTCTTCTTTCTTCCTCTCTTGTTATTTTGTTATCTTCAGGCCACAATGAACTGTTGCACCTCTCCCATGTGTCAACCTACCTTGGAGCCAACTGATTATAGACTGAAACCTTTATGAAATGTAAGCCAACTTAACCTTTCCCCTTTTAACTTTAGGTGTCAGGTATTTTGTCTCACCAATGGGAAAAGTAATTAAGACAGTGTGCCCATTTTTTGAGCCAGTTTGAATCCATAGTTAGAAGCAAGATAGCTTAATTGAGAAAAAGCCCACTGTAGAACCCACAATCTACTTGTAATGTGTAGAGAAAATAATGAACAATTTCCAGGTGGTAAGACAGTTAACACTGGCATATATAGCAGAATGGATCATGGTGGTTTTCTTTTTTTAGGAAGTTTTTTTTTTGATATGAGGCTGCATCATAATCCAAGATTGTTGGACCCTCTGGCTCACACACCCTTACAAACTGTTGGGTGACCTTTTAAGAACCTTTCAGTAATAGGAATGCCAGTGAAAAAGAAAGTAGTAACAAGAGAGTGTGTGAGACAAACATCAGTTTAACCAGGTTTACAAAAAAAGTCAAAATATTATTCACGGCACCATCACATAACCACCTGAATTTACCTTTATTCTTTCATTTCAACAAAAGCATTATTGAGAGCACATGTTTCAGCCATGGGATTAGGCAGTAAACTGGCAGCAAATCCCTGTTGCTGAAGAATTTGCAGGATAAGGAGTTTGATAGTGGTTATATCATTATGCCTGTTGCCATCAGGCTGGTCAGATACTATTCTTTTGCATCTTCAGCCAGAAAGACAATCAGAACAAATTTAAGCAAAAACTCACCTACTGAGACAATAGAGGGCAAAGGAAAAGTATCAGGATCATTTTCTTTAATTCAGTAGAGCTTCCTTTGGATTGTACTTCCTTTTCAGCCAATTCTCCCCTCATGGAGGAAGGAAACTCACAGGCTGCATCCTTCCATGGAGAATAGAAAGGAAATCAAAGCCTTATTGGATGGCTTAGGTCATGTGACCACTTCTGAACCAATCAAAGAGACTAGGCATGGTTCAGTCTCCAGCTCGCTGACTGACCTGAGGCACATGTGTGGGAGGAGGGATTCTCCACCACGTGCAGAACAGTTGCCTCAGAATAGGAAAAAGTGATACTAGACTGACAAACAACAAATGTCTACTATCCAGGAATATACATGTTTGATAATGCATTTGATTCAGGTAAAAATCTTGAGCATATTCTGACCTAAGCATATTTCCAGATTAAAAAGATACTGATGAACAACTAAAAATCCATAAAGGGGGATAGGAAGATAGACTGATAAAACACAAGAAAAGGTACTGTGTACATTGGAAAGTTGTTAGAACAGAGTTCATTTCCCTCTACAAGCATTAGGAAAGTCCCCTGCCCAGGAGGTGACCTTTGAAAGGATCTCATTGGAAGAATGGTGGGAACTATCCTACTTGCATGGAACAATCTCATTACCATATGAACACAGTTCCTCCTTATTTTGGAGATGAGCTTTAAAAATACTATATTATCTTTTTTTAAAAAAATGCATTTTCAAGAAGCAACAACCGTGCCCAGTTGGAGTTGTTACTAGAAAGGATATGATCACTATTCACAGAGGTGTATCTGTAAAACTCAGGGCATAGCACACACACATAGTAATTGAATGATCTTGATTGAAAGGTGGATATGTGAATGACTGGGTATCTGAATGAACAAATACTGTGACAACATGTTAATGGGTAATAGATGAGATTCCTGTGATCATGTAATGTCAATTTGGAAGACATCACTAAACATTGTCTATGACAAGTTGCTCCTTTACCATTTCATATGGGGCCACCTTGTTCCCCCAGGTACCCCTCTGAGGCTCATCAGTAGCATCATTTACACAGCTCGCATTGTGTGCTGTGAAATACAACCTGGCATCCACCACGCCCTCAGTCTTTCAGCGTAAAACAAAGTGCAGCTTCCCCCACAGAGCACCCTGATTAAACAAATTAACTGTGGTGCTGCCTGCAAATACACACACACCAGAGTGCAGGAAATGAACAGATACAATGGCCAAGTCTGTATTTAATTTTAATTAAATTTCATTCTGTAGCTCAATTAATCCACATCTCCAAATGTCAGCAGGACTTAGGCAAATGGAATGACATCTGCTGCTCTGCTCAGGACTATAAAACCTTCACTGCGTGCTAGGTCTCTGGAAGTACACCAGGAAAAATGAAATATCTTTATTAAGTGTGTGGTAATGTATAGAAGCCTAACTCAGAGTCTAATGAAAGAACATAAACTAGTAAAGAAAATTGAACTAAGAATGTGAGTGGTTGTAGGCATGGCAAATATTGCTCAATATCCTGCCTTGTGTTATTTATTGTTTTAAAGTTGCATTTAAGTTTATAGCCATTTCCTTTAATATTTACCTGGTAGGCTTCTCAATTGCCCAGGTTGGTTTTCTTTTCTTTCCTTCCCTTCCCTCACTTCCCTTCTCTTTTCTTCTCTTCTTTTCTTTTCCCCCTGCATTCCCCTTCCCCTCCCCTGTCTTCTTTCTCCTCCCTTCCCCATTGTACCTCCATTTCCCTTCTCCCCTCCCCTCCTTTTCTGTTCTCTTCCCTCCTCTTTCTCTCTGATCCTCTTCCTTTCTTTCACTAACTCAGACTTCTTTCCTGAGAAAGTGGAATTGGTACAAAGGAATGATCTTTCCACATGGAAGCTGGAAAAGCCAGAGATGTAGCAGAGACTATGGAGACGGACAAACCTCAGTAAAAAGATTTGTTCTATCACTTATAATATTAGATTAGGAAGTTTGCTTTTTAAACCAGACATTATTAATAGGTGAGACTGTTCTCACTTGACAATGACTGGCTTGAGGAAATGTCTATATAGTGTTTTTAGAAAATATCACTATGATCATTATTGTTAGTTGGTAAGTGAATGAATCTTATTAAAATAAATTTATTTAGTTGTATAGACATAAGGGTCCCTTTTCTGGAGAAGTGAAGAATAATCACAAAAAAATACAACACGTTTCTAGGAAAAAAGACATTTGGTCAAGCTCTGGAGGATGGTCAAGAGCTTTACCTCTGATAAAAGGCCTTGAATCATGGAATCAAGGTATGAACAGATAAATAGCACGGGGTGGGGGTGAAAGGACAGAGAAAACCATACCAGAGATGGGGTCATAGATTTCATTTTCAAGTTTAAGAATAGAGCCCACAGTCTGCAGACTGAAGGAAAAACTTCATGTAGGTTTGGATGGGTCAGTGGGTGCCTATGAACTCTGGCTTTGATCCTGTATCCAATGAGGAATCTCTGAGAACTCCAGGCACAGAACACCTTATCAGGTCTGTGTCTAGAGTGCAGAGTGGAATATGGAATAGACGGCAGGCTCTCGCAAGTATAGAGACCAAATGGCAGGCAGCCTTGACTTCTTCTAAATCCACACATGCTTGGAAGCTCAAGCAAAGGAAGAGAAGGGGCAATTGATTCCAACTGACATGTACAGGAAGTGGGTTGGATAGAAAGTAGAGAAGAATGGGGTTAGTTATACTGACGTGAGGAAGGTCGCACAGGTTGTTAGTTAACTAAGTAGATGGATCGTTGCTGTTGTAAAAAATGGAAAGAAAGGAATAGGTAGGCTCTGCCATCAGAGGGCTTCAAAGAAAGAAAGAAATCCCAGTTTTCCCCTGTCTCATGCTTTCCAAGAATGGGAATTCTTTCCCCAACCATACTCTTGGCTTCCCTTTATATCTTTACTTTGGTCAGCAGAAGTAGGGATGCTTTAAACCACTGGTACCTATGCCAACCCCATCCTTCTTTCTGTGATCTGCCAAGGACTTGGTGGAAAAGTGGGGTTCAGAAACCTACATCCCCCATCTCTGTCTCTCATAAAGCCAAGGTGGGATTTTCAGCCACATTTGATCCTTTTTGTTAAATTGCTCATAGCCCATGTTGGGAAGAGGAATTCTATGCATTATTGCCCTCTCAGAAACCCTAGCAGGCTTGTTTGTCTCTACTTCTGCAGTTTAGGTCCATCCTGGACCAAAGAATAGGGCTCCTGGGGGCTTATCCATAATTATATAAAACCATAAGGAAGACAACGAAGAAAATGGAGACATTAACCAAAGGAAGTAAACAGAAAACTAAAGCAGAGGCTGAACACAGGGAAAGTACAGTTTTCTGTTGGTTCAAGAAAGAGAATAGTAATAAAAGCAAACCCGTGATGGTTGTGTTCATAAGCGGGAGATTCCCTGCTGACTTTGGAATTCAGAATATCATAAAGGTTGTGGTTGTTTTCCCCTTAGAATTCTAGTATGGTAGTTTTACCAAATATGGGCCAAGCCATGTTTTATGGGTTGGACAGAGAAGAATAATTTACTGTGGCATTAGTATACTGATGTTATAATAAATAGAACCAGAAATATTCAAATAATATATTTTTAAAGGTCATCATAACTCCTAAACAGTAAACCTCCAAAAAATTCTCAATTTATTTGTAGTTGGAGACCCACTGGTATGATAAGGAAGATAAATACAAGCAGAAATAGATATATAAACTTGATAGGAAAGAATACACTAAAGATAGTGTGATATTCATATTTAAAATAATGATTCAATGTTGTAAGATGAAACAGAAAAATGCTATATAAACTAATAATCTATACAATTCCTTTTGGTAATACTGGTACATAGGTATTTTTGGGGTGGCTTTCTTTTCTGTTTCTTGTATTTTTCATTTATTAGCTTACCTTTTTCATATACCTCTCTAAAAAGTTGACATTTTAAATTTTGTCTTAATTTAAATTATGTGCTAATTCAGAACAGTTATGATGCTTTAGTTAGGAAAGATCAAATTTGCCTATTAATTCTATTTAGACATTATGTGTTATGTAATACTTAAACAAGCTGCTCAGGACCTATCAAAAGACTAGCATGGACTACAAGAAGCTAAAACAAAATCAGTGAAGTTTTGTGAGAGAAAGTAAAACTTAGGCTTGGAAGTCTAATTCATGGTTTTGATTTTGCCCCTTTATAAGAGATGCATTGCTAAAGAATCCATTTAAACCCAAAAGATAATGTAAGGATGACTGTGACCCAAAATAGAGAGTAAAACAAAAAAGAAAAACTTGGACTCAGCAGAGATTACACAGGCTATCCTAATGGTACAGATTGCAAGCAGATTGACAATAGGTTAGATTTTAGAAATCGATAGAACTATATCATTATCATTCCACCTTCCTTCCCAATCTTTTTCTACTCTGTTGCTCCATCTTTTACTTTCCCTTCCTTTTTTCTCCTCACACTTTGCCCCTTTTCTCTCCCCCTTCCTTTCAATACTGTTCCCTCCTGAATGCCTACACTTTGATAGGCATCATGTTAGGTAGGTATCAAGGGCAGGCCATTAGGGTTAGATGCCCTCCTTCAAAGATCATATCATTATCTTCACAGGAGGACTAGACACTTTGCACTTTATATGGTAATTAGAATGTAGATGGCAGGCAGCCTAAAGAGGGAGCTCCTAAAATCAGCTGGTCATTGGATAAGGAGATCACTGAAATACATCTTAAAGTGTGAGTACAAAAGGGGGAAAGTTGAAATGTGTCATCAATGAATACTCAGGGAATGGAACTGTACAAAAATCTCAGTCTGCACAGCTACTCTTGGTGGCCAGGAGAGTGACAGGATTAGTTTTATATTTTAGAAAGTTCATGCTGGCAGCAGAGTGATAGATGGATTTAAAAAGAATGAAACTGGAGTTTGGAAGACCAGTTGGGGGCATTTTTCCCACTGCATTCCTGGCGAGCGATGATTAGTGCCTGGTGATCATAAATAGAGAATAATAAACAACACACCCACTAGACCCAGAATCAAACCTTAGGTTCCTCTACTCCCAGAGCAGGCCAAAATGCTCTCCACTGTACCTGAAATGGGATGTATTTCAGTATGGTAAAATGTTAGCATTTTTGCTGTAGGCTCTGTTAATGACACATAGATGCAAGAAGGGTAAATCTTTTGAGATGACCAGATTATTGACTCTGGTGTTCCAGTTTTTTTTTTTTTAACAAGGATCAATTCAATATTCATGTATTATGAGTGTTTGGCATGACACAGTCATCTTTCACATGCAGAGATGTGCCTCTGGGGAGAGAGGGTCCTCAGCCAGACTCCTTGATGTTATATTCATGTTACAGGATGGTTGGAATCCCCAGCGCAGGATGGTTGCATCTCGCCTGGTGTGATGATTCCTGTGCTGCTTCTCAGGCTCCAACTGTTAACGCTCAAATAGCTGCTTCTGCACCCTCCACCCCTCTACACCACTGGTGCCACTGTAGCATTGAGGTAAGGGGTGCACTTGCACTCTTCTTGTGCCAAGATGAGAAAAATTAATTTTAAATGCTAAAAAGATGAGACTGCTGGTGCAGACGGTCACTAAACACCACCAGCTGCTCCATAGATTTGGAGTTTGGAAAAAGAAACCTATTTCAAAATCAAAAACAAGACTCCTGGACATGAGAAACCAAACTGTGTTATTATTTTGAGGAAGAAGATATTGTCCAAATCATATGAAATAGCTGCATGACTTGACAAAAGCATTGACAATTTAGTTCATGTTCACTCTCTACTTCTAAATATCCCCATAGAGAAGTTAATCAGAAATGATAATCTTTTTGCTCTAGTAGATTTGTACATAGACTTAAAATAGGCATAACATGAAATTTAAACTTTTATTTGTATATTTTTGTGTGTTGTGGTATAGCAATTGAACCCAAGGACTTCATACTGAGCTACCTACCCAGCCTTTCTTTCTTTCTCGTTCTTTCCTTCCTTCCTTTCTTTCTTTCTTTCTTTCTTTCTTTCTTTCTTTCTTTCTTTCTTTCTTTCTTCTTTCTCTCTTTCTTTCAATTAAGACATGGTCTCTTGAAGTCACTAAAGTGCCCAGGCTGGGCTTGAATTATACACCTCCTATTGTGAGGCAGTTTTAACAGAACACAGGTCTTTTTGGTCGAGAAAAGGGGAAAATGTGATAATTTATATATAATCTTCCTTAATTCTATTGTATAAATTCAAATAACTTTACACACACACAAACATACAACACACCATGCCCCAAAGAATTTTCTTGCATTTTGTGTCATTTGAAGTGTAGACATACGAATAAGAAAGCAATGTGAATGAAAAAATGCAAAGAGAAAAACAATCCTTGTCTGATTTTTCTCTCTCTCTCGACTACAAAGACCCATAGCAGTGGACCTGAAAAGCTTTTAAAATGACTGATACCCAAGACTCTCAACCAATAAAGTGAAAAAAAAAAAATCTCTGGAGTGGAGGCCCAGGTGTGGTAGCTTTTCAGTCTTCCCAGGTGATTTTGATGTGTGAACAGGTTTGAAGGTTACATAACACCAGGGTTTCTCAAGCTCAGCACTACCAAAATTGTGGGCTGGATAATTCTGTGTAGTGGGGGCTGTCCTGTAAGATGCTTGGCAACATCCCTGGCCTTACACAGTAGATGCAAGTACCAACCTCTCCTCCTTCAGCTGTAGTAACCAAATGTGTCTGCAAACATTAGGAACTGTCCTCCAGTGGTAGTGGTGGGTAGGTAGTGTTATCATAGGCTCTCACTGAGAACCACTGTTTTAAATAGCTCAAGTCTCTTTTCTCCCCTTTCTGTGACTTGTAGCAGGTGCTTTTTAGAAGCCTGTCTTTGTGATTTGCTATATTGCTACCTTCAAATGACTCGTCCCTTGCTTTGTTCCATTTTCTCCCTACTCTCCAAATCTGACCTTTCAAGTGTATCTCCAAAAACTCTGCCCTGATGATCCCATTCCATTTTATTCAGCTTCCTCTTCCTTCTGTCATCCAGCCTCCAGAATGCTAGGAAGCTGCTACATAAATATTTTTGTCTCTTCTTTTGGAAGATGCTCTCCATTAGACTGTACGTCTATGATGGAATTAAGGAACCATATCCTTCACTTATTTTAGACTCACAGGGGCCGGGGCTATAGCTCAGTGGCACAGCATCTGCCTGGCAAGCTCAAGGTCCTGAGTTTGATTCACAGTACAGGAAACAAAAAAGAGTCATAGAATTTTAGAAATAAGATACTTTGTTTCTATTTAAAATTATTATAGTGTTTTGTTCACCAGGCAATATATGACAGTGTAAGATAAAATTTAACATTTCAGTTTTCCAAACAAAATTCCAATTGGATTTTTTTAAGACTTCAAACATACTTTAAAATTTAGATGGAAGAATATAGTCATGTGCATCTAAGTCCACCTAAAAAGGAAGCACTGGCCTTGTTACATATCAGGATATACAATAAAGCCATAATATTAAGAATCACTTTGGATCAACTCAAAAAACAGCAAACTAATCTAATGAATGGGGAAGAACAGCAAGCTCAGAGACAAATCCATGAATGTATGAATTTCATGCTGGAAATGGACATGAGGAAACTTTCCAGAATGATGGTTATTTTCTGTGTTTTGGAGAGTTTGAGCTACGTTTACCAAATTCTTCAATAACACCTTTAAAATTGTGTGTTGCATTATATAAAAATTTCGTCTGAAAAGAGATAAAGGAATTGTGAATTTTTCAGTGAGTAAAGGAGCACCACAAATCAATTTTATCAGAGAAGAGAGAATGATGAACTAGGAAATCATACACAGCTAATTTTCTTCACATAAATTATCAAAATCCGCAGTTATTTTAATGATTTCAATTCTAAATTTTAGATCTTTCAGTACTATTCTCAACACAAGTTGCCTTTTGGTGAGCTGCTTAACAAAATGCAACTGGCCTCTCTACTGAAAGAAATATTTGCCAGCAATTGGCAAAGCACTTTGACTTTAGTCTTCAAACGTGTGGAGAGTCGATTTCAAGGAACACATTTGTCTATTAATCCAAAAAGAGTATATTTTCAACTTAAAATATATTTTAAAAATGTGAAGTATAAAAAGGATACTATGTGTAAAAATTGTGGAGGTGGAGAGAGGGCGTGCAATGTCAAGAAGAAAGTACCTAAAATAGAAGCCAAGGAACACTATAAAATAAAATGAGTCTCAAAGCAGAAGAATGCAATAATTACCTTTAGAGGATTGAAGCTTAAGGAAAATTATGTAAACCTTAATGAATAAAAGGCAGGCGGAGGTAAAAATTCTAAATTCAGAGACTTTTCTTTAAATCTGGGCTGAATGGTTTACAACTTTAAAAATTTTTATTGCATTTTGGATGAGTAATAATAATACTCTTGATTTATTGAATTTCTTTATGCCAATGATTCCAAAGTACTCTGAAAATATCTTGTGGTAGATATTATTTCCTTTCAGCAGATAGAGAAATTGAGGTATGTGGGGCTTAAGTGACTTGTTCATGGTCACAATTACTCAATGGTAATGCTGGAAATCAAAATCAAAGGTCTCTGCATCCAGGGTAGGGACTGTTTTCTGTCTTATGTTAAATGATCTATAATTAACTTATTACAGGAACAAAATAGATTCTTAAGGAATAATTATGAAAACTATACTTTGATTAGGATTCATGTTTGTGTCATATCACTAATAAGATCGCTAAAAATTACCACAATCTTTAAGTACTTTCAGAAAATCCCAACTTGTTTTTCAAAGAAATTCAGTGTGGGTATGGCAGTATTTCAGCAGTAATCAACAAGTTAGGAAATAATGTTTAACTTTAAAATTTTTCAATCCATTTGTTATTCCTAATAGCTTACTGAACTGTCTTTCCAATGAGATATTAGTCATTTTATTGGTGTTTTTAGAACCAGTTACTTCCAAAGTAAAAAATAACCTCAGGTGCAGCTTAACACTTTTCAGGCTAAAGGCATCTAAGCATTTCTGAGAGTGTTTACTAGTTGAACACAAACATGGTTGCTGAATGCCTAAACTGACACCACAGGAATAATCTATAGATTTTCTAACTGTTGGTAGAATTTAACATTGCTGTATTTTGAAATAAGGAATCCAGTAAGCTTTTTCAATTATACTCTGAATACAAATAGGCGATCATTTATTGATTTCAAAGATGACTGATGCACAATCATTCACTTGAAATTGATGCAAACAAAAAAAAGATGCCATTTAAAACTTCCCTTCCAAATGACCTAAGATAATAATTTATATAAAAATTGTATTTGTGAGATTTATTGCCTACCACAATAAAGAAATGTGACATGAAAAACCAGCCACTTTCCTATTTGATATTTTTTTTCTTTTTAGAACTTTTATGTTCTCAAATTTTCTATAGTTTCTCAATATCTCATTATAACTGCCTTTTCTTTACTAAAGTTGTCACTTTGACAGGATTATGTTCCGCAGGTATAGAAAGGGTTGGTATTGTTGATAAAGTCCCCAGATATCTACAGCTATGTCAACAGTTCCAAATAATATTTAATTATGCCTTAACTAAGATACCAAGCACAAATTTCAGCCTGCAACCATCACCCTGAAGACCAGGATTCTAGCTGCTTCTTTTAAGCACAATGTATTCAGTGTCATTGCTATAGCAAAACTTCACCAGGGGCACCTCTCCTCTCATTTCTACTGCATAAGTACAGACTTGGAAACTTTCATTAAATTCTCTCCTTAATCTGGATTTGATACAAATTTCCAGGACCATTATGCACCCTTCAAGTTGGGCTATTTTGCTGTTCTTTAAATATATCTTGCTTTTTTTCCTTTATGCTTTTTTTTTTTTTGGTTTGATAGATTCATACACAGACAATTTTATTCCTGTCGATAATGGTTCCTAGTCCGAAGTAGTTGCTTAAATGATATGGTCTTCCCATTAATTTCTCTGTCTTTCCCATCTTCCAGAAACATTGTGTCACTTTTACTATACATGTGTACTAGTTTCTATGCAGTTGTTTTGCCCAAATCTGAACTGAGCCTCCTCAGGGAAGGTCTGCATCCTGTGGACAGACTGCTGTTTCAGTGGGATTTAATATATATTTGCTAATTATAGGTATTATATAAGGTGATAGAACAACGTGATATTTAAATTTTAAAATTTATTACAGTAAAAGATACATTGCCACCAATCATTCCAAAATATCCCCCATTCTTTGAACACACGTATTCCATCATTCTTTATACATTCTAAAGTTATTCTGGAAGTTTCCATTAATATCTTTAGTTGCACTGTCATGGCTGCCCTGATGTTCTAAACTGATTAAAAATGTTAACTTTTCAAGATCATATTTACTTTGTAGAAGAGCCACAAGTCCCACAGCGTCATGCCTGGTGGATAACATGGAGGAGGACACACCGCGATGTTCTCATGAGCTTGCCTTGCTGCTGGAGGGTGCTTTCAGCAGAATTCACCATATTTTGGATCGTGCCTCATAACAACATTCAGGAAAGGGAACTTTCAGAACTGCTTCAGGAAGTGGCAGGAGAGATAGGATAAGTGTCCTCAAAGAGAGTGGGAAGATTCTGAGGAAAATTAATGCCAATGTATCTTTCACTGTAATTTTTAAAATTTAAACAATCACCATTATTTTGATCTTCCCTTGTAGAAGAGTGTCAAATTGATAAAACAAACAAAATCAATTTACATGAACTTATAGCTTCTCTTGGTATTGAAATAATTATTGACTTCTCCAGAAGAGATAATTCTAGAATATAAATGTAATAAAGGCAAGAAATTTGTTTTTCACTAATGTCTCCTAAATGCCTATGGTAATGTCAAATATGCAGTAGGTGTTTAGGAAACATTGTTACATGGACAAATAAACACCTCAAAATACAGTTACTTTAAAAACATGTTCTGGCTTTTTATGCTTTTTAGATCTTTACCTGATCCTCATTTTCTTAACAGATTTCTTCCAGTTGAAGAGATCTGGTCCAATTTCATTTTTACCTGATAGTGTCTCTAAACAATGAAAACTACAACATGACTCATTTTCAGCATGAGTCTTACGAGGTGAAATGTCTTATTAGAAAGATAGAAGCAATTGAACTTTCTTGAAATGATAATATAGTTTTAAGTTGTCAGCAACAAAGACAGCCATGGTCTATATGCTGATCTTGTGAAAGGATTTAAGTAAAGTTCATATGCAGATTTAGATTTCTTTGGCATTGTCCAGGTGTAACAGGGTTGAAACAGTTATGGAGACTGAGGAGTCCATTAGATAATGACTGGTAATGCCAACACTGACGGTATTGTTTTTGATTCACTCCTCACAGCTCGCAGATAAAGCAACCCTGTAATCATAGGCTTAGCCCTTTAAATACAGCACACACAGCCATGACCAGAAAGAATAAACCAGAAACTGAAGCTGGGGTGGGGGGTGAGTCCATCCTCCTAGTTCTCAAGGAAACTTTTCTAAATCAAAGACTGCAAAGGTCAGATAGCAGCCAACACCAGAGAAAACCCACAGCAATTCAGAAAGCAAAGATGAAAACTATAATCAAATTCTCCTACCTGAGTGGCACATTGCTTAATGCACTGATAACAAAATAGAAACCCCTAATCAAGAAGTCAGCATGTTATTCAGGACAAGGGTAGATCAAATGCAGTGTTAACATGGCTACAAAGTCAAACCAAGCAAAATATTGGGTGCTAACAACATTCATCTGTTTCTTACATTCCTTTCTGATTAGCAGACTTAAACAAAGTGGCATATCAAGGTTCATGAACTCGTGTGTGTGTGTGTGTGTGTGTGTGCGTGTGTGTGTGTAGTTATTTGTTACTCAGAATTCAATTCAGATAAAGCCTCTCATAAGCCTTCACTGATTACCACACTACATTGGGCCATGGCAGTTCTACCCATATTACAATGACCCAACACCACAAATGATTAGGACATTTGTGTCAGTTTTTTCCTTTGTAGGGTAGGCCCTCTGAGGACAGAAGTTTATCCTACTCATATCTGGATTACATAGTACTAGTCACAAGTCACCAAGAGAATAACAGAAGCTTTTGAGTTTGACAGTGCTAGGGTGAAATTCTGTCTCTAAATATGGATGCCAATAGTGTGGTATTATCTATGGCTGTATTCAAAGAATTCAACCCTTTACAATATTCTGCTTTTTTTCTATAAGGTTATTCTGGATTCTGACTGCTTCAACCCATAGCTAATTCAACACTTCCCAGCACTCCTCCCATGTCCCATGTCCCATGTCCAGATCTAAGTTTTCATTGGTCTAGAAAGAAAGGTGGAACATCTTCCATTTTTACTAACCTGTATGCCTTGGAAAATAATTTATTTTATCTGGGTCTCAATGTCCTCATATATTAAACTGAAATAATAATACCTATACCCTAAATAATCTCTATGAATGTGAAATGATATAAAGCCTATACCACCAGTGCTTGGTGAATAAGTGGTGGGTTTATTAAATCATGTCTACTGATATCACCTCTAGCTATGCATGTTATATGGATCAGTCTTTAGAATGATAACTAATGATTTATAGCTAGAAACTTAATACATAGCAATTTTGCAGATACATCCAGACCAAGGTGTATGTTATTTTCTTGAAGATAATCAGTCCTTTACTAGATGCTAAATGTAAGCAAGCATTCTTTCCTGAATCCTCATTTGCCAGATCTTATTGCTTCACTAATTATCATTTATAAAAATAGGCAACTAATTTAGTGGCTATATCTTCCTTCTGTTTAGAAAACAAGAGTAGTTATTCAGAGAAACTGAGATATCTTATTCATTAAACCAGAATTTTTAAGAAAATTACTATATATTCATAGAAAGGTTCTCCATTTTGCTCAATTAAAATTGCAAGTGCCTGAGAAATGATGAACTAAAGCAAGGCTCTTTTCTCCTTAAAAATACATTTAGAAGCTGGAGAAAATAGTTATATTAAGAACAACTTCTCTCCGAACATCTTAATAGAGGAATTGGTGAAATGCTGGCTTCTCATTCATCAAGTTTTCAGAAATGCATGCTAAATTTAAATGCTTAAGAGTCATCAGTAAATGACAAAATTTTAAAATACCAGAATGTGTCATGAGGCCGAATAGTAACTGACCCTGGCATGGTGCTGCTCCTGGAGCCAGTGCCTTGGGAATTGACCAGATCTCCTGGAAGTGTGTTCCATGTTGAGGGACTTCGGAGAACCTGGGCTCCCAAGGGGGCCCCACGATTGCAAAGTTCATGCTCCTCAACTTTAACTAAGACCACGAGGAGGAAGCCATAGATGACACAGGTGCATCTATTCCTTCTGCTTCCTTGTGAAAGTTATCTTCTGGGGAACATGGTCAAAGGCTTTTGTGTCACCCTAACCCCACTTTCACCCTAAGTGTCTGGAAGGAAGTATCTAAATGACGGAAATTGGGGAAACTCTAGCTGGAAGCAGGAAATGAAGCAATGAGCTTGAGGGACGGAGGCTATGTCTCAGGGATATGCAATATTAACCCAGATATTTTCCTTTTCTCTGATTTGAATTCACTTTACAATTAAAGACAAAGACATTAAATTAACAGTGGGACTATTTTTAAGGAAAAATTATACAATAAAACTGATCAGTTTCAATTTCTAAAAGAGATTCAGTTCACTTACAGGGAGGCTACAATGAAAGGAACAGGGGCCAAATGACATGAATATTGGGAGAAATTTTTAGGGGAAAAAACAAAACAAAACAGTGGTCAGGCCGGCTAATTTAAATGCATGCATTTATCTACAGCTCTAATCGCAAGTCTTTTTTGGTAGAGATTTTGCACCTATTTGGGTAGAAATTTAACAGGAAAACTGGGATGTTTTCCTATTTTTTGTAGGTTTTATCTGTCCATAAACAAACACACATACGTTTGAAATGTGAAAAAAGAAAAAAAAAACCTCTTAAATTCTGTAGCAGCTTTTGTAAAAATAATGGGAACTTTCATAAAAACAGCTTTAAACACCCTGTTTGCCAAGTTGAGCAGCGTGCCAATCCTACGAAAGCTGCTACAGGTTCTCTGCTTGTCAAGAGTTGTGGAACCTGGGCTACTGTGACAGTCACCAGAGATTATTTAAATATAAGAATAATTATAATTTTCTAACAGGCACTTCTTAAAATTACATTCAGGTCTCTGCCTTAGAAACCTACATCAAATGTGAGCCGCACGGGGACACAAATCACTCTTGCTGCTCGGTCTGCAGGGGTGGGTGTGGTGCGCTGCCCTGCTCCCCTGTCCTGACTACTGATTCCAGGACCCCCTCGCTGTTGCATGTGGAATTTCAAGCCCGCACTCCCATTCCTCTGCCCTGGTCTGCACCCTTTTGCACAATGATGTGTTGGAAAAGATCATTGGCAGAGAACAGGATTACTTGTAGCAAAGTGATTTTCTATGACTCTTTTCAGATGCTTTGGATTATTTGCTAAAGAGTAATACTACAGAAGACAGAAGAGTTTTCTTTATTTCTTACACAACTCTAGTATGTCAACACAGTTTTAGGGAAAAATAATAAACATTGCTTTAAAAAGAGAGAAAAAAACTGCCTTTTCGAATGTTGTGTGTGGGGGGTTAACATGAATGAATGAAGAAATGCATGAAATAACCAATGCAATATAATTATTGGCTAAAAGAACATTCTAAAGGACAGTTTTGTTATATTCATTACTCATTTATGGTCTTGAGACTTAACACTGTATAGTGAGAGAAAGACCACTGTCTTATTTGACTTCATCATTTTGCTGACTGAAATCAAATCAAACAAAGAAATGGGAGCAGTCTGCCTCAGGGACAGCCAGTAAGAGGGTACATTGTTGGCAGAGAATTTAATATAATAATATCTATCACCCACAAAAAGTCTTGTATTTTTCCTATCACTGTACACCAGCAATTCCAAGCAATATCATTATATATATATATATATATATATATATATATATACATATATATATATATCTTATCACCGTCATTTTTCCTTCCCCTTCAAAGCACCAAATTAACACATTTGTATTATTTATTCTTTTAAAAGTATATTATTCTATATGGTAGATTCTATATGGTAGTTAGTTCATAGAACTTAATGTTAGGTGATAAATGCAGACAAATGGGAACTCAACTGCATGTGATCATTCAAGACAAAGTTCCAGAATAAATCTGTAACCACTCCAGTGTGTTCAGCTGGCTACAGGTCCAGTTGGTGTCCCTAGTGCTTGTCCTACGACACAGTCCTGTGCTTAGGCAGTAGATGCAACATAACAGTGCAATCACAACAAGGTAAAGATGAAACAACTTGCGTCACTTCAGTTTCTACTGATGACCACTTGCAGGCTTTATTTATGTTAAAACACTTACAAAAATACGACTTAAAAATATTAATTATATTGTTCCCTTTTCTGGTGCAGAAATGCTTATTTTATTATTTATGATTTTTGTTGACTTGATTATATCATCAAAGATCGATAAAAGAACTTTCAATATGATTGCACCAAGGCATCATGCCCAAGGCCTTAGTTCCACTTCATGATTATTGATGGCAATGAATTTATGCACAGGGTGACAGTTTTAATGAATACAGTCCTCCAGTTGTTGACTGTGTATGATATGGTATGCTGCTTACATTGGATCTTTGTGCGTTTTTCTGATATCACTGGCTTTTTCTTTCTTATTTTCAAAACTGTACAGTTCAGCTGACTGGTAGAATTGCAGCTCTCTCTTCATGATGCCATGAGCTAGAGGAAGCCAAGGTTCAGAATGCCTTGAATTGGAGGGCAATGCTTATTTGGGACTTAAACACTGTGTTTTGGAACAGAAAGAACTAATTTGAACCACCGTGGGGAACATTTGGATTTTATTTCTGAAGTTCCAATTATTTGTTTGATTCACTTTGCTACTGCTTTTTATTTTCCCCCTCCTCTCTCATGTCTCGTTCATATCGATCTCTGTCCCTTGCTCATTCAAGGAAATTTAGGAGGAGTCTGGATCTACAGAGATGCCAAAATCGGATTCCTTTGAGCATTTTAGTTTTTGAACTAACAATCTGCCTGTTTCCAAAAAGTGTCTGCGGTGGGATTCCTTTGAATATGTTCACCTTGTATTTGAGCAGCTGGAGAATCATGTGACAAAATAGCTGCGAAGATGTAAAAGTATCTCACCAGAGAGGAATATCTAGCAAGCCCCAGCTTTCCCCTCTCATCAGCAGGGTGGGTGAGCAGTAGCTTCTTAAAGGTATGCGTTATGCACAACATAGGGATGCAGTCCCTCCGCTCACAGCTCTCCTCCCCCGCTGCCCACTCCATCCCGTGCAGTTGTTCTTTTAGTCTATCATCCGTCAATTCTTGGTCAGAGGAATACACTCAGTGGCCTAACTCACAACTTCTTTAGCATACTGTACTTAATCGCAGAGGGAAAGGCTTTATTTTAATTTGTTTCCATTCAGGTTTAAGTGAACTTGTTTCCTTTTTTCCTCCCTACTTAATACATTGAATTCCATGCCAACTATAGCAAACTATAAAACTTCTTAAGGATTGAGCACAGGCTTAGACTATGGATTCAACCTTACATTATAATGTAGACACATATAAACCCTTCTTGTTTCAGGTTTAAATATAGCATTACTCAAATTCACAACTATTAAATTGCTAAGCTGAAGTCTACTCTCCTTAATTTGGAATTCCTAATATGAATTTTATTTTAACACCTAAAAGTTTAATTCTGAAAGCAGAGATAGGGTGGTAATAATAATTATAAAAGTTTAAATGACTTTTGGGAGCTTAAGTAAAAGGAGATAATTTATTTTTGAAATGTATTAGAATAAGGAACAGGGTGTCAGCATTCATGAATTCCCTTTGCTATAGCCATTAACCATTTCAGCTTGTCTTGATAAAACTTACTATTTGCGACTGTTTCTCATCTGGAAAATGAAGCTACATCCTAAAGATAAAAACTTTTTAAATTTTATAGACAATTGAGAAACATAAAATTATTAAAAAGTAAATAATTGTGAGTTAATACATTTATTAACTCAAATATATATATATATATAAACTCAAATATATATACATATTTGAGTTTATATATATATATTTTTCCCCTGAGA
The DNA here is from genome assembly GCA_004027455.1 of Hydrochoerus hydrochaeris. Taxonomy (NCBI): domain Eukaryota; kingdom Metazoa; phylum Chordata; class Mammalia; order Rodentia; family Hydrochaeridae; genus Hydrochoerus; species Hydrochoerus hydrochaeris. The sequence continues at coordinate 127,836 of PVLA01001145.1, read as the reverse complement.
TTATATAACATTTTATTAAAAATGTGACAAAATGATGTCATGGTTTAGCATATACATAATTCGTCTTATAAAATATTTAGCCAGAATACATATATTGGATCTTGAAGATATTAATACCTCAAAATAATTTAATTGTTAATATTTTAAAAATACCATACACTAAGGTTATATAATCTCTGTCATCCTTAACAGAGATTAAAATTTAATTCCTTTATAAAGATACATATACCTAATTTTGGTTTAAATCATGCTGGCATGACAACAAAATCTAGTCATTCACTTTATAAGGCATTTGCTAAAAAATGTTAAATGCCTCCAATGCTATACATGTTTTTTAAAATTACAATTTTATTTTAGTCAACTATCCTTTTACCAATGTACATTAACTTATTTGAAGTAAATGCACTAAATATTATATTGCGCTATATATAAAACCCTTCAAAATATGAAAAAATAGGAACACTTATTTGCATTTAGTAGTACAAAGGATGGAGCTCAAAAACCACAATGAAGCAGCATTAAGACCATGTGTTTCATGAAACCTTTTGAATTTGCTAAGACTTTATGCTAAAGGAGCAACCTGTCTGAAATTGGTGGCCAGATGAATGACTGGCAGGTAGCCCATTTTCAAGGGAGGGGGAAAGGAGAAGGGAGCAGTGCAGGAAAATAAAAAGGGGGCCATCAAGGCGCCCCACTTTGATGGACTGAGTCAGTAGAACTCACTGCTGTGGAGTGAGCAGATGTTTACCAAACAGGCTCCACTTCATAACTGATTGATAGGTGGATGACAGGAATTACGTTGGCAACGTGGCTTGGTGACACCTACAAGGAAAACTGTAGCGTTTTCCAGACCACCTTTAGGACTAACAATTTTGCAACACCTATTCCACTCCCTTAGGAATCTGAGATTGAACTAATGACACTTCCCACCATATTCCCAGTGCATCAGAAAGAGAATCGGTGGGTAGGAAGCAAAAGAGTGTAAACTGTATAGAGAAATCATATGGTGATTTATCCATAGCTTCTGAGCCACCACATCAGTGCCAGAAGACATTTAATATTCTTTTTTGAAATGAAAATGTTATTCAACTGGCCGGGAAGGGTATTATTATATACACTCATGGACCCAAACTGTTTACTTACTAACAAACTTTACTGATCACCTGTTAGACAAGGTAGTGTGCCTATTACTGGTAGATACATGCTATGAAGTATAGTCCATGAGGTCATAAAATCCGCACACATCTGCTCTAAAGTGACAGTGCTGTGAACTATGGATTACGGTGGGGGCTAAGTGCTTAAAACATTTGGAGAAGGGAGTTTTGTCTTCTGGCAGAAGTTATCAAGATAAATTCAAGAAATGAGGGATGTTACAGGGTATTCAGCCTCACCTATGCAAAATGACAAGGATTTTTGTGAAATAGCCAAATAAAATTAAGCATAATGAAAACACATTAGGAACAAATTGTGCTGATTGCATCTAATAGGTTCTCACAAGGAAGAGTCTAATACAAAACAGGTTTTGATTCTATCACCCTAAAATGAGCTTCAAAATGAGCTAAGTTCTGTTTGTAGCGTAATTACCAGAAAACTTCCCAAACTTCCTAACATGGATGACATTTGGAAGCCGCGAACTCTGGAAATGGTATTCATGGAATATGTTTGTGACTGTAAGGCACAAAAGGTGATTGTTCATTTGAGCTTATTAGAAGCTTTCCGGGCCTCCAAAGCGGCGCTCACCCGGCCCCCACTTCAGGCAGGAGTCATGCAGATTGGAGTTGACTCTCAATTATACCAAGTCTTTCTCCAAAGATGACAGTCCAAATACAGTAGAGATAAAATACATCAAGGTTTAAAATAGGCCCGTTCAGCCCCAGTGCCGCTTCATCATGAAATGATATAATTCACTGATGCCTCTGCCTAGCCTAACATATGTTCTATTCACAGTCCGCGTCACTCTTCATTTGTAATTATTTCCTTTTTTCCCCTTACCCCATCTTGTAATACTTTGCTTGGTTGAAGACAAATACTGAAAGGCAAAGAGCATTATCATATGATGACCTGTTCCAGGGTGTTAAACCCCTGTCAAGGTTTGATTTTAACATGGGGTATCAATGACAGTATATCAATTCAGGCATCATGTCCTGAATTAGACTATATTAATTATCACTTGAGTGCAATATGCATGAAAATGCTGTTTCATTGACTAAAAAGATCTGACTGAATAAAAATCCATTTCTCATCTGGTTGCTTATGGATAAAGACATTTTTTTCACTTTGCCTTGGATTGCTCTTTATTAAATATGATTTTCATATGATTGTATGAATAAATTGTCTTACCCAACAACAATCTGGATAGTTTTAAACTAAGAAAATTTAATGGGTTGTCTATTCTTGGTATGTCTCTAACAATGTATTTATGGTTAATATAGTTTAGGCAGATTATTTATAACAATAATGCCAAAAAATAAAGTTCTTACTTTCAGCTTTCATAGGAAAAAGATATTTTTATATCATTGTTTCTTTCATTTGAAGGAAATGAAAGATATAACTTATAATTATTTACAGATGATAGGACAGCAACAAGCCCTGTGAGGTTACAAACACATTTAAAAGTGAAACTAATATTATTCTTACTTTTGAAAAGAAGACACTCACATGAAGCATTTCAATGCTAAACAAAGTTACAATTACAAGTTCAACAAACAAGCAACTGTGTATATACTTATTTGTTAGGGAGACAACTAGATAACAAAAATAGGAAAAACAATAGAGGCCTATCTCATTACATAAAATCTCTAGATGCTTAGAATTTCTATTAAAGATTTAGTAATTTTTAAAAAGTTTTTTTGCTTGCAATAAAAATGTAAATCTACTTGTTATAACTTAAAATGTTTTTTCTAATAATCTCTCAAAAATAGCAAACATTCCTAAATTTAAAATGTAAAAATAAGCATCTTAAACCATGATTTCTCTAAAAAAAGAGACTCGCTCAGCCAATGCACTTGGGTTCATACTTTAGGAATGTCTTGCAATTGCAACAGAAATTTAAAAAAAAAATCCTTCCTTAAAAAAAATAGACTGAAATGTTTCTAGCTCTAATACACATGTTTATTAGTAAACATGATTCTAGAATTTTCTTCAAAATGGCTTCTCCAGTAATAATTTCATGAACGGTTATTTATGTTTGGGAGGAAGAAATTTAAAATTTGGAAGTATGCATTTATGAAGAAGGTGTTGTAATGTGTCATATTCAAGTTTGCAAGCTACAGAGCTACCAGAACTACCACAGCTTGTGCAGCTGTTCTTGCCACTGAGTTTTCTCTAATGTCACTGGTGAGAGCATTGCACAGACCCTAGCAGAGACAGGAAAGCTGAGGTGCCCTTGAACCCATATCAAACTTGTCCTTGTCAAAATGGAGTGGGGGTGGAGAGTTCACAAGGAGTACAGAGTCACCCAATCACTATAGTGAGGCCTGGCCACAAAAAGATTCATTATACAGAGTGTAGGTTAAATCACGATTTTAGAAGGAATTGAATTTTACCATCATCTTTGAATGATAATCACTGAATACAGCACTCAACACTCAGAATTACATCATGGCCAGGAAACAGGACCCAGATGATCCACTTTTGTTTGGCATAGAAAAGTATTCAATAAAACTCAACTTTGCTTCCCATTTTGGACTGTTAAATTTATAGAGAACTTTGTAGCATGGGGAAAAAATCAGTATATTTATGGGGCAAATACTTGGCATAATGGAAGAAGTGCTGGGCTGCAAATGATAAAAATTATGATACTTTCCTGGCTCTGCTACTTAGTTACATGAAACGAACATAAGTCATTTCTTTGGAACAGAAAAAAACACTGCCTATCTCCCTGCAGGCAAGGATTGTTGTGAGTCAAGGTGTGCTGATGCTGACCAGGTGTTACTTCCTACAGTGACTGCGGTAGTATTGCTTATGCTTCTAGGCTGGAAAGTGAGGGGATAGGAGCTTGGGGCCCATGCTATCTAAGGAAGAGACAGCCCCGGAAGATGCTGACCTGCTCCACGAAAGTTTCCAGTACAACAGTTTGTAGCTCTGGAGACCTGTGGGATCTCATTTAACTGTGCTTTTATTATTTCCCCTTTACCATAGTCTCATAGCTTCAGTCTTTACACATTCTCTCTTATTTCCCTCTCTTTGTTTTCTGGTTGGTCAGAACAATGTCAAAGGGAGCCATCTGGAGATCTCTCTGACAACAGTAAACACACAGATACACACACACACACACACACACACACACAGTTGGCCTCCAAAGAAAGAAACTGTGAAAAAAGTATATTTGAATATTAAATTAGTTTTTAAAAATTTAAAATCTCACAGCTGAAAACATCCCATCTGCTCTTTGCCACTGAATTCCCAGGTCATAATTCTATAGTTTACACAAAAATTTTTCTCTACTCATTGATGTTACTAAAATAATGAATAATGACTTCTTTCCTAATTTGGGTACATAAGCTGAAGGCTTAGTGTTAACTTGTGAAACAAATCTCTCACTCTTTTTCTTTCTCTTTGACACATACACCCCTTTCTTTAATGCTACAATAATAAAAAAAACTCATTGCCTGCTAGTGAAAATGGCCTATCATGACTATCATACCATCAGAATGCAGAGTTTCATAGCTAGCACAATGTAGGATTGACATATGACATTTATAAAATGTCAGAAACCTTCCCCCAAGTTTTACAGCCTATTCCCCAGTAGGCTTTCACGATGTAAAATGAACTAAAGGCAACGGTGTGCTCATTAGCTGTGCCACTTCTGATACATTACATCGATTGACAATGAACCACTGTGATATCAAAGTGCAGGTGTAAAAAATAATAAGGCAACCACTTGTGTAACAAAATCTCACTAACTGAGGATGTGTAGTAAATATTCAAGGAGACAGTTTTTATTCATTGAAAGTATGGCATGGTACATCAAACATAAAACCCAAGAAAGGGTTTTGACATGCCAAACTCAATTAAAATGTTTTTCATGACTATCATAGGTGAGACTCAGTGACTAATCTTTGAATGCAAAAGGTGACTATGTAAGTCCCAAATAGAAGGATCTGAAGACACCAAGAGATCCAGATGGAGCCTGAATCAGAGCTGATGTCTAATTTGCAATCACTATCATTCATAATAAGTAATAGCAAATGTGTCATAATGAAATTGTTATATTATGTTTAAACCTGTTTATGTACTTCCTGCCAATTGGGAAAATATATGCATGCATCCTTTGCATGGACCATCCTCCACTTTCCAACTGTCTCAGGATCTTAATGCTCAAGAAAATATCTAAAGTATAAAACTTACAACCATGAACAAAGTAAAAGAATCGTGTGTAATAATTTGAAGAATAAACCTCTAGTAGCTCCATGGCCACACGAATGGGTTTTATGTAGAGATAAACAAAGGGAATGTGAAACTTCAGAGTTTATTTTCTAGAAAACTAATGACCTCACTAATTCTCCAAAACAAAAGCTGTATTTGTATTTTCTTACTTTTTAGAGTTGTCCATACCAATAAGTGTAATGTAAAATATAATTATTATAACATAAAATTCTAAATTCAAAACATACAGATAAGGTTCTTATTCATTATAGGGAATTTGCCCTTTGTATGATAGAATGTCTAGTTTTGATATGCCTTTATCACTAAAAAATTGAAAAAATGATTTAGTGTAATGAACTGTCTGAAAAAAATTTCAGTATTGTATATAAAAAACATTCATTTTTTTAACATGATGGAAATATTCCATCAGAATTTTGGGGGAGTATGAAATATCTTCACAGGATGATAGAAAGCCTGATCATGTAAGTAAATTTGTGACTAAATTCTATTCTATTTACCAAGCTCTCAGTTAAACTTGGTAAAGTTACTTACATAAACTATTTCCTTCGCAGCAGTCTCCAGTGAATTACCTTGAGAAAATATATGGAGACATTAAAGAGAAATTATCAAAGATGCTGTACACTGGCATCAATGTATGACATGATATGTAATACTGGTATCAATCTTAAAATATGGATGTTATGGCCATTTGTTCTTTCCTTATTTTGTTTATGTGATTAATTGCCTTAATAATAAGCTAAGAAAGTACAATAGAAAGGGCAAATTGTAATAAGAGTTTTCAAACTTCAGTATGCATCCAAATTATCTATGGAGCTGATAACATAGTACTCTAATCCAGTCGGAAATGAACGGCTCCCACGAGAACTGTGCTAACCCCTTCCAAGGGCACAATTACCTCTTGCTAAGACCTATGCTTCTACTATCTCCCACATTACCTTACTGAGCACCAAGCTTCTAATCCATAAAGACTTAGGGGACAAACTCAAACTGCATCCAAACCAGAGCAGATGGTAAAATAGAAATCAGGGGCATTCCTGCTCCCCATCCCTTTTAACTCTTGTGTTTCCTAATCATACTTTTAGGAAATATTCGTTGTATTCTAGAGTCACTTCTATAATAAGCTTCTGAAAATAGAGTTACTGCTGCTAGACCAAGAGCTTGAGTCTTCATCACTGCAGACAGCAAGGGTTTAATCATTTGGGGGAAGAGAGAACGGAAATTTTAAAGGATTTTAAATACTAAATCTCTCAGCATCACTGCAACACAGACACATTCTGGTACTACTTATGGAAAAATGAATTCAAATTCAGCGAGCATTTATTAGGGGTTTCTGTTAAAGGCAGGATACTCTGACCCATGGCAGTCACTCATAGCTTCTCAGAACCCAACACAGTGTTTAATGTCTGTCACATTTGAAAATTCTTTTCCTATCTAAAGTAAATTTAAATTAGATCTGAAACACTTTAATGATTAGATGCAGTTTCTTCTATCAGGGAACTTTGAATCAGTATTGGTTTAAGAGATTAGGCAGACACTCAGTTACTGGACTGAAAATAAAAGTAAAATACTAAAATTCCAAAATTAAATGAAATTTATTATGATCATGCTTATAGTATAATGGTACATGTGTCCATACAGAGAAATGTGAATATAAAGAATCTAGAAATAAGATATTCTGCATAAGAAGTACAAAGTTCACTGCTGACTACAAAGAATGCTTTTGTTTTAGGATGGAATTGTTCATTACTTGATTTGTTTAGTCAATAAATATCACAGTGAGTACCTCATTTGCTCATTCATTCATTCATCCAACAAACAAATGTGAGCCAGATTTGTGCAGTGTCTTTTTCCATTTCACCTGAGATCTATTCTGACTCTCAGGTATAAGAAATCTTTCATCCTTGCTCCTTTGGATGAGATGAGACTGAATGAAAATCCTTTCCATTCAGCATCTTTTCCTATCTGCTGAGGGAGGATGCTTTGCCATATGTTATGCCATTGAAATTAGCTTTAAAGGCAACACATACCATTTTGCCAAATGCCCAATTGGAAGATGGAAACTGGCTATTTCTATCCTCAGCCAGGACTCAGTGCTGTCTCTATTCACTGGGCTCCATTCATGTTCTGGTATTATTCATATTCTTTTCTCTTTTCTACTGTACTGTAGCCTCCTCTGTGGTATGAACAATAATACACTGTATTATACTATCCTTGACAATTAGCAAAGTCCTCTGTACCACAGTATTCAGTAAGTGTTGGCTAAGTTGCTGGGTATTTTAATTGAAATATATTGCAAACTCTGGCTGTTGTGCTGATGGTAGTGTGGGATACGAAGATGCCTATGACACAGTTCTGCTCCCAAGGAATATTCTTCTTAGCAGAGGAGATAAAACACATTCTCAAATGGCTGCAATACAACGTATGAAGTGATAAGGGTCACAAAAGTGGTGTGAAAGCAGTGCGATGAGAGTCAGAGGCGGGAGAGATTACTTGCAGCTGTTCCGTGTCCAGTGCTCTGCTGTGGGCAGCGAGGATTATAGGATGAAAGAGACAGTACTTGCTGCATTGGATGTGCACATTCAGTAGCAGATGAGATCAACAAGCAAACGGTCTGGTTAAAAGCTCAAAGATGCACATACGATACCCAAAATGGATGGTACACTCTGTGGTGTACTGTTTGGGAAAGAGAGAAATGCACAGGTGCAGGAGGGTCTGGGAAAGCCTTCACAGAGACCCTCAGCGTCCAGCCTTTGACGTAGGCAGAACGACTAATTGAAATGGGGGATTTCAGGCATAGGCCTAACACCAGCAAAGTCTCAGAAAGAAAGGTGAGAAAAGGAGATTCTCTTTGTAAAGGCGGCCATCTGGATGCTGTGCTATGGCTCATTGATTCCCTTCAATGAAACCTAAACAGAGACAGACAAGAGAGTAGAATCTCACGCAGCACAGAGAGCAGAGAAGCCTTGAGTTGCTCCGTTAGTGGACACCTTTAGGCTTCTGTTTAGCTAGGGAACGCGGCGCTGTGCCCTCTGCTCTCCTGATCTTGTTACCTGATGCAAATCTGTTACAGCCATCTTCCCACATGTTAACTCATTTATGACCTCTGACCTCTGTGCCAGATAATTGGCATATCACACTAAACATTGATGAAATTGGATACAGAATTTTCTAATGAAAGATTTGAAAGTGCTATACGATAAACTGTGAGAAAGAAAATTGGCTAGGTATATAAGGCAATATGCATGAGGGAAAAATGGTACTTGTCCATCTTTTGGAAAAAATGAGATATATTTTTATCTATATTTCACTTTATGCTCTTTTTCTGCTGAAGAGATATACCTGATGGCTTTCACATTGCTTCCTATAGCTCCAAGAAGGTGAATCCCCAATTTTCACATTTTTAGAATACTCTTACTGAAACAGAATCAGGTGCTTCTCCTAAATCTCTCTTTGGTTCTTATTTTGAATGGTCTCAGGATGTATGCTCAGTATTTTAATACTTGGGTATATGTTTTGTCCTTGAGAAACTTGCAACAGTCACTGTTCTTATTAAGGAAATTAATAATACTGTTTCCATTGATGCCTTTCTTAATAAGTAGATTTTTAAAATAATGTTTTTTGTTCTTAGAAATATAATATCATTATATTTCAATAAAATAATGTAGGGGAAACAATAAATAGTCAATCACTTAGTATACCATAATAAATTATGTAGAAGTAAAAGTACAACAGAAATAATTTTAGCTGCAACAAATCCGTGCTAGCTAGGATTGTTCTCTCAGGAATGATGTGGTGAAATTAGATCTGCCAACATACTGAATGAGCAACACATATGAAGTGTACTGTAGCTATGTAGAGCTCTGTTATAACAGTTTGGAAGGATTTTCAAAACTCATTACATGTAATATATAATGAAAGCTTCTAGGTTTGTTTTGAGAAGCTCCTTGTCGTTTGCTTATTTCATCAGAAAAATCAGACAACCATAAGATTTTCATAATGGGTTCCTTAATTGCTCTTAACATGACTAACTATACATGGAAGACATATAACATTCATGTGTTTATACCAAAATATCGTGAACACTGTAGTGTATATTGAAAGTATGCAGGGACTACTTTTGTTTTGCAAAATTGCAGAAAATTTATAAATAGCAAGGGTGACCTCCAGTGTGCAGTGGGTTTATACCATTGCAGTTTTCTATTCACAGAAAGTACATGGGTTCCTCCAGTTCTCCAAGAGTGCTCACCACAAGTGCAAAAGGAATTTTCTGCCTCAAAATGTGTTTGTGAGTTCAAAGCAGTTATTCTGTTCTGTTTTTAGGTTTTTTGTTCTTTGTTTTAGTTTTTAAAATTTTTTTTGGAGCTTCTGCTGTTGATGGGAGCCTAAAAATAAAAGATCATGAGAAAATAATCTGTCACTAATAAAAAGTTAGAAAACTAATGTTTTTATACATATGATCTGGTTAGGATTTATATTGATTTTAAAGCATTAAACAATAAGTTTAATTTATAGTATTGAAATAAAAATTCAAAAAAGATCCTTTAATGTTCATACTACTATGCAAATAGTAAAACTACCTGACATAATTTCTATACAGGGAAGCAGTCACCTACATTAAATAACAAACTAACACCACCCAGAACTGAACTTTTATTTTTAAAAAAAGCTCTTTAGATAGTCTCCAAGATCAAAAGCTTTTTACTGTACATAAAATTTCTTTTTATGAAAAGCTGATGGCTTGCCACATTGTACAATATAATTTCTATTTGTCTCTAATCTCAACACAGTAAAAACTATTCACATGCAAAGAAAAAGCATGATGCTTTCCTCACAAGGCAGTGCAACATTGCTCACTTACTTTTATCTTTTCGAACTGCAGATAATACAAATCATTGCAAACTACCAGGGAATTTTCCTTTGCAGATTTTATTTTTATTGCTATACTTGGTAAACAACTGGAACTTTGAGGAGAAGGAGGTTTCTTTTCAGAAGGTTGTGTTAGCAAAATCCTCCAGTTCTGCCTCAGCCAACCAGACCACACAAAAGACCTAATTAGGGGGTGCCCTGTCAGAGTCAGCGCCACTCTCTCCACGAGGCACATCTGCTTTCAAAGGTCTATGCCGTGGACGTTAAAAATTTGCTCCAGGCTGACTCTTGGCATAAAAGGTAGAGGGCTGAGGATGAATTGCTTTTTATGAATATTCATAATAATCAGTATGGACTTCTTAAATTCCTAGGTAGGGTAGAGTGTAAATAACTGCATGTAATCGGGTTGTTTATAATATACACAGAGGGTGCCTATGTGTGTACTAAAGATCTGCTGCTGAAAGAATATAATGCATGAATGGTTTAAAATTCACAATGGTAGTAATATGTTCTAATTTTAGTAAATTGTAAATTATTAAATTCCCAAGTATGGTGTAATCTCAGATACGATCATTATTGCTTTGGACTTGTTATGATCTGTCATGTCAAGGGTCTGCTGCTACCTGCTAGGAAATGCCTCAGCAGGCCCTGACATGTTGGGCCCTAATGGCTCCAGAGGAGTCATTATTGTCTATTGTGTCAATATTTTGTGTGCTAAAGAGGATTCACAGAAGATTTCTAAACCAGGTCTTTGCGTATCAGACAGTAATGATAACTCAATCTATGATGTCAATAATATGGTATAAAGGTCATTCTCTTGAATGTGCACAATTACAGTTGTAGACATATTTTGTCAATGGTCTGCTCAGAATACTCTTTGAGGACTCTCAGAACATAACATCATTTGAATCTCATTATGATTTCTGTTTTAATCTAAAAATTCATTTTTTGAATGCCATTTTTAATGTAGTAGGTTGCTACCATAGAAAGTTTTGGAGAAAAAAACTGAATTTACCTGACCAAATTATTTTCATTAACTCTTCTTTACATCAAAGTAAATTCTCCAGATTGCTCCCCAAAGTTTTAGATTACTTTTTAAATAAAGATGCCCTTTAATTTCTTTTCTGAAGGATACAAATCAAAAGTATCAGGGCAGCTTTCACTTAATTCACTCCAAAATGCATGAACACCACAGGGATTCCACACTGAAAATACATTCAGCATTTTGTTCTACAATTCTAAAAACAAAAGTAGGGAAAAGATAAGGTCAGGTATCAGATTTTTATGGGTTTTTTTCCAAAGATATAAATAATGACTTTACTTTTAGAACATATGATTTTTTAAAATGTTTTAAGATTCAACTTTATTTGAGACTTCAGTCTTGAAATGTTGGTTACATCTCTAAATACTAACAATTATCAAGTAATGCTTAATAATACACAAAGCATCTGTAAGGAATATGTGAACAGAGATGCATAGTAAGGTATTAAATTTCAGTCCAGGCTAACACCTTCAGAGTTACATTTTTCAATCCAATCATGTGGTTGACATGCATACACTGACTTTTCATCCCACTCATTTCTTAAAAACCTATGCTGGCCAAATGCTAGCTACATTCATACACCAGGTTGAAGATCAAGAGTTCTTTAAAAAAAAAAAAAAACCACCAAATGCCATATATTTAAAAGAGGATTCTAATAAACTGTCTCCTTTAGTAATTTTATACAAATGGATTAAGTGTAATAAACAGTAGATACAGTACACTTTTTTGTGATTTTTAGAAATACTTCTCAGATGTGTCAGACATGCCTAGATTTTTCAGTATGAGAATATTTTTTTTAATCTTGGCTCTGTTCATATAAAGCAATGTTTTGGCAAAGTCGGCAAGTTTCTTAAATGAAGATTTTTTTCTTTCCCTTCTAGGTATCAAGAGACCATTTTAATTCACTCACCAGCTAAACTCTCCAAGGGACTGGTGTATATGGTAACATAGGAGCCAATATCCCAGCTATCAGTTTTCATACAGCCGAGCTGGACCTTTGCATTACAGCTGCCCCACATTTATTGTTCTTTCATTGCATCTGTCAGCATTTCCTGACAGCGCATTATGGAGCACATGGCTACAAAGTCAGTATCAATCAGCCCACGATCATGCACATATAAGTAGCAGACTATTGATAATGGGCCTTAAATCAGATCATCATGGTTTAAGCATAGATTCTTAAAAGACAGCAGTCTCACGGGAACTCCTACTTGCCTGCACCTGTTTCAAACCTGATTTTTCTACTATCTACTACCTACAACTTCTGTGAAGGAAACACAAAAAACAAAAAACAAAACAAACAACAACAACAACAAAAAATGGACCTGTTAAGTACAGATAGACTTATCCTGTAGTACATTTCACCATGTAAATGGAAGCATGAATGCAAAGGTGGCAATTAATTACAACTTTTAGCTCTATCTCTTCAAAGCAAATATAGAGAAGATATATATATATATATATATATATATATATATATATATACACACTTATATGTGTATATAAAAACATATATAGATACATATATATATATGTATGTATATATTTCCCTTTTACACTAATGAACCAGGTTCCCAAGCTTCAATATACACCTCACATGGCTAAGAACAGTTTTGTTGGGCTTTAGCAATGTCTTCAAAAGCATTTCAACTCAGTGTGGCCATTTAATAAGAAAAGTGTGAGCATTCAGTTGAGAGGTACGCTATACCCAACTGGAGGTACTATGTAAAAAACAAAGGCATCTAATTTCCCTCAGACATAAATAATAAAACAAAACAGGAGTTGCATGCAAATTTAGTAACATAAAATTTAAGGTGATAAACAGAATGGAGGCTGGCTTCTTGTTTAGTATTCCTTAGTTATCACCATAATTGCTGCATGTCTGTCATCACTAGCAAAAGAAAAAAGTGTCTTTCTCAGCTGCTCCCCTGCTTGTTTTGTTCGCTATATTCTCATAAAGTGGGAGAAAATAAGTGTCATTTAATGAATAGTGCTATTCTTTGTCTGACAGCTTCATATCTGTTAGGTGTAGGAGGCCTACTACTTTCTTTTTCTGATAATGTTTTTGACAGTGTGCTAAATTCCTCCCCCAAAAGGCCGGCGTGTATATTCTGCTAAAAGGGGCTTCATCTCTCCTGAATGGGTGCCCTCTTTTAACCCCCTTCAGCTTCTGTTCTTACATTAATTGAGCTGATCAGATTGAGCATATGAATTTGTCTTTGATGTATTCGTATGTTTAGTTGACGTTGCTCTCTCTCTCATTGGCAGCGGACAGAGCTCTCAGACAAATAGGACTGTTGCCATGGTAACAGGCAATAGCTAGGGATCTCTTGAAAAATATTTTTATTTCAAAATTCAAACTGAAAAATTCTCACTGGATATAGTTCTCAGTTCTAAACGTGTCATATCTAATGATGAATGCAATTAGGAATCCCACCAGTGTTTTAAATAATAAATTAGCCTAATTTTCTAGGCCTGGCATGATGACACACAAATACTAAAAAGGCGTCTTCTTTTTTAAAATCCATGACAAAGGACTTATTAATGACTTTTGTTCTTAGGATTTCAAATTAAAATGGATGGTGGGCTAATGATAGTGCTTTCTATCTGCTAAAAACCAGAGGCCTAGAAGAAAACTTAGTTTTTTTTTTTAAGCAAACATTTCAAGCTGCTCTGATATTTGATTATTTCATGTAAAAGAAAAAGCAGGTGTAGAAACCCTTGTATAAATGTTGAGTGCTATAGCAGTTGGTAAATCTCAGTGGATGAAAAAATGCCCATAGCCATTTTTAATTACGGAGCATGAGAAAGAGGAATGAATGAGGAACATAAGTTTTATACATGACGATCATCCCATGATGCCGGGATTTTAAAATTTTCACTATGTTCTCTGGAATAAAAGAAAAATATCAGTAAATACATCAATATATAATATAAATTTTAGCTATATTTTAAAAGTTAATTTATTCATGACTATACAATACCGGTTGTGTTAATTATTGTTTCCACCAATCCTACCATGTGGGGCTTAGGGGACAATACAAATCGCCGTACAGTTGAAGAGCTTCAAGGTCCAAACATAATGCATAATCACATTATGAATGAGGTTATTAAAAAATCGAATTTTTCTTTAAATATTTTTAAAGCATTTTTCAGGTTTTTGTGTCTTTTACTGTGTAATATGTCAAAACACAGCATTGGCTTTTCTGATACTGGTATTAGTGCTTTCTTTAATTTTAAGTGAAAATAGCCAATGTAATAGAATCAAGCAAGTCCGGAGGTATTTTGAGTTTGTCTAAAGGAAATTGATCTTAATTCTTACAATGTCAACATGCAGATTAGTGGAAAGTGGGGATAAATTAAATCCAAATGGCAGAATGTCTATAATACATGTCTTTCTATGTTAAATAAAAAGTTTGTGTTGGAGTGGAAAGATAGCAAAAAGGTAAAACTAAGATATTAGAAGTTTTACATTTCTATACTTTTAGTATTACTTTTACATAGTAAGTTTGTTACTATGGTGTAAATATGATTATTTCAACTTTATTTTAGGTTATGCTACTAAACCACCTGGTGCATTACTTTTATCTTCAAAAACAGAAGTGCACTATTTTCTAAAAAGAAGAAGAAAAACACAAAAACTAAAATCTAAGTTATATGAAGCACTGCAGGTGACGAGCTGAGGCCATCTCAGCTTCTTTTGTAAGTAAACATTTCTTCCCTTCATTCTATTTCCAAACTAACTCATAAAAAGAAAACCCACACTGGAGACAGGGACCCAGGGTGAATCCGCAGTGTAGACCCCTGGAGCTGCCTCTGGGAGCTGGGTGCACACCTGTAGGCAGGCGGCCTCCTCAGCCATCTGGTGTTTGGAGAGTCACAGAAACAGCCACTGAGGCTGAAGAGGACAAGCAACACCTTCCTCAGGGAGACTTGATTGGTTCCTCTGACTTGGGGCAGTATGTCTTCTTAACTATCTTTCAGAATGACAAAAAGCAATTTTTAAAAAGTGTCTTTCATCATTTAAAAAAAACAACGCATATTGAACAAAAGCTAAAGCATTTATTGAAAGTTACGCTTTTAGTATATGTGCAGCAAACAACACCTTAAAGTCTCTCTCTCAGGCTTCTTTCTATTAAAAGTCACTTTTGAAGGGCCACATTTCATTTATCCTCCACCTTAAGATAGTTGATGATACATGGTAAGACAAAAAAAGAAGAAACAAGAATCGCTTTCTTTTTCTTTTTGCTATGCCTAAAGTAGATAGTAAGAGACGAAAATATGCAC
Organism: Hydrochoerus hydrochaeris; assembly: GCA_004027455.1. Lineage (NCBI taxonomy): Eukaryota > Metazoa > Chordata > Mammalia > Rodentia > Hydrochaeridae > Hydrochoerus > Hydrochoerus hydrochaeris. The sequence goes on along the minus strand of PVLA01001145.1, from coordinate 112,253 downwards.
TGATTTATCACTCAGTTATCAACAGCCACATCTTAGAACAGCAAGAAAGTGAACTCGGATGGTTCCTTACCCCACTGTCAAACCTCAAAGCACTTGGAAGTCACAGCTCTTACAGCCTGTGTCCTCGGACAGGTCTGATCCACTGCCCTCCTGATGTGACTAACTATCCAGAAATTGTACACATTGCTCAGGGGAGTGCCATATTGTCACGTTGGGTTGAAAATGAAAGACCCGCCTGTAAGTGTGTAAAATATTTTGGAAATACAAAGCATGATGATGCCAGCTTCTTTTCTTGCTCGGCACAGTGCAGATCTACAGCAAATACAGAGTGGCTCATTGACTTTGGCGCTCAAGGCTTAAATCCGCTCCATAAAGCATCCAGAAAGCCAAAATGAAAGCCAAACACACGTTGTTACTGAGGCCTGTGCTGCATCCCACAGCTCCAGGGATGTAACTCAAAGACAATTTACCGCAGAAAATATAAGGCAACATAGGGCAGTGGAAAGAGACCTAGATTTGGAATAAGAATGACAAGATCAGACGTTTCTCACCAACACCCAAACCTGAAGTGACCTCCCCTTAGCCATGATGTCTTAATCCATTAAACAGGGATCATAATACCAGTCCTCCTCCTAGGGTTATTGTGTATAGATGAGGTAACAAATACAAATGTGCTTTAAAATAGAGAATGCACTTAAAACTATATTCTCTATAGTCTAAAAATTATAACAAATGCTGATTTTGCTATGTAAATGACAGTTCTTCATAATTTTCATATTTATAATCATGACTGATTTAGTCTTGTAATGTTCCATCTTATGTTAAAAATTAGAAACAATGGTTTGAAAAAAACAGACTTCTTTATGAAAAGTCCTTCATTTAACAAACTGAATGTCTAATTCCTAGATACCATTATTTCTACAATGGAGTACATTTTTTAATTCGGTGATTTACAAAATAAGAGAGATTACAGAGGGAATTAGTCAAAGGCAAAAATTAAATGTTCTATTTCATTGTAAACCAGTAAATTACAATGAAAAGTATTTAAGAGAAATATAGAAAATTTAATGTGATATAACATTAACTAGTGAATATACTTATAATGTTAACTAGTGTATATACTTCAGTGAATTTAAATATCATTAGTTTACTCTAGATTATATACAAATATTTATAGGTATATCTCTAAACATGATAGATACAAAGTTAGGAAAGATGATTATAAATATGCAAAATAGTTCTTCAACTGCAAATGAATTATATTCTGAAAATTTATTAGTAAAGTCCTTATTAGGAATTTGGGAAATAATTTATCCCAGAAACAAATTAAATACATTGTGGTAGGGTCAGGATACCTGAGAAAAAATTCATTTGATTCATAAGATACCATAGTGATTAGTAACCAGACATGGAAAAGAACTTCTTGTAAAAAATATAAACCCTGCCCTTCCTCAATCTAGACTAGGGACCCCACACCTTTGTGTAGATTACTACAAAATTGGGAAAGGTGAGTGCAGCAGTGGTTTGAGCTCTGAAAGAGCAGAGAGCAGATACAAATTTCATTTGGAAAAACTAGACTCAAAAGTTCAGGAAGAGAAACAAAGAATGATTACAAGACGATATATGCTAATTTTTGGAACATAAAACAAAGTCAATAATTATTAGCCAAAATAACGTTAAATATAAGAACTAAGCAGGCTAAAACTTATGGAACATGGTAAGAGGTTGAGAAGCTGGGGTAGGGTTGGTGATGTTGACATCACCATAGAAGTAAAAAGAGAGGAGACTTAAGAGGGATGCTTTCTTCCTAATCTTACCCCTTGCTGTCCCCACATAACTCATTCTGGTTCAGCCCTAAATCTGCCCAGGGCAAAGGAATAAGCATAATGAGAAACAAGAGGGTAAAGGAAGATGTTTTTATAGACAGAATTACCAGGGTTATGGGAGGAAATGGAAAGCGAATAAACCCAGATATGGTATATGGAAAGGAAAAGGACACTTCAAGCATTACTGGCTGTGAATACCTCTAAGGGACAGAAGTGAGAAATACTCATGAGACATGGATGGCAGTGCTTGGTCACTCTGAGTTTTCTCCTACAATGGTCACTCTTAGTCCTTTAAAGGGATCCTTCTCCTCTCACCTTCTAAATGTTAAGGTCCCCAGGTCTCAGATTGCAACCCCAGATGATTCCAGTCAGCTCCATCACAGCTCACAGATGCATCTGTACACTGGTTACTGCTACACTAACTCCAAATCCAAAACCTCCTCTGAGTTCCACAATAATATGTCCACGCCCTGTTTCTTCCAGATGCCTTAAAATCATATCAACTGCACTAACTCCAGAAGCTAATCCTTGATATTTACCCCTCAAAGCTCAGTCCTCTCTTAATTTCCTCACCTCAATAAATCATGCCTTCATTCACTTAGTTTGCTCAAGCCAATAACCTGGGAAACTTCTCTGACGTGCTTCTCTCACACGTCATGCTCAGTCTATCAGTAATTCTTCATGTTCCGTTTTCAGTATTGTTCGACACGGTACCTTTAGGGAAGACACCAAAGTCCACCCACTTCCTACCACCTGCGGCAAACTGATTACAGCTACGTGGGCTGCAGTCTCCAGACCCATTTCTGCTTTCCCAGTGCATATCTCTATCCTTCACACAGCAGTCACACAGTGTTTCAAAGGCTATTTCCAGTGGCATGTCCTCAAGCTCAGCACGCTCCAAAGATCTGCTGTCTCACAAAATCCGAGTCTTACTATGCATTCTGGTCCCTGGTCACCTTTGCTTCCTCTCTCCTCATTCACTAAGTTCCAATCTTCCTATTCCTGTTCTTCCTGAACCACAGGACGCTTGTTTTTGTCTCTGAGTATCCATTATGTACCATTATGTTTGCTGATATGCTGGTCGCAGAAATTTTCATGGCTTCTTTCCGCAGGGCACACAAATAGCACTTTCTCGCAAATGCCTTCCCTCACGACTCTACATTAAAAAATTATCCCTCATAACCTATGCTTTTACTTTATTTCAGTCTTTTATTACTTCTTGGCATTGTGTTAATACATTTATTCATCAGTTTATTTTCAACTTTCTTCTGAGAATGTAAATTTTAGGAAGGTAAGAATTTTATCCAACTTATTCTACATCTTCTCCGCCTCAGCCTAAAACAGTATGTACTCGGTTTATGTATTTTAATTGCTCACTTTGATACCCTAGAAGTCTCATGTTTCTCAATGGAAAAATACTGTTTCTTCACACTAATACATAAAAGAAAATCACATTTTTAAAAGGTGAAAGTCTTTTATAGCATTTAATCCATCATTCAAATTAAAATTTGTATGATTTTTTTCTTATAGTGATTTTTAAAACCAGTTAGATTTAAAAAAAAAAAACAGGGAAGACATAAAAGTAAGTACTCTCAGAATTATACTTTAAGAGAGGAGAAAATGAAAAGGCTGACAAATTCTTCACTCTCATATTTTTAAAATGTGTTCTATGATTTAAGAAGTAATTATGTAACTCTTCCTAGTGAATTTTGTTAAATATTTTACTATTTGACAGTTTATGTCACAGTTTTTCACACTATATCTGGAGTTATGAACCAAACTATAAATGGCCTACTACTGTGATCTAAAGTGGTGATTTCAGGGGTAAGGAGTTTATTTATTTAATAGGTTAAATGCCTCAAAGTAATTGGCTTTTTAAGAAAAGTATCTTTGAATAAATGCTAAATCTTTTTAAGAGTTGTCAAAGTTATTTACATCATATACTCAAATTAATTGCTACCCATCAAAATATATTTAAAAATATATGAATACTACTGACACAATACCTGATCACTATAGAGTGCTTACTTTGTGCCAGGGACTATTATTTGATAAATTCATCTAATCCTTGAGACAACCTTAAAAAGTAGTCCCATTTCAGAGATTAAAAAACTGAGGCATTGCAAAGTTTGCTATCCAACTTCACACAGGTGGAAGACAGTAAACCTGAGGTTTTAAAGTAGTAGTCCTATTCCACAACATATAAATTAATGGGCCACGGAGTTATACATCACATGCACTTTTGAGAAAAGCAGCATTTTATCACAGAAAGTTTTTATAATCAATGGTTGTAACTTATAAAATATCATTTTAAGCTTATTTCCTATTCTGAATTCCAAATTAATATAAGTACCTTACTGCACAGATATAATTTTAATGGGTTTTACATCATTTGAACGGGTCAAGGGCAACACTCTAGAGGCATGTTTTTTGTAAATCCTTCTTCTAGGATCCTTGAGAATAAAATTTTTAAACATTTTCCCTAATTTTCAACAATTTAGAGATTACTCTTATTGCAAAGTAAGAACCAAAGTGATTTTTTAAATTCAGAATTTACAACTCATTCCAGCATAGAATATTATGCATGCACTAAGCTTATAATAGGCACTGATTTTTTATTCACAGACTTTTCAATATCTTACATTTATGTCAGTGTCATTGGCATGTTCTTTTTTTTACGGTAGATAACCTAAAAGGACCAATAACACAGTATTGTAAAGGACACCCAAAAGTGTAGAAATGAAAACAAAGGTATATATATAATATATATATATATATATATATATATATATATATATATTCTTGCCAAATATATAAGCTAGTCATTGAAAAAATCAGTATAAATTTCTACATGTTAGATTTTCTGATGCTTTCCATTCTACAGGCATGCTTTACGCTCCAGCTGTAGCAGTAAAATTACCGAAACTGTAATTCTCTTAATATTTAAATAATATATTAAAATTTAATTTTCAGCACCTGGAAGGATCTGTTTGTGTGCCAGCAAATGAGGTAGCTGGGCCTGCAGCTCTTATACATATGGGACTCAAAAACAACCTATCACAAATAATTACTAAGCAGAGCAGCTGTAGTCACCACAGTAGTCATTTAAAAATCAGGTCAAAGTTGCTTGAATTCTTTTCCATTTCCAAGATACCTTGTGCAATAAATTTTGTGATGTTTATCCCTTTCTAATTTCCTCATTTTGTAAATTATTTATTTTTTGCTGATAATCATAGATTGGGGTAGAAAAGAAGAGCAAGGGCATCTAGTGAATTTTTTTTCTACTTTAAATTGTGCATATTAAAATAAATTAAACCCCTGATTTTTCAGGTTTTAAAGCGGTACACTTGAACATGACAACCCGAAAGCATATGTAGTAGTTAAAGCTGTTTACAGGAAGGATTACATATTCTGTGAATAAACAAAAAAACTAAACTAAAGCCTATTTACTGTTCTACATGTATGGCTTTCCAGCACAATTGTGTGTATAAAATACAAGTGTAAATATAGATACACACATACATCATTAACAAAATATTCTTTTATACATTTTTATGCCATATGGTCCATGCATAAAAGAAAAACATAAAAAATATAACTTTTTCTTTTATTAAATTTGAACAAATCACTGGGTGACAGGAATAGCAAGCTGAAGCACATAATTCCATTCACAATTAAGAAAATAAAACCCTTTCAAGAAATATTTCATATGAAATGTTCCCTCAGTTCAGAGTCTTATATGGAAACAGTCGGGTAGTATGTGCCTATATTCGTAATCTGCTCAGGGAGATGCGGAAACTCAGCAAAGAGAACACATTCAGGATTTTTTCCTATCATTTTAGTGAGGTTCACATTGCTTTTCTCAAAAGTTCCAGATGAAAAGAATATTAACTTGAAAAGTGTAGTTACTAAAATGATGGCAATGTCAAGAAACCCCTTTTAAACAGAAATTTTAATTGATTGGAGCTATTCTCAGATTCCCAATCAGATTCTTGGGTATGGAAAAAATTGTCTACATGTGTGTTTTTGGAAAACATCTGATGACAGACACCTGATATTCAGAAAGAGAGTAAGATTTTGGTGGGAGAGAAAGATGGAGATTAGGGGATAGGAAAAAAAATCTGCCAAGAATTTATACACTATTACCTTCAATCATTTTGATGCCAGTCATTCATACCACCACCATGCTAACAAGACATCCAATTTACTAAACAATGAATACTGAAAATACATTTAAAAGGTACAAATGACTGTCCAAAGAATGACACTGAAAAATATTAAGTAACAGCTCTACCTCCAGATAAGCCTCACCATTAAAGAGTTTTAATGAAGAGAGCCTTCAAAGGCGAAATCAGGAGGCATTGATTAGATTGCTTCCAACTTTGTGTTTTGACACCCTCGTCTTTCGTGGCATTATATTGTCTGTTACAAAGGAAGCATTTTACTAGGCCCACACAAGAACAGGAGACAGCCACGCTCATGAAAGAGACTGTCAAGGGTGTGAGCCAAAATGGGTCTCATTTGGATTTCAAGTGAAGAAAACTCCTAATGCATTTCATTACAATGTATGCGAACCTCTGAAAAGAAGGATGGATTGGGATTCTCATCCCTATTAATTTATTGAAATGGATTCAGTTTTTTTCTTGTATATCAAGAGAGACCATGTGTTTCAAGCAAGGTAGCAATATTATAGTTCCAATAACCAAATATGCTATGATTCAGTATGCCCTTCTGCGAGATAAAGAGAATGCAATTTTCTTGATAATTGGGATTTGAGTTTAAAAATAAATTCTACAATAGCATGGCAACAAATAAATATTCTTTGTTACTATCTTTGTTTTGAAGATATGATCAAGCTGCTACACAACACAGATTGATTCGGTCTTTGTTACCAGAGCAGGCTTTTACCATTTAAAATCCTATTTTTTTCCCTTACTACTGTCATTCATACATTGACTTTTTATTTCATTGAGGAATCGTGACTATGATGTAATTAGAATAACACCAGTGAAAGTCATATTTTATTAAATGATAGCAAAAAAAGAATGAGACAAAGTCATAGCATTTTTAGCACCGTACTGTGTGATCTATGTATACCTTCTTCATAAGAATGTTCTAGTCATCATGTTCCTCTTATGCAATTTGTGACAGGAAAACAAGGACTTATATTTGGCTGATTCTTCAACTATTTAGAATGATATGTACCATTAAAAAATTCCCAACCCTCAACTACAGAGAAATGCTATGATCTAATGCACTTAGACATCCAAATAATTTCATAAATCCACAGGATTGCAAATATAAGACATATGCTCTCACTGCTCTTTAACATCATTAACATTTAGAGATGATTGATTATGTAATACCAATAACATTCCGTGAATTCAAAGCTGATCTATTTTTTATGTAAATCATACAACCTGCTAGTCAAATTAAAGGTTAAATATACATAAAGTCTTAGAATAAAACACAGATAATCTTTCACATAGACCATGGACCCACAATATACATACTGAAATGAAATAGGAACACCTAATTCATAGGTTGCCTACTAATTAAATCCAGGAAAACAGCATGCGTATATCTTCCTTATGTTGTTGCACGTTTTTCTCCAAATGGGAATAATATAACCACAGCTAAGTAGAATTACAAATTATAGCTAGAAAACACAATTGAAAAAAAGATACATTTACAAACTTGAAGAGAATTTTCTATAAACAAATTCATATTCATCATTTCAACTTCTCTGAGGCTGTAACTATACAAAAGTGAAGAAGAAATATATATAAATCAAATGTTCAGCATGTGTACATGTATGTTGAGGTATATCTGTATGAAATAGAAATCTATATACAAAATTCTAATAGCAAATCTCAATTAACTATGGTATACTCTTATTTCTAGGAGAAAGATTGCACAGCTCCCTGGAATATATGCAATAGAAAGATTTTTTGATGAATTATAATTAAATTACAATGATACATGTTTCTTATTTTTATCATGACAGTTCTTGTATTCTCCAGCAGAACCCATTACAAACAAATATATGTCAGGTTACTTGTTGAATAATGTATTTCAAGTATTGAAAATTACTAAGGAGTTGCCTAAGATCTACATATGAATACATATTTTGGCCTTAATTTTTATTACTGCATTAAATATATGAATGTATTTTATAATCTACTTACAAAGCAGTTAATATCAGAGTTTTTAAGAACTTAACAAAGGTAGTAATACTACCTTTAGGATATAAACTTTATGGCATTATGAATAAAACTGACAAGTATAAAATTTGATCCATAAAATAAGTGATATACTTATGTTAATTCACCTTTTTAAAGATATTATGTGTTGCTCCGCTTTTCTGACAAGGCTTCCATTCATTCTAGAGACATGTTGAAAAACACTATATTTTCTCTCAATAAGGAAAATCACTTTACCCACTATCATGCTTGTTCTGTCTCAATAAAAAATCAATCATCAAATGCTTGCTTCCAAGTTTTACTTGTTAAACTGCCAATTTATGCATACAGTTTGGCTCAGCAGAAATTCACTCAGAACCATTTCTTTCATTATTATAATTTTGTATATCTCATAAAATACTTTACACTTAGGGGGTAGGGAGAGTTACGAAAGTTTTCATGTGCTTCTAAGAAAGCACCTAATGTTATAGTTAAAGGAGAATGGTAGGATGTAGCTCCAAACCATCATTTTTAAAGCAAAAGCAAAACTATATCGTTTCTGTGGTCTTTCAAAGTAATAAAGGCCTGATTGATCCCACTGACTAAGGCAATTGAATCGGTTGTCTAAATGGTAGTAACGTCAATGTCAGATACGTGGTTATCTTTTCATCTTGGCCCATGCTTGAATGTAAAAATCAGATGTTTGAAGGACATTTCACTGACCTGTTATGGCCTCTGCAAGTCTCAAACACAATACTAGTATTCCTTATATAAGTGCCACATTTTGGATAAAACCCGCTTCATCAATGATGCCTTTGCGACATCTGGCGGTCCTTGGGATATATAAAAATTACTTTTTTGCTTTTCCAAGTCTATCAGTACTTGAAATTTCAGTCCAAAAGCCTTTGATACCCCCTAGTGGGGGCACAAAAGCACTCTGGCCTGTAAACTAAGATGTGGACTACCATGAATCCATATGGTGCAAAAGGTCACAAATCTTGAGATGTGGTGACATCATGACAATAAGACACTTTCTAGACAGAAGCTGACCCATTTTGAATATAAAAAGGACCCCAATCACATGTTCCCACACATTTAGAACTATAGACAGAAAAGAAATATGCTAAGTGCTCCACGCAGAAGCTGAACACCAGTGTTTGAGGGAACCTATAATACTCACATTTAAGGAATACCACACAGGGATTCCCAGCAAGTTTGCTTTAAATGATCTAAGAGCTCTGTTTTGTTTTGTTTTTATAAGTTGATACTTAGTAAATGTTAAGAAGGGGCAAGAAGTGGCTGAATGACAGCGTGTATGTCTCTATGCCTTCTTTGGTTGCTTGTTAGATTACTAATCCAGTAGAAATGAAACTTGTTCCACATGCTTCTGTCTCTATTTGTATTTCTAGGAAAGAATAGAACCTGAATATTATTTTATACAGAAGGAAAAACTGTCTTTTGGCTTTTATTCTTGTACTATAGATAATTTAGTATGAGAAAAAGAGAATAAAAACTCATGCCCATCCTTTCATTACTCTCTCAACAGGCACATTTGTTGTCCACATTGAGAAATCATGACTGCATTAATTCTCTGCTCAGTAGAAGAAAATCACATGTGCTATATGGTTGATCTTTCATTTACTTAGAGTCTTGGTGAAGTAGCATACTTGACAGCAGTAAGATCAAATATAAATATTGAGTGTTGGTTCTTATTTCTAACCATCTTTTCAAATATTTGCCTAAAGATCAATATTTTTTGGGCTATAATAATACTTTCAAGAAGTTTTCTAGAGAGAAAAATACTTGCTCTTTAGGTTTGATTTTTATAATAAAGATTTAATATGTATTTTGTTTCTGATCTTTTCAAGTAATCAACAGTTTACAGGCAGTCACTGTAGGTAGACCCATAAGCTCTGACACAGTATCAATATTTACTATATTTAACCATACATTTGTAGTTGCATTCAAAGATATTTTATGCATCACGATTAAATCAACTTACTTTCATATATAAATAACATATAAAAACTTATCTTGAATAAATGAATTCTAATTTATCTGCAATTATAAACAATTTTGTGTAAATTACAAAGTTCTCATCTACCACTAGCTATGTGCTCTTCTAAGGGTGGTGATAAATCTATTTGATAGTATTTGGAAACTATACTATTGACTAAACTATTTGTGAAATTTGGAATGAACATAGATATATCTTTTAAATATTCCTTTTTTCCACTCAAATAATATAACATCATATAAAATAATAAAAAGAATAGAGATTGATATATATCCTCTTGTCATGGTTTAAAAGGATCTTGAATAAATAGTATGATACAAGAAATTTCAATGTACATTATGTTTAAAAAGAAATACTAAGAAGGATAAAATAAAGCTATTCATCATCAGTATATTATTTTCCAGTATTTTATATTAAAAGAATGGTTTTATATATAATAAAGTACACGTTACAATGGAATATATTGAGCAAAATAATGGTGTTTAGTTAAATGCCATCTCATGGCCCCAAACATTTTTAGTATAATAAAATAAAAATGATTCATACATTCCTTTAAGATAATATACATTTTAAACCTTTTCAAATGCTGAAGAAATAATGTTGATTAAGGATAATGCCAAACACATGAAGCTCTTATCCATAATTAGATATTAAATTAAAAATACATTTTAAATATGATTACATATGTAGATATGAAGAAATAAAGTTATAATTCTAAAATAAGTGTTCCTTTTTGGAGGGTCAGACTTTCAGAACCAAATTTACAGGGAATTACAAGAAATATGCAATGTTGTGTCTAAACCAAAAACTGTCAAAATGCATCCTGCTCTCAGTTCCCAACAAAAAGTAATAGAAAAATTTCTGCATAACTTAAGTATTCATTAAAGTCATTACATTTTCTGAAGGTCATGTTAAAAGCACCAAAAAAAGGAGAAGAGACATAGATTTATAAAACTGAGAAAATAAAATAAAATGAACAACCAAAGATAGAATATATTAGATGTGGAAGGCATTGAAAGGATCCAACATAAGCATAATTGGAGCTTTTAAATAAATGAACCAAACAGATATAGTAGGAAAGGTATTTAAAGCCATAATTTAAGTAAATTTTCCATAAATAATGTAAGCCTGGAATAAGGCTGATTGAAAATATATACCATCTTTGGTTATACTTTTGATCTAAAATGCCTCCCAAAGACATCATGTGTGTGGAAAGTAGATGAGTCCTGGGGCTCTATACTCATTACCAGTATGGATTAGTCCAGTCATGAATTTATAGCTGACTTGCTGTTAGCAGGCAATCCCAATTAGGAACAAGTCACTCACATGCAAGTGCCTAGCCTTTCTCTCTGCTTCCTGCTTACTATGGGTTGAGCACCTTCTCCTCCACCATGTTATTCTGACATCGTTTTTCTGCCTCAGAGCCAGCCAATCATGGACAAAAGTTGTGTGCCAAATTAAGGTTCTCTTTCTTTAGGTTTTTAGTATTGTGTCCCAGCAATGAGAACTGAATAAGATAGATTTTGGTGTCAGGAGTGAGCTCATTGCTTTGACTATATGCAACCACATGTTCTAGAAGACTTTGGAAAGGATTCACAGAAAAAGTTTGGAAAGGCTTGAAGATGCTGGATAAAGAAGCCCTAGAATGTTGCAAATAGAGCTTGATGGACACTACTAGTCAGAGGTCAAAAGATTGAAATAGTGATAGGATTATAGCCAGTAAGGGCTTTGGAGGTTTCAATTGGGAAGAAGGACTCCATTGTAGTCAGAGGATCAACCAAGTGTGTTACACTCTGGTTGAAAATTTGTCTTAATTTTTCCCATGTTCTGAGATTTTGTGAAAAAACAAGATTATGAGCAGTGGATTAATTAATTTAGCAGGCTAATTTCAAAAATTTGGAGTTTCATATGAAAGAAAGCACTGGAAAAGCTGTGGTATGATTCCTGAAAAATATAACATTAAAAAGAAGCTAAGTACTTTCTATGAGGACAAGAGAAAAGATGTCTTGATTGAGGGTATCTGAGGCATCAGCAAGGTCCCATCCTACATAGGCTTAGCAGTACAAAATTAAATATTTCATTTGAAAAGAGAATGTCAATGCCCTGCTTAAGAAGGGCCACTAAGAAAACTGGTTCCCTGGGATTTGTTTCACTGTGGTCAAATCTTCCAGGCACTCAGAAGCCTCTGCAGTCATGGCCCAAGGGGGACTGGCTAGTGCTTCGGCTGATAGCAGACCTTGGCATCAATAATATGTTGCTGGTATTACAGCCATGCAAAATACAATTGTTATGGAATCTGAATGCTACTGAGATTTTAAAGAGAGGTATGGGGGCCAGACAGTGTGCTCCTTGGAGGGCAGTGTAGAAAGCTGTAAGAGGGAAGCCAAAAATGCACTGCAGAACTCAGGAAGCTAGAGATGCTAGAAGTGTAGAATGTCTACTGAGAAAAGCTGAAGGGAATGATTACAGTCACCCCAAGAAAGAGGCCATGAAGGCTGAAACTAGCAATGCCATTGGCATTGGGTCATTCATGCCCTTTGTAGCTATCATCTTGTTACAACTTTCCCTGGCTGCTGGACATTTAAGCACAGGACTTAATGTTTGCCCTGCTGTATTTTGGTTTTGCTTTGGTCCTATTCATTTTTCTCACCATATTTCTCCTGTTTGGAATGGGAATGTTTATCCTATGCTACTGTATGTTAGAAGTATTGAACTCTCTTTTCTATTTAGTCTGGGGCTCAGGGCTAAGAGCTTGCTTTGAGTCTCAGAGGAGACTTTGGACTTGGGCTTTCTGGAACTATTTAGACCTTGGTGACACTTTGAGATAGACTAAATGTAATTTGCATAATAATATCAACATGAGCTTTTTGGGAATCAGGGATGGAATGTTATGGTTTAGATCCAAAAATATCTCCCAAAATTTTGCCTAATCTGTTTGGAATGTGGTTGGCTCGTGTGGACACTATAATCATAAGTTAATTAGTCCACTGATGAGTTCATGGTTGACTTGCTGATGGGTGGTGGGGCCTGGTTAAAGTGGGTTCAATGGAAGCATTATCTGGAAGGGTGTATCTCCTTCTCCAGCTCTCCCCTTCTTTCTCTCTGCTTACTGCTTACAATAGGGTGAGCACCTATGTCTCCACCATGACCTTTATCCAACCTATTTCTGCTTTTCAGCCAGCTGACCTCAGACTGGAACTGTAGGCCAAAATAAGCATCTTCTCCTTTTAGTTGCCCGTGATAGATATTGTATTTCAGCAATAGGAAAATGACTAAGACACGTTTTCTTCACAAAATTAATAAAAAATGATAAAAATCAAACTAAATGCTGGTTAGAGAACTAATCTTCAATGATGACAAAATAATTCTTTGACCTTTCAGTTAAACATCAGTTAACTAAGGAGGAAGAATTGTCTGACTCTAGATGTAATAGAGAAACAAGAAATCTATGGCCAAAATGTCTTCTGGGAATCAAGGAATTCATCAAAACTATATGCCTACTCGAGTTGTTATTCAAGTATAAATATGACAGTGAAAAAATTTAAATATAAAATATTCAAGGAGGGCAACTGTTATGAACTTGTCTTGAATAAACTACTAAAGCTGAGATAAATGGAGAAACCATGCTAAATGGGTGACAATAAGAATTGAATACATTTAAATATAAATGAATATTGAAAGAACTGTATAAATTGTGGTTCGTGAATAGACTGTAAACTTTCAAAACTAATACAATGTATCAATAATATTATTGAAAAACTTCAGATAAAAAATGAAAAAAAGGAAGATCTGGTGGGTACATAAATTTCCTTGTCTTGCATATGAATGTTCACAACCTATTGAATTAAATCTATTTCAAATTATAAATGTAAATGATGAAAGAACTGAGGTAAACATTATATTCAATCAAAACTACATGGTAAGGATGGTGGATGAGACACAGGCAGTACTCAGAAACTGCCCCAGGATATTCATCCAAATTAATAGTCATGTGACTCCATAAGGAGGTAGGAGGACAATAGGAAGTTGCTGAAATGTAATTTAGGTGAGCAGGTGATGGAGTAAAATTCCAGAAATGCTGGGATTTAGGACAATAAGTGAAATAACAGATATAGTCCACAGCAGTGCTGAAAGCAGGGCAACTCAGTGTGGGAAAGAAAACTCCACTCTGGTAGAGTGAAAGATAAAATCTCAACATACTCTTAAGAACACAGACTGGGAAAAAAAAAAAAAAAGCACAGATTGGAACTGGACAGACAGACAGCCTGAGCAGAAGAGTGAGCTGAGTCCTGCCAAGTGACTGGATGTGGGAACTTGCCTGCATTTTGCAGAGGACTTAGTGCGAGGGTGTGGAGCCATCTTAAGCTCCCATTGTTTTGGGAGGTTGAGCAGAACAGAAGTTCCCACATTCTTTTATCTCCAAGACAGCAACAGCCACTTTGCTCTAGTGAGGCAAAAGGCACTCTTGCTAAGGGACATGTTGAGCCCAGGAAAATGGTGACTGCGACACAGTAACCAAGATCATGGGGAAAGAGGGAGCACCGATTGACCATCCTGTGGAAAACATGGCTCCATGCAGTAGCCCAGAAATAAAAAACTGTGACAGTGGGGAGCACATTCAATCAGACGGAACGAAACACCAAGGAAACAAACAAAAAATGATGACTCAAATACTGTGACTAGGTCTGGCTGCCTGAGGCTTTGCAGGAAGAAGAGGGTAGGGGACTGGAACTGGTAGGGAGATGGGTGCCCACAGTTTTTCTTCCCAGTGGAGGCTCTGTGTGTTTGGTAGCCCCTGCCTAGCTCAGAGGCAGCAACAATAAACACTGCAGCAAAGACACGTGTCAGTCATGTCTTCAAAATCATGGACTATTGAGCTCCAGATATGAGGCACATAATCCAGATCATTTCATTGACTAGGCAAATAAGAGGCTTGTCAGGGAACCCAGATCCTTTCAGTACCCTCATTGACAGACACATAAAAACAAAACAAAAACAACCCCCCCTCGAAATATCAGGTGTGAGTCCAGTCTTGCCACCAACAACTTTTCCTTAGCGATCATTTATGTCCACAGAGGAGTAGAGCTTAGTCTGCACACTCCACTATTTTGTCCTTGTTAAAAGGGACTGAGGAGGAAAACTCCAGACTAAAAAAGATTTTCAAAACCCTCTAACATCAGTCAGCATCCAATAACAGAATTCTGGAGGAAATAAGAGCCTCCATATTAATACCTCCATTGTAAATTCTTCCCTACGGAGGAAAATTGGTCCTTTTTGGGAGGGGGGACTTACTGGCTTTGCCTATAGCATTACATCTTATTGTGTCACATTTTCTTACTCAAGGATTGTTTCACAGGGTTTTCTAATTTTGATTTTTCTGTTGGTTCATTAATTAGACTTAAATTGACATATCTTTTCTCTCATTTTCCTATTTATAATAACCTTTCGTTCTCTCATTTTTCTCTTGTCTTCTCAAACCTTTTCCTGCCTTTCCTCTCTTCCTTCCCTTCCTTTTTTCCTCATATATAAGGAATTTTTGTGGCTAATAAAGTATATGATTAGAAATAATCTGAGTATTATTAATGATCATTTTTTTTCTAATCTACTCCACATTTTTATTCTCCCTTTCTTTTCTTTGGCTGTTGAAGCAATAAAGATCTTTTAAAAAGGTTTAAATTATATATTTGTATGTGGTTTGTTTTGTTGATATTACTAATAGTTGATGTCTCTCTCATAGCAGTGTAAGCATTAAACCTAGCGTTCTGAGTAGTCTGAGAGGGTTATTTCACCCTGGGACATAGCCACAGCCCAGAGCATATCACAAAGGGAAGCTGCTTCCTAAAAAGACTTCCATTCATCCCAACTGATTTCCAAAGATCAGCACAAAAACACAAAAATCAGGAGAAAAAAAACAAGGAACCAAGTATTTCCAAAAATCCACAACTTGCCAAAAACTGACCCCACAGATAATGAAATGGATGAAATTCTAGACAAACAGGTGTAACATTTGGTATTTAAAATGATCAGTGGTATCAAAGAACATAACAAATAAACAGTTGAATGAATAAAGAAAGGCAATTCAGGATTTTTTTCAAAAAAAGAGATAATAGTTGTGAATAAGAGCAAAAGAGAAATCCCAGAAAAAGAAACTGCAATTAGTCAGCCAAAAGGCTAACTGAAAGTATCAGCAGTAGGACAGATGAAACAGAAGAATTTAAGTCAGAACTTAAAGGCAACGTGGATATACTACAACATTCAGATAGTAATAAAGAAAAAACAGAATAAAAATCTATTAACTGAATATTCAAGAGCTTCGGAACAGCATTAAAAGATCAAACTTAAAAATCATAAGCATTTAGGAGTTTGAAGAAATAAAGGAGATACAAATAGTGATACAAGTTATCACTATTACCAGATAACAATTTTCTTTAAATAAAAGATTTTAGAAACTCCAACAGAAGACTATTAGGTCTGATAAAGTAAGCAAAATACAGGATACAAAATGAACACACAAAAATTGGTAACTTTCCTACGCACCAACAACGAAATCATCAAGAAAGAAATCAGGAAAATAATTTCACAATTGATTAAAAAAAAACCTTAGGAATCAACATAATCAAGGAGGTGCAAGACCTCTATAATGAAAATTATGGAACAATAAAGAAATTAAATAAGACATTAGAAAATGGAAAAACTTCTCTTGTTGATAGTCATATTTCCAAAAGCAATCACAGGTTCAATGTGGTCTTTTATCAAACTATCAACAACATTCTTCACAGACCCAAGGAAAAAAATTCTAAAATTCATATGGAAGTAGAAAAATCCCAGAATAGCCAAAGACAAACCAAGAAAAAAGAGGGATGTTGAAGGAAGAATCACAATACCCAATTTCAAATTATACTACAAAGCCGTAGTAACAAAAAGAGCATGGTACTGGCACAAAAACAGACACGTGGACCAATGGAATAGAACAGAAGACAGAAACAAGCCTCCCACTTGAAACCATCTGATTCTTGACAAAGGGACCAAAAGTATATACTGGAGAAAAGATAGCTTCTTTAAACATGAGGTTAGGAAAACTGAATATTTACATGGGAATATTGCAACTAGATATCTCTCACACAGTACTAAAATCACTCAAATTGAATCAAACATGATCAAATATTTGAAACTGCTAGAAGGAAATCTGTACAGGGGAAACACTTAAAGTCATAGGTATAGACAAAGGGTTCATGAATAAGTGTCCAAAAATCAACAAGTAGAATTACATGAAATTAACAACCTTCTGCATAGTAAATGAAACAATCAATAGAATGAAGAGAGCTCACTGAGTGAAAGAGAAATCTTTGCCAGATAACAGAGAATTCATTCCTAGAATATATAAAGAACATAAAAAATTAACTCCCCAATACAAATAACTTAATAAATGGGCCAAAAATTAATTATATACTTCTCAAAAGAAGTACAAATGGCCAAAAAAATATAAAAAATGTTGAATATCCTTAATGATTAAGAAATACAAATAAAACTACATTGAAATTATCTTAGCCCATTCAGAGTAGCTATCATCAAGAATACAAAAACAGTAAATGTTGGAGAGGATATGGGGGAAAGGAAGCTTTCTACACTGCAGATAGGAATGCAAACTGATATAATCACTATGGAAATCAGTATGGAATTTCTCAAAAGACTAAAAATACATTACCACTTGATCCAGCTATTTTATCCTTTGGTACTGTCATGGTTTATGTCAGTGGCCCCCAGGCCTCATGTGTTTGCATTGTGCATTGTGATTGGTTCATTGTCTAGCGCTTGGATTGATGGTGTCAGTGCTACACCCGCGTAGGGGTGGAGCCAGCACACAATGTAATGGCAGGAAGAAGGCGTGTCTCTCTTTCTTGCTGGTTTCCACTTGCTTTTTGCAGCCGCCATGAACTGCGGCCACCATGCTACCCTGCCTTGGAGCCAAATGAGTATGGATTGAAACCTCCAAAAAACTGTAAGAAATAAACCTTTCCTTTCCCAACTTTGGGCATCAGGTATTTTGTCTCAGCGACGAGTAAAAAGTAACTAAAACAGGTATATTCTTAAATATTTCAAGATAGCATATTATGATGATACCTTTTTTACCTTTGTTTGCTGCTGTGCAATTCACAATATTAAGCTGTGAAAACATCTAAGATGCCCATGAGTAGATGAATGGACTAAGCAGATGTAGTATATATTATTCAGTGGGATATTACTTGGTCATAAGGAAAAATCCTATCATTTGCAGGAAGTCATATGGAACTGGAGATCAATATAGTAAGTGAAATAAGCCTGATAAAGAAAGTTACATGCCATATTTTCTATCATATAAGTAATCTAGAAAAGAGAAAGGGATGTCAGGAGAGTTGAAGGCAGACCAAACCAAGGAACGGTTATTGGGGTGAAAATATTCAAAATATATTATATGTATTTACTAACATAACAAATATCACTCTTCTGTTTACTAATATACACTAATTAAATCGTATAAAGTATGAAAATGACAGATATAAATCTAACAAAAATAATTATAATAAATGTGAATTGAAATAACACTCTCCAGTAAAGGTACATACTGTTACACTTGCCAAATAAGAACAGCTTGAATCAATTATATGTTGTCTCCAAAAAACAGATGCTTTTGTTTCAAAGACACTAATAGATTGAAAACAAAAGGATGGAAAAGATATGCCAACAGAAACTACAGGAGAGCTGGACTGGCTACTTAACTGTGAGATGAAGTTAAGGAAAGAGATCTTACAAAAGACAAAGAATGACATTTATCAGGGAAATGAGTAAATTACTCATAATGATATATCAGAGATGTAAATGCACTTAAAATTCAATATGTAAAAATATGCAGAAGTAATACAGTAGTCATTGGGACTTGAATAACTTGTTCTTGATCATAAATGTAACTCATTCTCAATAACTGATAGAAAATCATTAAGTATGCAGAGTACCTGAATATCTCAAATAATCTGAACTACCCACCTTTACAGAACCAAGAACCTGACAACAGAATACAGAATTTTTCTAAGGAAATATAGAACTCTTACAAGATAGGTCATATGCTACTACACCAAATAAGTATCAATAAATTTCAAAAGACTGAATACTATTCCACACTGCCAATAAACTATATCCACTGATAGATATACCTCAAAATCATTATCACACAATTAAAGTACAGAAAGTCAATATTATAACACCTATTGTTATCAAATGTGCAGAAAAAGCAAACTTGTATAGAAAGAAAGAAAAATCAGTGGTTCCCCAGGGTTAAGGATGGGAGCGGGGGTTCATTACAAACTGGTAGGTGGGAACATCTTGGGGTGAACATTCTAAAATTTACATTTAGGAAGACTCATAGTTTGTACATGTATATAGCTGAATTTTATAGTATATAAATTGAATGTTTCAAAGATTAATGTTGATATGTGCATTATCCCCACATTTTAGCCTGGAAGTTTTATAAACCTTAATTGATCATTTCAGAGCTCTCTTCAGCTCTTTGCAGTTTTATTCAAATAAACAATTTCATTATCATCTTACCTATTTATTATTGTTGTGTGGCAAGAATGTTAAGTCTATTGCAGCAATTTAAACCATACATAATTACTAACTTGATCACAATGGATTGCAAATAGACTGCTGAAACTCATGCCTCTGAGACTGTGTACCTTCTCAGCAATGTCTCTTTCCATACTTTTCCCTCCATATTCCTCTCCCCAGTTCTTTTCAACTTCATTCTACCCTCAACTTCTATGCTATCAGTTCTTTCAGAGTCCACATATTAATAAGTTCATGGCACTCATTCCTGGCTCATTTCTGTGCCTGGCTTATTTAACTATCATCCCAAGCTGTACTCATGCTATTCATTTATAAAGCTGTATAGTATTCCACATGTGGGCATGCAGGCATACACATGCCCATACCCATATGCATAAGCAACACATTTTCTTTAGTCATTTGCTTCCATATGTTGGCTACTACTAACAATGCTAAAAAGAATGGGGTGTACAGGTAATTCTTGAACATATCAATTTCAAGTCCTTTGGACAACTTGATAAACTGGTTAAGTAATGGGTATGTTAAATCTTTCTGTAATAGCTACATGGCTAAAAGTTATATTTAAATTTGTTCCCCAAAATACACAAAATTATTATTTGTGAAATAAAAATATCAGTCTTTTCTCATTGACTTGGGGGTTATGTTCTTTTATGTTCTCTGTTTTGTTTTGTTTTCTTTTAAGACAAGGTCTCGCTGTGCATTTCAGGCTGGCCTTGAGCTCTATTTGTAGCCAAGGCTGGTCTCCAGTTTGCAATGATCTTCCTGCCTCAGCCTCCCGAGTCTGGGATTATAGGTATGCACCACCATGCCCAGCTAATATTCTCTTAAAATTCAAAAGGAATAAACACTATTTTGAAGAACTCAAAAGGGAATCATTTGAATATTTTAAGTCTTATTTCCAACAGCATCAATGTATTTTTATTCCAAATGCTTCCTCTTATACATTTATTCAATGTGCATTTCTTCTCTATCACTATTTAGCCTGATGCCTCACCAGGGACCAGAGAGACAAGTGTCAGAAAGGTATAGCTTCTAGTGCCATTGAAGTACTCTCAATTTAATTTTTCATATACAGTTAAAATTATACCACAGCTCAATAGTTGTTTAGCACAAGATTTTTGTGTACCAACGTAAACTTTATAAAATCAAAGGAATATATTGAATCTCATTTACCATAGTGGTGCAAAATAGTAGCAGAAAAAAAAATTGGTACTATTCTTTAACAAGTAGATTAACCATTTTTTTAAATTACTGAACCAACTTTATAAAATTTAAAAAGCAACTTTTCATAAAATTCCTGTTTTTAGCAGTGAATTCTGATAGTACCAATGTTACTTTCTCTGGTTATGTATTAAGGAAAGCATTTATCTTCAAAGAATGCATTTTTAAAGAATACAAAGGAGTTTGTGTGCACTGAAAAATACTATACAGGTTTTCCTTGATACTATATATAAAATGTTTGGTTGAATTAGTATATGGTATTAATATCTGATATATTCTTAGCCTACCCTTCAATGGTTATTCAGTTATTTATTAAGATACATTAAGATTATTATGATTACATTAAGATTTGTTAAAATATATTAAGATTATTATTAAGATACATTTTGGCTTGCCTATAAAATGTTCATATAATTATTTATACATATTTTTCAAAATTCAAGGCATTTAAGTATACTTTTCTTGTGTCATATTAAGTTCATTATTGGGAGAGACTAAAACAGTCTGAATGCTTAAGTTACTAAGACTAATGTGGTACTGCAGCAATGAAATATATTAAGTAATAAAGATCATGGCACATATATGTTACTGGCCTTTAGCTCCTTAAAAGGCACAGGAAGGATACTTGCTTGCAGTGTCGAGTACAAACATCAGTTACACTCCTTAATGTAGTCAGTTTAACAGTGTGTATGGGGGATGGGTAACAAAAGTATTTAGTTTGTAAAATTAAAAGTGTAGAATTATTCATCAATGAATTGTATAACCTCATACTGTGAGAAGTGTGAGATGTATTAGGTAGGGGAAAACACAGTCTGCTTTCTTTCCAAGCATAAATCCATGGAAGGGATCCCTGATATTTTTAGTGTGATGTTTTTTTCCAAAGGTGTTTCTTTGTGTTAGTGCTATTAGGCTCAAAAAGGTAAAAGTATCACAGGGAAAATGTAATATCTGTTTACAATAAAATAGAAAATATTTTAACTGTTAAAGATCAGAAGTAAATTTATAGAAAAATCTGCAGCAGAAGCTCCATATTTTAATTGTAAATGGAGTTTTGTTTAAAGTTTCTGTGTAAGAACTTGCTATATTTCTCCATCTTGAAAAGAGCATGCTTGATAAAACCAGCACATTTTTGGTTTTACATTGAGACAGCAACATTTATTCAAAGCTGTAAATCAGCTATGCTAGTGTTATCAAGTCGAACTCCTCAGCATTATCTAGCATCACCATTATCATTATGGAGTGCATCTATCAAGCCCAACAGGTATGACTCATAGTAGTGACTGTCACAGCCTTGAAGGCTATAGGACAGCTGAGTTTGCAGATATTACTCATTGAGAGACTCGTTGGTCATTAATGGAAAAGTGGATATGAAAATGTGTTAGCATTTTCTTGCAGGTATCTTTATGTTAATCCTTTATAAAATAATATCAAAATATTACTCAAGACAGAAAGTAATTACTTAGAAAGTATGGAAAGAGAGCAATGAGAAGTATCTATATTGCTTTTCCATTGCAGTGAAATGAAAGAGTTTTGTCTTGCAAAGTTATTTCCACTCCTACATAAAACCAAGATGGTAGTTTCATTTATTTTAATAATCTGGAACAATGGGATAATTGCATGACCAACCACATGTATATTATTCTGACATATACATTACTAAAAATAAATGCTCCCTTCCTCTCAGCTTAAGAACAAACTGAGTGACAGAGATACATCTTACGAGTGATCACATACAGTGAGACAACCACGTGTACCTTTCTTGTCCATGAACACTCTATCAGCCAATAGGAATTTGTGAAATATTATGGAAGGCATACCAAGCCATATTTTAAATCAGTTTTAAAATGACAGAAACAGTGTCACATGTTGAACTTGGGGGGTCAAGATCAGAGTATCAGATGAGAAGTCTGAAAGAACTCAATTCTAAGGACTCAATTTTAAGAATTTTGATTTTCAGAATAGTCAGTGATGGAAAGCCTAACATGAGAATTTTGAGAACTCAAAGAAAAAGTAAAAATTGAGAGTAGTTGTAGGAAACATTTAATCTCTCTATATACCATACAATTTTCAAGAAGTGGACAGTATAAGAAGTCATTTGTTCAAAAATTTATTCCTATGTTTCATTACCTATAGAATCTCAGGTAGGCTTATACTTTTAAAATTAGGAGTGGCAATTAGATGCTTAATTATAATCATGTCCACTCAGTATTATATTGAAGATCTTAACCAAGGCAATAGAGTAAAAAAATTACTTTGAAAGGCTTTCATAGTTAAAAATAGAAATTAAGATATTGTCTTCAATTGTACAATTATTTTAATAGAAAATGTCAAAACTTCTTCAGACTAACTTAGAACACGTGAGTCTACCAAATCACTGGATTCATTATTAATAATCTTTATTTTTATATGCCAACAAAGAGAAAATTAAAATATATACCATTTATAATAGTAAATATATAAAACACTTAAAGTAAATTCTAACACTACAAGACAAACAAAATATCTGTACTAAAAAACAATACAACATTAAGAAAAATTAAAGACCTATTGAGGGATATGACAGCTCCATGGCTTAGAAGATCTAATATTACAGAATTATCTTCAAATTCTTATATAAATATATTTTGAATTCAGTCGTTCCCCAAAGTCTTCCCTTTTGAATATGACAGCTGATTTTAAATATTTTTATAACTTTGAAGTAAAAAAAGATTTATTTAAAAGGGCAGAAAAGCCACTATATAGAAAGGAATTTATTTTTTCTACAATCTTACTACATGAATGTTAAACACATCTACTAACTAAAAGACATCATTTAAAAAGAGAAAAGGTCGGTCAGGGATATAGCTCAGTGTCACAGCCTCTTCCTGGCAAGTGCAAAGTCCTGAGTTCCAATCCTAGTATCGAGAGAGAAAGAGGCCAAGAGGTTATAGACAGCATTTGCCACAAAGGTTTTCTTCACCCCTTTAAGGCCTTTCACCAGAGATGCTACACTAATGCCTAACATGACAAAGGGTTCAACAGCATCAGTAACCGCGCATGTCAGAATGGTGAAAACCACACCTGTATTAGCGAGGACGTGGTGCAATGAGTTTCTCTGTATTTCTGAGAGAAATGTAAGCTATGGGAAATAGCTTGGCACAATCTGAAGTGGAATACACGCATACTCCAGGACACAGCAGATCTACTTCCAGGCACATACAAAGTAACTTTCCATGCATACACCAATATTTATGTACAAGAATGGTACCAGCAGCATTGCTCAAAACAAGAAAGAACTAGAAACAACCCAGTGTTCACCAACAATGACATGGATAATACACTTGATACAGTCATACAATGGAACACTGTACACCATAAAAATT
The DNA here is from genome assembly GCA_004027455.1 of Hydrochoerus hydrochaeris. Lineage (NCBI taxonomy): Eukaryota > Metazoa > Chordata > Mammalia > Rodentia > Hydrochaeridae > Hydrochoerus > Hydrochoerus hydrochaeris. The sequence continues at coordinate 88,045 of PVLA01001145.1, read as the reverse complement.
TTCAACTGCAGCTACGTTCAACTCAAAAAATCCAGAATGAAAAAAAAATGTATGATTTTATTTATGTAGTTTTCAAAGATGGATCTACAAAAAAAGAAGGAGAGAGAGAAGGGAAGGAAGGAAGGGAGGAAGGGAAAGATAGCAAAGGAAGGAAAGAAAGGTGGGAGAAAGAAAGGATGAAGAAAGGAAGGAAGAGAAAGAAAGAAGGAAAGAAACAGAAAGTCCTCTATAGCAGATAGCAGTTGTCGGCAAGCACATGGGGAAATAGTAATACTTGTGTATGGCAGATGGGAATGTAAAATAATGTGGCTGTTGTGGAAGACAATATGGCAATTCCTCAAAAAGTTTAGCATATGATTTAGCAATTCCACTCCAGAGTATACAGAAGAGAATCTTAAATAGGTGTTTTACATGCATATGCATGGCAGTTATTGATAATCTAAAAGGTAGAAGAAACCCAAATTATGCAACTTGATATCTGTGACAGATACAGGATAAACAAAATGTGGTACATGGATCCAGCTGAAAATTATTAGGTCTGAAAAAGGAGGAAAATTCTGACATGTGCTACAACACTGAGGTACCCTGCAGATATTATGCTAAGTGAAATAAACTAGTCACAGATAGAAAAATATTGTAGGCTTCCACTTAGGAGAGGTATCTATGAGGGTACCCAGGAGGGTAGTCAGACTCAGGGCAATCGAAAGTAGAAGAGTGATTGTTAGGGTCTATGAGAAGGGCGGATGGGGAGGTATTGTTCAGTGGGTGTAGGTTTTCAGTTTGGGAAGATGAAATATTCTGATAACAGATAGTGGTAGTGATTTAACAGAAATGTGAATATACTTAATGCCCCTGAACTGTATACTTAAAATGGTGTTATATAAAGTTTATGTCATGGATATTTTACCACAATAAGAAAATCTAGACTTCAGTGTTGGAAGTAAAGATAACAGGAATCTTACAGGAGCAGAGAAAGCGTGGTACTGGTGTTCGGTTTGTGGAAAGGGGTGGAAGACCTTTAACAATGCTGGCAATAGTCCAGGGCAAAGCTTATCAGTAATGGTTAAATGAATGTTTGCTTTGTGACATGTATCAAGTGTCACATTTATGTTTTGTGCCGTTGTCTGTTACACTTCACAAATGGACCTTTAAAAATAACACAGAAATAGTATGCGCATGTTCACAGAAAGTGAAATGTCTACAACATGCTACTCAATTTACATTGTGCTAACAGTCTACAGAGAAAAGGACAGGGCGCTGGGACCAACTGCTAGCCTTGAACTTGAATCACAGCTTGACCCAGTGTTACAAGCTATGCAGCACTGAAAATTTCTCATGTTGAATTTACTTTCTTATCTTCATAATTAGTGATACGGTAAGTGCTGTGTAGAATAATTTTAACAATGAAAACTTCATATTAAAACCCATTGTATGTGGGAAGTAAGAAGTGCTCTGCACATGTTAGATTCTAAGTTCTTTTCCTTAGAGCACAATTTCTTCATTTTAAAATCTGTTATCATTGGACAACTGAGAATACTCTTGTATGGGGACCAGATCCAGAATACATACCGAGTTCAAACTGACCCTGCTGTTTTTGAGAGAAACTATAGTTGATTCTCCCATTTTAATTGACCAAATTAAACAACAAACAAATTGAATTTATAACTTTGCTATGAGGGTCTAAAGTTATGTCAAATACTACATTCAAAAATATACAAAGACAATAAAGTTGTGAAAAAATAATTGGTCAAATATTTTTAAAGAAGTACTTATTAAAATGAAAGAGAGGGCTGGTGGTTTAGTTCAGCAGCAGAAGCACCTGCCTGGCAAGCAGAAGGTCATGGTTTAATCAAACACAAAAACAATATACAAAACAAAAATTTAAAAAAAAAAAACAAAACAGAGAATATTTACCTTGTAAAAAGTTGACTTTAACTTGACATTTTAAAGATTCTCTTAAAATTTTTTTATTTTTAAAATTTTTTTGTTTTAAAGAGCATAAAAAACCCAATAAACCCAGAATTTCAAAACAAGACAGTAGAGCTCAGCCTGAGAACCAGCGCCATGCAGAGGCCACCACAGGACTAGGAATAGACAGAAGCCAGCCTCTTCAGGCATGCAGACTGGCAAACAAGAAGTACCAGTTGTTCCCCGCCCCCCGCAACTATAAGTGACATGCTTATCTGGAAAAACAGGCTGTGATGATAGCTATGGAGGTGAAATGCAATTGGAATCCTGTGGTGCTTTGCTGTTTCACTAACACTGCAGATGTAGAACCAGTGGCCTGATTATATGTTCAGAGGCCATAGGTACACAGGGTGGCATCTGGGTGATCTCCTTCTGAGGGCAGTAGCTATGGTTGATTCCCTATGGTCTTGTTTTGAAGTCCTATATTATTTCCATTGTTTTGTTGGATTGGGTTTTATTCTCTTTTGTTTTGTTTGATTATGTTAAATCCAATGGCAAGAGTAGCTATTTCAAAGATAGCAAGATAGACTTACCATAGACTTGTTTTGAAGTCTTTTATTGCATTTATTGTTTCTATTCTATCCTGTTTTGCTTGAGTTTTACTATGTCCAAAGTTATTTGTAGCTATTTTGAAGATGTCAAGGGACATTTATTGTTGATTGAAATCAACAATAAATAATCTTTTGAAGTCCTGTATCTCTTATACTGGCTTGTTTTGATTGGTTTTATTCTGTTTTATCCTCTTAAAATTTAAAAAAATCAAGAGGACAGGAAATTAACAATGGCTACTATGTTGCATATTGTTGTTTTCAAAATAGTTGTTCAGATTTCCAGAAATATTCACACAAAATTGATCAAACAATGTAAGCACTAACTGCTCCTATCCATGAACAAATAGAATTAGAATGAGCAGTACAGTTATCTTAGCTGTCTTGTGTGTGTGTGTGTGTGTGTGTGTGTGTGTGTATTTTTTTCCCTTCCTGCTTTTCTCCTTTCCCCCATCCCAGTTGTTCTTTCCTTTTGAGCAGTTTCTTCCTCACTCACTTTCACAATATCCATTGTATCTTTTGGGTCTTATTTACTCTTTCAGTTTCTTACACGAGGGAGACAATGCAATGTTTACACATGTGAGTCTGATTTGTTTCACTCATGAATATGGTCTCTAGTTGCATCCACTTACTTATAAAAGCCTTGAGTTCATCATTCTTTATAGCTGAGTAGTCTCCATGCACATAGATAGCACATCTTTTTATCCATTCCTCTGTTATTGGGTTGTTTCCAAGATTTAGCTATTACAAATTGTGCTGCTGCAATATATGTGTGCACATATATCATTATGGTATGATGTTTTCGATTTTGCTGGAAAAACACCCAGAAGGGGAATAGCTAGGTCGAAGGACCTGCTAATCCTAGATTTCTGAGGAGTCTCCACACTGATTTCCACAGTGGCTGTACCAGTCTACACTCCCACCAACAAAGAAGGGTTCCTTTATCCCCACAGCCCCATCTGCACTTGTTATTGGATGATTATTTTGATAGCCATTCTTTCTGGTGTGAGAAAGAATCTCAGTGTTGTTTTAATTTTCATTTCTAGAATGATCAATGATTTTGAACATTTATTGGGTTCCCATTTGTATTACTTTATCCGAGAAGTATGTATACATCTCAGATGCTCATTTTGGATTGGGTCTTTGATTTTTGGGGGTCCCGATTCCTTTTAATTCTTTATAGGTTCTAGATATAAGTCCTTTGTCTAAGGGACAGTTAACTAAAATTTTTTCCTATGCTATGGGTTTTCTTTTCACTCTGTTGGTAATTTATTTAGATGTGCAAAAACTTTTAATAAGATGACATGCCAATTGTTAATCCTTTGAAGAATTCCTGTGAAGTTTTGTTTTTTTCATGGATTCTCTACCTACCCCTATGTCTTCAAGATTTCTACTTACTTTGTCTTTCAGTACATTTAGTGTTTTTGTTTTGAGATTTAGATCTTTGATCCATTTTGACTTTAGTTTAGTGCATGGTGATAGAAATGGGTCTACTTTTAATCTTTAGCATGTAGAAAGCCAGTTTTTCCAGCACCATTTATTAAAGAGGCTATCTTTCTTCCAGTGAACATATTTGGCCCCTTTGTCAAAAATAAGGTGGCTGAATGTGTTTGCAATTGTGTCTGCATCTTCTGTTCCACTGATCCTCAGGTCTGTTTTTTTGCCAGTTCCATGCTGATTTTATTACAATAGCTTTGTAGTATAATTTCACCTCAGGGATTATGATGCTTCCTGCCTTGCCATTGTATACAAAAGTCAATGAGACAATCTTTGATTTTTCTACATATCTTTTACAGAAGTGTAACTGTATATCATACAACTGCTTCTAGTTTTATCCAAATCTACCGTGAAAGTACCCATGATTTCCCCAGTAGAAAGCATTGTGCCTTTTTGTTTTTAATTTCATTGACACTTTACTGGTAGGAGCCTGGATATATGTAAATGTAATTCTTAGCATTTTTATTATGACAAATGGGATATTTTCATATTATTTTTGAAGGAAGATGCATCATTATTAAGTTAAACATAACAGAAAACTATTAACTAGGAGATGACCATGAGTTGGAAGGAGTAGGGAAGGAAGGAAAGAGAAGAGAATGAAAAAGAATTAAGATGTGTTACACACATGCACCAACCCCATATGATACATGTAATCACTACGTACTTTATTATTGCAAATGTGCAATAATAAAAAAAATGGGCAAAAATAGTGCCATTGATTTATTTCAAGGCATACCTTTTCATGATTCTGGGGTTTTTTGGGGAAGGGGTCATATTTTTGAGACAAGGTTTCACCATGCAGTTCAGGCTGACCTTGAACTCACTGTGTAGCCCAGGTAGGCCTCAAACTCACTGAGATATTCCTAACTCAGCCTCTCAAGTGTGAGTGCTGGGATTACAGGCGTGTGTCACCATGCTCAATTTGTTGACTCTAGTTACATCTTTTTACAAATATTTCCATTAAAATAAAGGTAATTCAGTTATACATTTCATTTAAAAATGAGACCATGATATGCTTTCTTAATAAGAGAGAATAGTTGTTAGAAGTGATACATCGATGCACATAGATAGCAAATTTACAAGGGTCCTTGAAACAAATCTTTTGAGGGTAATATGAGCAAAGAGTACTATATGTAAATCAAATTTTAATTAGAATTTTAACCTTTACCATAATATTATTATTTACTTTCTAACCTTTCACAAGGTATTACTTACTTTCCCCATCAAACTTGTTCAGTTAAGCATTGCAAATGAGATAGAATTTTTAGGAATGAAGCAAATGTTCAGCACACAATTCCCAAACTTGTTACTCTTTTCTGCTGTACTTCTATATTGCTGTTGATCTTCCAATTACTTTCAAATCAGTCAGAGAAGTCATTGAGAGTTTTCTCATGTGTGTACATTGGGTATCTACAAGATGCCAGAATAACAATTTGTTTAGTTTTCTTTGGTTCCCATAACATGAACCATAAATTAATATTTTACTAATCAGTAGTTGTAAAAATTTATCCCATCCTTTTGTTCTTTTAAAGTAGTCCTCTAAAGTCAAGTTAGATAACAGTATTTTATGGATTTATAGGTTAAATGTAACCTAAAAGTATTTTGGCAAACATAAATTGGCAAAAAGTGTCATAAATTGACCACTCCCTTAAAGGTATGTGTTCAGATTTCTCACTTTTTCTTACATTACTATTTATTCATATTTTACCAGGGCATAGAAACAACAACAGAAAGAAAGGAAAAATGATAAACTTCATTCAGGCTATTTTATAATTAGAATGTACTATAAGGAAATATTTAATTATCACTTAGTTTTGAAGTCTATATTCTAGGGCTCGGGATTTAGCTCAGCAGTGTAAGCGCCTGCCTGGCAAGCTCAAAGTTATGAGTTCAATCCCCGGGACCAAGAGGAAAAAAAAAAAAGTATATTGTAAAGATGTGATAGTTTAAAGTATGTTCATGTTGCATATTAAAATATTTTTTTAAATAAGACCATGGAAGAACTTTATACCTTCACAGTCAAACTGCTCCTAGAATGTGAAGTAGTGTTAGATATTGGCTTCCATTTCTGTCAAAAGCAAAACCACAAAACTACAAATTATTGTAGGAGTTAGAGTAGTAGATCTGAATTTTATTGAGAATCTCCCTAAAAAATAGGCTACATATTTATTTTAAAATTTACTGCCAGGGGTGGTGACACACATCTGAAGTCCCAGCACTCAGGAAGCTCATAGAAGCCTAATAGATCACTATGAGTTCAAGGTGTGCCTGGGCTACATAGGGAGACCCTGATCAAAAAAAAAAAAAAAATTACTGACTGTAGGTCTGTGAGTAATGCTATGAGCCTCCAGAAAAGGCTGCATGTCAAACACACAGTTTAATTCAGCTTCTTTAGGGATATGTCAAATTTTTATTAACTAAACTAAGATCGAACAAATTTTTGATTTCTTTGACAGTTCAAAAGAAAGATACACAAAAAAGCCATATAGTGAAATAAAAGAATTTCTTTCAGTTTTTTTTAAGTAGTTTATAGGATATAGCTCTTCCATTGAAATGACTTCCAATATAGTCTGCCATTACAGTGATTCCACTAAAATATCTATGCACTTTTTGGTGAATGAAGTCCTGAAAAGGTACAGGTCACACTGACACATATTAAAAGTGGAATGAGCTTTGCTTACTGATAAAGCTTTGATACAGGCAAATTCTGTCTTTTAACCTTTCACATAGTACAAGAGCATGAATTTTAAGATAAAGCATTAGGATAATAACCATTAGTAAAATAAGCATTAAGAAATCAACACTAGGAAAAAATAATAAAAGACATAAAATCACTAATAATTTTATAGAAGAAAGTAATGCCACGTGTGATTCTTTTTTCAATTCTTTTGAATTTCAGAGTGGCAGCAGAATGAACAACATTTCACAGAAGATTTATACGAAATTTTCAAAATATTTCAAAATCACATCTCAGAAACAAAAGAGTTGGGATTCACTGTTAAAATGTTTATGGATGGGACTGGCTTGACAATTTAGCCTGTCGGATGTGACTTTCACAGTCTGCTGGTAGTTTGTAGGCAAGCCATCACATCTGTGGCTCTGTAGCTGATTAATGAGTCTTTCAGCTCATTGCTACCATCTGAACAAGGGCTGTGGCCTTTCTGAGCTTCACTGGTTTATTGGCCTTAAACTGCAGTCCTGCCAGAGTAGCTTCCATATGAGAATCACACCTGGTTAAAGCTAATGAAAACCTCAGTATGTCATTTTCTACACAAGTCAAAAAGCATATAAAACTAGACAAAAGATGTATTCAAGTAACACGAATGTAGTTTTGTCACAACCTGCCAATCCAGAAAGTAATACAAAAAGGTTTCCTCAGTGACATATTTCATAGAGTCAACTTGTAGTGTAGTAATTCTCAATTCCCTGTGCTATAGGAGGACTTCTGCAATGCCAGCTCCTTGACTGTAAGCGATATCTATTTTCAAAGGAACTAGGGAGGTTGTAGTTCATGATGAGATAGTCACTTAGCTTTAATTATTTACAGATGATTAATGTGATTGTTGAGCTTCTCAGCCTCTTTCAAGTCTTTGGCTTTGGACTGACCCACTTGGAGCAGGGCTGACTTTCTGAGAACTTTCTCTTGAGCACCAGGGAACCATGCAAACTGCTTTCCCCCAGTATTGCTCTGGAAACTGAAAAGCCTCTTAAAACATGATTGTATTTCCTCCTAGCCTTTTAAAATAAAGTATGATCTACAGCAGAAGGTGAGAGGGGACAGATAGAGAACCGAAAGCCAGGACAACCAGATGTCTAAGGCTAAACAGCAGCTCAGTGTTCAGAAAGTGGTTGGAAATGGAACTTATACAGAAGAGAGGAATCTCTTTTGTTTCAGGATCCTATAGTACAGCATCATTTTTGAAGCATTGTAAATTTCTGAAACATCAATACTACTTACATCTATATGAAAATTCATGTTAAAGTACATGCCTGTTATTATTTATTCTAGATTTTGAACCAGTATTTCCTTCTACTAGCTACATACTGAATATAGCACAAAGGTCTAGCCTTAGTTATGTGGTAAAAGTTCAATATTTCCTTCCATTTTCCTCTATCTGATTGAAAGAACAGCTAATGTGAACAAAATGGGCTGTACTATTGAGCCCATTGCTCGTGTCCTGGTGACCTGCTCTGAGGTTCTGTGATAGTTTTACTGCACTGCGGTCGCAGGGGTTTGTTCTGTCTTGTTCTGCTGTATTTTGCTACCTTCAAAAAAAAAAAATTAGATAAGAAAGTAACAAAATACCTCCCAAAATCTCCCAACTCCACCAAAGCTGATCCATGGATCACAGATGAGGAGAAACTCAAAGACAAGGCAACAGAATTATATAAGGTGATTAAAAGTATATAACAACAACAAAACAAGTCAGTAAGGTACTGAGTAACCTGAAACAGGATACAACTAAGCAGATAATGGACTTAAAAAGTAAAAAGAAGAAAAGAAAGTGCTCTAGAGGATATGGCTGCATGTATGTTTGAGTGTGTAGGTTTGATAACCATGTTGCTAAGTTGTTACTGTATCATTGAACTTCTTTGCAGTCTCACTGTTTGAATGTCCACTTTGTATGCTTTAATTTTGTAACTTTAACAACTAGGTCTGAGAAGACAGTACGTAATTTATCAACTAGTGATTTCTTACTGTTTTTTTTTTCTGAGATTCTGTATTGTTTCTACCCCTTTTTCTGTTTTGTTTTTTTTTCTCTTTAAATAAAATTTAAAAAAAAGAAAGAAACTGAAATTTCACTGCATAAAGAGTGTACTATGTCTATATATTCTGCCAACATTACTAAAATAAATACTCTCTTTCATTATGGCATAATCTAAAAATTGTCATTAGTATCACAACCTCCTATGTGATGTCCGTACTAAGAATTATTAGAAAAATATGTCATAATCTATTCTTAACTTGTAATTCTATTATTAGGAAAGATTTGGATTGATTTTGGCATATAAAAATACTGATTCCTTCAACACATCAACTGAACAATGTCAACGATGGTTACTTAAGCATTAACAAAGTATTTGATCATTTCAATGAATTTTCAAAAAGTTATAATTTAACCCTGGCTGCATATTTGAATCTCATGAGAAATTCTAAAGTGATAATGATTGTTGCACTATCAGAAATTCTGACTTAATTGGTCAGTGGGAGGCTTGGGCATAGTTTTTCTTTAAAAAAACACTCTTTGCAAATTATTCTAATATGCCATTATTTATGTACCACTATCATACTTATTTTGGTAGCCTAAAATAATAACTGAATTCTATAAGTGAAAGTTGTTATCTCAGATTAAATTGGAAAACAAATGATCAATCTTCAGTATTCTTAGCTTTATTGTTATGGTTTATAAGTTGAATCACAAGACAAAAGTCCTGGGTTTGATTCCCTGTTTAGCTAGCTACTTAATCTGACTTCAGTACATCCCTTAAGACAAACGTTTTCTAAATTAATAAAATAAGAAAATTAAGATTTCTTCCCACTTTCAAAACATGTTTGCCAAGAATTTCCTAAGGTGTAAAATACTCTTCTTAAACCTTACTCAGAGTACTTATTTGCTTCCATTTAGTAACAGTGGGATTTAAATTAGGGTGCTTTGTGTCAGCTAAGGCACCATTCTCCTTTCCTATGGGAGGCGTTGCTAACTGATCACAGTACCACAGAAAAATCATAACCCTCCGTGAGTTTTTCCTCAAGATAAAATTATTTTCTATTTGGCAATTAAAGAGATGATATTTAAAGAGATGGCATAACAGAGCAGCTTGCAAGAGACTAAATTATATCCAGAGAATCAGACATTGTAGCATAGCTCAGCACAACGGCCATATGTGAACTGAGTCCTCAGAGAAGGCACAGCCCATGGAGGGATGATCTATTCTTCCTACCCAACCAAAGTTGGGTTATAACTTAACTTCTTGTGTCAATTTGATTTGAGGGAGAGAAGGACCTGATCCGTTTGACATGATATTTTTACCCTTAAATTAGTAAAATAGAATTCCGGTTTTGCAACAGTGTTGCATGAGTTTGTTAACCATGAGTTAATATTACTCTATGAAACCAGTAAACTGCCAGACTTTCAAGGCTGAAGATCAGGTCATAGATCTTGGTAGAAATCCCAATAAAATTATATACTGCCCAAGAGATCAGCAAGTCTTTGAGCAAGTGAAGCATTCAGTAACAAAACATTTATAAATATAAATAACTTGTTATAGCTTGGATCTAGAATGTCACCCTAAGGCCATAATTAAAGGCTTGGTTCCCCCACCCATGGCGCTGCTGAGAGATTGTGGAACATTTAGGAGTTGGGGCCTAACAGGAGGTCTCAGATCACTGGGGCTGAACCCTCAACTGACTATAAGACTCTGATTGCTTCCTTTTTCTCTTTTGCACTAAGCCAGGAATGAACTTCCTATACCACATACTTCTACCATAATGTACTGCCACAGGAACAAAAGCAGTGGAGTCCAAAACCACGAGCCAAAATAAAATCTCCTCTTTTTAAGTTGGTTATGTCAGCTATTTTGTCGCAGTAACGAAAGGTAGAGAAACATACAACTCAAGTAGTTTGCAAATAAAGTATTTTCTTACCTGAACTAAGAAAAAAAAGAGGCTTTCAGAGGGTGCCCAAATCTTTTCATTTTTGCAGGGGTTTTTTGGCCTATTTAGAAACAATCACATTTAGATAAAGTGGTAACGATGCAAAGAGGAGGAGTCAGCGCTCCTTGAGGGCAGGGCTTTCATCTCATAGTCTTAGATACCATCCCACGGGATAAATCCCATACCAAAAGACAGCTTCGTCACACCATCTGCTGCCTCCTGGGAGATGAATTGCACATTTTAAAGTATGGCAACATTCCACTATAGCATAATGAAGAAAACGAAAAACATATTAGCAAACTGAACACTTAGGGGAAATTTCATTTCAAATTGTATGCTGTTTTGCTTTTAAAGAAGTAAAATTATTAAATAAAATGTGTGAGAGGAAGCAAATATTCTTCCTTGTAGCAAAATTACGAATGCTTTTACTTTGTGGAAAATAACATTATTTCCAACAAATGCATTAAAATCACACATACAATCCACATTCTCAGAGTTGTGATGAAGAAGCATCTATATGCATGTACTTTCGCTGAAATTCAATTTCAGTCCTAAAATCCTTGTTAGAATACGGGCTAAAAGATAAAAAGTGAACAATTAATTAAGAAACAATTTCACTTAGGTTCTCCTTCAGATACCCTTTGGGGTCTACAAATTTAGTTGGAAACCATCTCAGACCAGCCCATTCAGAGCATCAAACCTAAGCACACTGAATCGGAAGCATTACTCCCTCACCCAGGCTCTCCAACTGCTGCCAGGTAGCCAACACCATGCAGTGACAAACCTGAGCACTACAGAACAAACTGTGCAACTCCAGTACTGAGTGTAAGAATGCAGAGTGATTATGAGCAAGACAAATCAGGTGCATCTCTCGTGTTAGACCCAAGGCCACTAATAAACTAGTGCATCTTGTCTGAAGAGCCATCAATCACCTACAAAGTATGTCTTCATGAAGAAACATCCCATCAAAGCCATAAAAAAACAAGGCAAATAGAATTTTAGTGACAGGCAACAAGGCCATTTGATCTGTGAATTACACAGGTCCTGCAATTGCTTACACATGTCTCAGAACCTTCAGAGTTGGACAAGGGTAAGGATTGGGAGAAAGAATCCATAAGTTTTTTTTAACATACTCCAGCTACAGACCTATTTAGGATAGGTACTGCTTCTCCCCTCTCCATGCCTCTCACTCAGTATAGTTGCTGACTTCTTCTGAAGCAACCTGACATTCATTTACTTCATTTACTTGTGTTGCAAATAGAACTGATTAAATGTGAAAAGTACACTGAAACAAACAATATGCTAACCCAAAAAGCCTGTATATAACTACTACCTGTACTACTAAGCTTTCTGTCACTGTGTAAAAATACTTGAGATAATCAATTCATAAAGGCTTGTTTTGGTTCACATTTTCAGAGGTCTAGTCCATGGTCAGCAGATCCTGTTACGTCTGAGCTACAGCAAAGCAGAATATCATGGCAGGCAGTGCATGGTGTAGTAAAAATGTTTACCTCATGGTAGCCCAGAGGCAAGAAAGAGAGGAACAGGCTGGGGCTCCAGTATCCTTCTAAGCACATCACCCCCACTGATACAACTTCTTTTTTCAAGACTCCACCTCCTAAAAGGCCAGGGACAAAACTTTGGTGTTCTCTTTGGCATGCTGTGCTACTACCTGTATTGGACACTTCTTCTGGACTATCTCTCATTTGGGCTATCTGCCTGATGTGTCAAGTATTAGCCCTCCTCCACTCTGTGTGAGTTAGCTTTCTTTCCTCTGATCTCCCACTGTGGTTCTAGAATAGCTTGCACAAATCTCTATTATAGCTATATCTACAGAACTTTGTTTATCTCTTCCACTAGATCCTAAGCTCACTGACAGCAGGGTTTGTGTCTGGTTTATCTCTTTATCTGCTGTGCCCAGTGAATGTCTGATGGATGGAAGAATGAACAGTCATACATCTATCTACTTACTCAAAGTGGCACTGGTCTGAATAATGGGGTGGATATTTCTTAGCATCAGTGCAGCCTATTTTGTGAAATGTATAATACTATTCTTTCATCTGGTAGAAACTGCATTCTATGTATAAAGTAACAAAAGTCTGGACTGTTTTTTATACAAAGTTATCTATTACCAAGTGTTGCTGACTATGTTCAGGTATTTGCAGGTATCAGGAATCTGACTTGGTGAAATGTATGTTCATCACTGGCTTTGGGCTGAGCCAGGTAACAATTATGGCAGGTCGTAGTGCTGGAGAAAAGAAACTTCCTGTCAAGAGACAGGAAAACAGAAGATCCTGCATCAGGTAACTGATTTCTAAATCTGGCCAGCTCAGGCCAAAGTTTTGCTTCTCACTGTTGCTAGGTTTAACACATTAACCCAGAATAATTATTTGACAAAAAGAGACAGATCCACAAATTTTCAGATAAATAGCTAAACCTCTTGTTTCTTTGTAGCTCTAGAAAATTCACTGTAGAGAAAACTATTCTGTTTTTTATCTATTTTCCTAAATCACTTATCATGATTTTCTTCCATTTAAAACTCACTAGAATAATAATAATTTTTAAATGAAAAATTTTTAGAAGGGCAAGTTAAAAAAAAAAAAGCCAGGGATATGGCTCAGTGGCATAGGCACCTGCTTGGCAAGCGTAAAGCCCAGAGTTCAATTCCCTGTACCAAAAAAATAAGTAAATATATATTAAAAAGGACAAATCTGATGAGAAAGATTATAAGACAGATGATGAGGAAGAGCAAGACATTAGTAACTTTTATTGTATATGATGTCTGTATTGTTCAATTTTAAATGAGCTTGCATGTGACTTTAAATAGCTTAATAAAGTTTTTAATAAATCAATTAATCAAACCTGTTTCTTGGTGATTCTTTCCTTAACTCAGAAGTTCCATAATCAAAAGGAAGTCATTCTGAAACAATACATTTAAGCTCGAGCCAAAAAACAAGAACTGAACAGCACATTCTGGCACTAGCGTGCTGTACACTGGACGTCACAATGAGAGGAGTCTGAGGTCTTTTGCTGTTGGTGCTTATAGTCAGCAAAAATGTTAGTGAATGGCACAAGGTGACTCGTGCTGAGCATTCCATGGGTCACCTGGCTTGTAAATGCTTGCAGACTCAAGAAACCCAGAGACTTTTGAGAATGAAATGATTGGAAAGGGACTCGGTAGAGGCCCTAAAACAGCCTTGGAAGAGCTGAGTTGAGGGATGACAGTCAAGAGCCCAGAGTAGATGAACCTGGATAATGGTAAGGAAGCCATTCACATGGAGCTCTTATTTGCAGGTAACAGGAAGCCCCTGACTTTCAAACAGCCAGTTCTTCTACTTGAGCGGTATCAACCTTTCATTGGTAGCCTCTACTTTACCTCTTGGTGGAGGAGGAGAACCTTAGTTCTGGTCAGGAAATGCTGCATAATCCTGTCTCCGAGAGGGACATAGTATATTGCCACAATTATAATGCAGGATAAAAAGGTGACAAATAAAAGAAATAACATTAACAAAACTTGAAGGGGAAAGGAATAGGTAATAAGTTATGTTCTGTGTTTTTTTTTCATTGCAAGGAGTCAATAATATAATTTTAAATCAATAAATTTTAAAAGATGGTATTGCAGCATATCTATCCCTCAGATTTACAAACCAAAAAAAAAAAAAAGAATAATAAAAATAGAAATGCTTCTAAACTCTTACAGTTGGAGTGGGACTTGTGTTGGGGAGCCAGGGAGATACCTTTTATATTTTGCATCTTATCATCTTGCATCATTTGCAATAATATACATAATATATGTATATGAGTTGTTTATATTTTATTACAAGGTAAATTTCAAAGTTATGTTGACATAAATATTATGCATACTGTAACATATTGTTTTTTTTAAATTTTCAAGATATTTCTTATTACGTAAAAAAGAGAGATCAGATGGAAAGCTGCATCCCTGAAGCCCATCAAGGTGAGAGTTTCACTTGTAGGATAAGAAAGTGCTACTGACACTTGACCCACTGGATGTGCAGCATGTCACAAAAGTACTATGGTAATTTGCAAACATTAATTTACAAATATTAAATATCAGTATTATTTTATATATAACAAAAAGGTAACATTAGTTGTTCAGGTTTGTTATTACAATATTTAATTGTACAAATACCTTCAAAAGAATCATTTGCTCATCTTACTAGGTATATATAACAGCATAAGCAGATATTCAATGATGAATATGAAGCCTTAAAGCAGTCAGTGTATTTTTTATTTTTAGTCAAACCGAATCAATAGGCCTATGACAGCTACTCCTAGAAGAACCTATCCTAAAACTTCTCATAGAAAAATATCACAGTGGCTGTGAGGTCTGAACAGCATTTGACAGGGTAAAGACTTAAAGAATAGTCACTGAAAAAAAAATGTGTTCTATACAAGCAAGTTTTAAAATAGCTTTTGATCCATTGCAAGAACCCAAAAGTGCCAGCATGTGAATGCATAATTAGGTAGAAGAAAAATTGTTACAAAGTGAATTTTGGTTCAATTTGACAAGCAAGAAATTCTCCCATGGCTGCTTTTGAGAAAATTATTATACCTTCTTTTCATCAAAATGTTGCCAATTCTGCAGTTCTGTCAATAGCTTTTAACATTTATTTAGGATGTCTGTTTTTTCACTAGTCATGGAGACCTTTATTTCAATTGCTTCCCTGTTAATTTATATAAAAGGTTCTCTATATAAGGAATCACTCTTTTTTTGGTTATACCTTGGTAGCGTCAGAAAACCACTGCTTATGTCTGCTCCCCAACTGTCCTTTCTCTGTATCCACCTGAGCAGGTGAGCTCAGACCATGTCTCTTTTGAGCTGCTCTCAGCCAGTGTCTGGGCTTAGTGGAGGTATTGCTGGTCTATCCCCACAGGACATGGGGGTCTAGTGAGTGACTGTATCTCAAAGAATCTCCCTTAGCCTTGCCAAAACTTTCTTAGAACTACTAAGGACTACTGTCTGAGCCTTTTCCCGTACAGTCCTCCATTGCCATGTCCTTTCATAGGTGTCAGATGAGGAACTTGCTCTGAAATTCTTCCCTGGCTAGTCCTGCTTCTCTTTTCCATTCCTATTGTGCATTTCTCCACCTACAAACCTCTCACTTACCATCTTGGCATCTGCTTCTTGGAGGGTAGGAACTGGGACACTCACTCTGAAGAACAAGTAACACAGCACCTCTCTATTTTAAGAATATCCAGTCCACACTGGTTTCAAAGAGGAAGTATCATACCCACTTTTATGCAAATTAAAAGTAGATTATTTATTTTATTTATTTATTTTGGTACCAGGGATTGAACTCTCTACCTTGTGCTTGCCAGGCAGGTGCTTACACTGCTGAGCTAAATCCCTGGCCCTAGATTATTTGCGTATCTAACTTCCTTATAATTCACATGATGTATAATCTCTTCTCCAGTCTAATCCAGTCTCAGTCCCTCCACTACAGGTTTGGTAAATCCTAAAGTAGTTATCTGTTCCTGTCCTTCCATTTCTTTCAAGGCATTGACGATTCCCTCAAATGATTCCTTCTGGCTAGAGCCAAACTACAGCCTCAGAACCTCCACAAGCTAAATCGCCAAATTGCCTGTCGAATTTTCACTAGAGGATCCTCCCTTTCTCCAATGGATTGGTGATGACAGAAACAAAGCTGGTGCTTGAAAGATGCACATTAGATAATTTTAATCTTCCTAGTAAAGGAGGTGGGACAACTAATTCACTGAGTGCGACATAAGCACTAAGAAAAAAAGAAACAAAAGTAATTATTTAAAGTGGATTAGAAATTTTGTGAAGTAGCACTGAAGGACTCTTTGAAGTACAGTCCTGCATTACTTGACAGAGACACACTCTGAAAAATGTGTTGTTAGGCAATTTTGTCATCAGGTGTATGTCACAGTGCACTTACACAAAGTAAGTTGGTTACATGGTCATTAGCTGATGTAATTTCATGGGTGCACCATCATGTCTGCAGCCCCAAGTTGGCAGAAAGGCCTTCATACAGTAATAACTGCATTTAAAACACCCTAGCACATGGTTACCTTATCTAAATAAGTGCCTTTAGCAGATAGATGCTCCAAAATGTTGAATGTGTAAAGTAAGCAAAACTATACAGAAACACTAGACAGAACTATTAAGGATTTGGACTTGAGCTAAAAATCTGACCACAATTAATTAGAGCTCTGGGTCTCAGTTTCTTTATTAGGGAAACCATGACAGTATACACCACTTTTTAAAGTTACTGTAGGAGTTTTAGATAAATATGTAGATATTAAGTATTTAAATTATACCAGTTATGTGGAAAAGGCTCTGAGCTACGTTGACTATCATCAGTATTATTAAGATGAAGATACACACAGTAGAGCTAATAAAATACTGACACAGTGTTGTGGTTCAATCTAAACTGTCCCCCAGAGTCACATGCACACGGAAGGTGATTGAATTATAAGGGGGCTATATGTTAGGGGCTGCAAATTCACATGGCTAATTTTGCATGCTTCCCTAAGGGATAAATGGAGGGATAAATGGGATTGTGTTATCACCCTTTTGAGACTTCCCATTATCTAGTTTTGGATGGGCCATCCTCTTCCACCTGCTAAAACTAAACTAAAACTACTAAAATTAGAAAGAACACTCCAGAACAAGATCCTTCTTGGCATAATATTATCTCCACCCTCTGAGACATCCCAGGATTATCCACTGCCTGCTGAGGTATCGACCTCTGAATCTTCTACTAGACCCTCCTACCATTGTATACACCTACCACATTGCATACACCCAATAGTGACTGGTTTGGAGTACCTTAGTCTTTGGCCATCTTGAGGACTGGACCTCCCAGCCCTCCATCATGCATTACTAAATTTGTCTCTGTTTCTTCTTTCATCCTTTCACTGTACCTCTCACACAGGCAGTTGGGGATCTTGGCCAGATCCCTGCTAGTTACACTTCTTGGTGCATTCATCATGGATGAGTTCATAGCTGAATGTGCTATTAGCAGGTGCTGTGTGGTTGGAAGTTGGTCACTGGAGGCGACCTGGAAAGGAGATATTTCTGACCCCAGCTCCCCACCCCATCTCTCTACTTCCTGGCTGCTGATGAGATGAGCAGCCATCCTCTGCCATGCCCTTCACCATGCCACTTCTGCTTTGGAGGTAGCAACCATGGACTGAACCTTCTTAAAAAAAACCATAAGCCAAAATAAACTTCTCCTCCTTTAAACTGTGGATGTTAGTATTGTGTCCAACAACAGAAAACATGACTAATATGCCAAGTCAAGTACCAGATACAGAACCAAAGCCCTTCATTTTGAATACCAGCTACCAATTAGTATCTGTGACCTTTGGTGTGTGATTTAATGTTTTGCAACCTTGCTTATACCTATTTCTCATTATGTGATTGCAGTTGAAGACCAAATGAAAAGATTTGTGTGAAAAGGCTTTGCATGCCATGAAGGATGACAAATACACCCAAGTTTCCCATCAGAAAAATGAAACAATACATGTTTATGAGTTTGTTTAGTTTGTATATCAAAATTCTTAGCTCTAGAATTTAGAAGATCAGAGGGTTGAATTTATACACACTAACGGCACATTAGGCAACCTTTATGCCAAAATTGTGCTGCTGCAAGATGTCCGTGAGGGAGGGGGCAGCCCTCTACTGAAGAATCTTGATGCAGGTGGGAAGAAAGGGGTCCTTTAGAGAAATGGAGCATGAAACACCCCCCTATGTGAATGTCATGGTATAAGTAATGTATGTAATGGCTCAGAGGTGTGTACTCATAAAATCAGCTTCCCCTTTTTTGTAAACCCACCTCTCTATAACCAGGCAGTCTGCTGCTGCACCAGGAATTTACTGCAGCAAACAGCTATAAACATCATGCTAATGGTAGCACTGCCTGAAAACGGTCACTTGAGAGTGCAGTGTGTGCAGTTTGAGGCCAGACACAATATTTTCTACTCTCTACACACCACAGGGCCCACACTATAATCTGATAGGATAAAGGTGTTTTAGTAATTATTATTAAAAGCAAACAATCCACAGATCAACAGCTCTTTTGCAGCATGTTTCCTAATCTCTGTTTCCTCTCAGATGCATGGTTATTGTCCACCTGGAAAGGCCCTAAAGTGATAGCCAGAAATCTGCCACCACCACCCCTTCTGCTGTCCCTGCCATCATATTTAATTGTGTTTGCTCAACTTGGAGCCAAACTCATATGCAGTATATTTAGATGGTTAAAATAGCATAGCACTCCACTGTCTTCAGAGATTATTTTCAACACCACAATTCTTGGGAATTAGTATGAAATAAATAAGGTAAAGAGAAAAGGAGCAACATAAATTCATTCCAGTGACAAAGAAAACAATATCAAAATGGCAATCTGGAGATCTGCCACAAATGAAGGAATAAACTGTTCCTTTTGGTTCATTCTCCTAAAAAGGTAATTACCATCTCATTCACTGCTCTGGATTTACTTTAAAGTGGGAAAGAATGAAAGTAAGAAATAAGTAGTAAGAAACTGTGAAAAGTACATTTATTATTCCAAAGGATCAATGTACAATTACTGTACTCATTCTCATAGAGTATTATAGGTTAAAGTGTCCAACTGATACATATGTGGATTTTCTGGACCTCTAAGGACTCTTTATTCCACAATAGCAAACTTTTAAAGTTGAAACACATATATCATCAGTACATATTTAATATCTCTTCTGAGATAGTAGCTACTGTGCTTCTTCAAATACTTCTAAAACCACTCATAACTACTTTACAAAAGTTTGGTTGGATATTTTTGTTAGTTAACTCTTCTAACTTTTTTTGATTTTCCATTTTTAGCATCATTTAACAAATGCAAATGCTATTGCCCAAATGTCAAAAGATTTACAAATCATAGGGTAAAACACAGACTTTGTTGTTGGCGAGGTTATGATTTGAGTGGATCAAATGGATCAATGAGTTAAAGGTAAAGATCAGCTTCCTGTTCTAACCTGAACCTAGTTTTACATCATCATCATCATCATCACAGGCATCTTAAATATAAAGAATTTTTCATGATTTTCATCCAAATTTTGAAAGTGTAGAGAATAAGTATGCATTTAGATAATTTTTTACGTGTGATTTTCCAGAGTATACCTCTTATACCTTTAGGACTGGCACTCAGACACCACATTTAAAGAACACCTACTCTATCCATGCTCATCTTTCAGGGCCAACTTTCTCTTTAAATTCTTATTCCTCATTTATTCATTAACTAATCCAATAAATATTACTTAGAGCCTACTATGTGCGCAATGCTGTTTTAGACCTCAAAGACGCAGTAAAACAGAAGGCAAAGGACAAATCTCATGGAGTTTATATTCTACCACATGGGGGAAGATTAAAACAATAAACAGGAATTAAGATTTTAGATAGTGATACCTCAGCTAAGAAATCACATACTAGAGTAGAATGCTACAGTGACTGGAGAGTCACGTTAGATGGTGACAAGAAAAGATCACTTTCAGGGGCAATTTTTACCCTGGATGGACAACGTGGTATGGGCCACGTGAAGAGCTGAAGGAACTTCAAGAACCAAGACACTAAAAAAAGGACCTAGAGAATCCAGAGAGAACGTGAAGGAAGCCACCTTCTTAGAGCGGCAAGCACAGCAAGCAGAGGCTGTGTCCCTGCAAAGGACTCAGACAACCGTTCCAGGGGTTGTTCAGCCTTTGGAGTGAGTGCCTAACCAGTTTGTGGAACCAAGGCCAGTCTCGCTTCAGATACAGATGTGGCTGGCACCACAAATGTCCTCTTTCTGAGCTGTCTCTCAGCTGTTCCTCTCAGAAGTCTTTATCTCCCGCCTGGCTTACTTGGCCTTTTGAAGCCCTCCTTGCTCATTTTTTCACAGTCTTCCAGGCTATTGAGGCTGCTGCCTGGTCTCTGACTCGATGCTTGGCATGAGCCTCACTACTGTTTGAGGCCTAAGTCTACATAAACTTAGTAGTTTGAGGCCTGGACCTCACAGCAAATCCTTCATGGACTTTACCAATTCCTTTACAAACAGAACTAACGCTACTACAATGTTACTACTTTTCTGAGTATGTCTTTTGTTTCCCACTTTCAAAAATACATCCAAATACATCTTGATTATGTCAATAATCTCCACAAAGTAGCTATACGATTATCACTGTTTGTTTTAAAAATAAAATCTAAAGTCGAAGGTAAGCTCTTGAGAACTGAGGAATCCTGCTTTCCTATCTCCATCGTATTTTCAGGGTGAGGGAGGTCTGCTTCCCTCCAAGCATCCTGAGAGTAAGCCTGCAGATGGTCCTTCTTTGTATACAAGTGGAAGACCCAACACAAAGGAAGCAACCAGGTGAGCAGAAAGGACTCACTTCTCCTAAACTTGGCCATACTTGTGTATATGAGTTTACATTTCTTTGTAAAATTGTATCATCACACAACATTCATGGTCTCATTCACACATCTAAGCCACAATATAGGTTATATTAGTACAAATATATTACCAAGAAATAGAGCCAAAGAGAACAAGTGACTTGGTGAACTGATGAGTTTGGCAGAAACAATCACACATATTCAGTGGAGCTGCTTTTGTCTTTCCTTCAGCTTTGCCTAACCACAAAGACCACAGCTGTAGGTAAGAAGTATCACTTTGTAGATATGCAACTCTCATTCTAAAACTGCAGTGTTCTATGGTCTCATTTTCAAATATTCATTTTTCAGATAATCATGTTGTCAAAAATGAATGAACTATTTTTTTTTTAAAGTCAGCATTTTCAGATAAGTCCAAACAAGAGAGTATTTTAGGGGAAAAAAAATCCAGAGCATTTTCTTACAGTTCAATATTAATCAAAACTCATAAATAACATTCTTAAGATAAATGGGAAAGTGATAGAAGAGATTAAAAACTCTCAGGTGTCTTTCATCCTGCTAAAGTAGCTCAACTAAGTTCATTGTAGCTAGTGGTGTGTGTTAGTTTGTACCAGAATGCTTTTCATACCATTATTCAAAACTCTAAGGTTGTTATGAAGATGAGACTCTAGCTATTTTTATTAAAAATTCATGACCCCTTTCCAAGAGAACTGTTTTGACCTGTTATTTCTGGCTAAATTTGCAGTACTTTTTCCTAACACTCATTACTGCACATATCTCAAGAAATAAACTTTAATAGCTGGGACCTAACTGAAGTATACCTGAAGCCATTAAACAAAACTAACAGAATGCAAATCTGGTTAAAGCATATGTTTCCTTACAAGTAAATTTGGCACAATCCAAATGCAGTAAGTTTTGCAGGACATGCTTAGAGTACCATTTAGTAGATTAGACAGGGAAAGTCACAAAGTAGAGTATAATAATCTACATAAACTCAAAACTTTCCAAATAGCAAGGAAAAATACTTATTTTTATGAGGTTGTTTCCAGACAATATTTAATATGGTGTGCATATCAGAGGACCTGGGCTCTCCTTCAAACCCACCTCTGACCTCTGCAAACAGCTTTGGAACAGGATAGAATCACCTCAGATGTACATAGATGTGCAGTGGATCCCTGCTACCAGGTGGTGAGTTTGCTAGGAGTAAGATTCCATCCTTCATGAGGAAGATTCTGGATTGTTCCACTTTGTCATGACAGATGAATAAGCTTAATTCAGTGTTGAAATATTAACAGTACCATTTTGGCCACTTGTTTATAGTTTTTATTGGCAATAAAGCCACCTTTTTAAAAGACCTCTACCTGGGAAATACTGTGCTTTTTCTCTCATAGGTTATTTTCTTACAAATACCCAGATTTCTGAAGGGTAATTTGATAATTCTACTATGATGTGAGTTTTCTTTCAGAAAAAAAAAAACTGATACTCTATCTTTGCAAAAAAAGATATATCACAAATATCATATAGAAAATAATTTCAGTATTTAGGTATCACAACAAATGGATGATCCATGAGCAATAAAAGAATATATATATATATATATATACACACACACACACACACAAACAAAAACATACATGTGCACACATACTTGAAAATGTAACATTTGCTAAATTCCCTTTTGAAAATTTGTACTTATAGAGGTTACTAAATATCTAGTCATGTAAACACATGTTTATTGATCCAAAATAGAAACAAAATATGTGTACTTTGGTGTATAATAAATTAAAAGTCTGGGTTCTCAAGCTATGATCCCACTACTATCTTGTTGCACCGCCCTGGTGTTTATGTGCATGTAAAGCAGTATGCAGATGACAGTACAGCAACACAGTGCCAGGATGACTGGCTGAAAAGTTAAGTCAATCATGACAGTTTTACTTATGTTTCCTCTGACTAGACTAGTTGATTTGGTTTGGCATTTTTTGTGCACTCTTTAAATTGTTGCAAACAAAGGTATACTATGATATTCGAGTCAGTTACTCTTAGTGTTTACAACAGTGAACAATTAAATACACAAAAAAATATTAAAAATTGAGGTTAAAAGCAGTTAATTTTACCCATGAGTCAAATTGTGCACATATTTGCTATAGAAAAAAGAATTTTAAGACGCTTGCTCCTATTTTTAGCTTTAAAAAAAAATTTGTGTGACTGTAGAGAAGAAAAATAAGAGATTGCTCTGCTGATAAAATATATTTTCTCTTTTTCCAAAAATCACATACATGCACAGACACAAATGCATGTGCACACACACACACACACACACACACACACATGCCAGAGCACAAAGATTCTCAATCTTATTACCTGTTTTTGAGCAGTACATTGAAGGTCATCTTATCCAGTCCCAGATAATTTGGCAGCAACTTTGACCAATTCCAGTTCCATTTCATGATGGCTGACTGTTGATAAATGAGAAGACACTATTGTTAGTTATTAATCAGAGTTAATATGATTGGTAAATTAAAGCTCCAGCTGTGATAGACTAACTAAGAAGGAGGGGGGTCCAGAACAAGGACTTAGACAGATAACATCAATCATGTCCACAGAAGAAGGTTTTTATTCCAATAAGACAGCAATTAATTTATAAATCCATTTGGGGATGTAGTCATTACTTATAAAAATATAAATCAATTCCTTGAGTCGTTATTCTTTCAAGTGTTAATGGCATTTGCCCAACAAGTTCCTCTGAGAGGTGACTCTTCAAAAAACAAAGCCCAATATTTGGCAACTTTTTCACATATCAACTTATAGTATTTTCTAAACACCCAAAGTTTGATAGAAAACAAAAAAACTTGGAAATGTTACAACTTAAATTGTAAGACACAGTTTAATTAGTGTGATGATCTTAGAAACATGTTTTAAAAGGAGATATAAGGACCTGCAAATATAAACAAAATGGTTCTTTTTTCTTATTAATCGACAGTTTCATGACAGAGTCAGGAGAAAGATTACTGTTAAAAAATCTCATAATTCAGAACTCAATGAAACATGCTATTTATTTGAATGAAGTAAGGATAATTTAACAACTATAATAATTATTTATGGTTTAGAATAATCTAATGTACAACGAAGGAAATCAGCCAATAAACCCTAATTTATATTTGGTTTTTAAAAATGATGTGTTTGTGCTTTAAAACTAAATAGTTTAGATAATAAGAGTCTAGGCTGATGTTTAAAATCCAACAAGAGCTATCTGCTGTCACCTGCTGATTAATCAAGCACTACGATCCTGTCATAGAGCAGGAGAATTCTGCCCTGCATTGTCAGTATTGAAGGTCTTATTCTACTACAGTATTGATGAATGTAGATGAGAGCTGTAACAGGCATGGTAAAAATATTATCTGCATGCCAAATTAGGCCATTGTTTTAATTCTTATTTTCATCAGAGCTCGAGGTCAAGCAATTCTTCTCTTCTACCCTGCTAATTCAAACTGTCTGTCAAGAGGTTTCTGGGAAGAGCCACTAAAAGAATGAACAAAACAAAAGCAACTGCAGACTTAAAATACTAGAAAGATGATCTCTTTAATGTAATTACTGAAATATGCAGCTTAAACAATGATATCATTTGACATTTTAAAACCTATATCATTTATCATATTGCCTTTATTTCAAGTACCCTGGCTTTAAGGGCACTAGCGTGTTCATTTTAAATTTGAGAATGTGTCTAGGCTCATAAATAACAAATTTATCTCATGTTACTTAAAATAGAAGCTCAAATCCTATTTATAATTTACCTTAAACTATATTTTAATTTACCCGATGCATCAATAAAGATTGCAAGCTGTTTTAGTTAATGTACTGGGAAGTAAGGAGTGACAACACAGGGAAAGAATGCTACAAAACTCTTGGGTTCTTTGGGCCTCTTGTACACCCAGCTCTGCCCAAAGTGAACTGAACTGATCAAAGTTAAACTTCTTTGGACAAATGCATGAATCAGTTAGACAAACAGAAAGAAGGTGAAATAACTTTAGAAGTCTGTTTGTACAAACTGTATCAATAAGAACAAGAATTTTTGTTTCCCAATATCCCCCCCCCCAAATTATGAGCAAATATTCAAAAATACAAAGCATTTTTCTTACTAGCGTTGAAAATCCACACATGAAAATTACATTTACCATTTAATTTCTACATACCTGATCTAGCATGTTTTCTCTAAACTCCTTGTACACATGGAAAGGGTTAAAGGTAGAGGGCTGATCCTCCACACTCCTCATGGTCATCTTGAAAGGTCGGATTTGTAACAGCTTTTCCTCTGAACCATTCATAGAAAAGAGCTGTTCTTTTAAACATTCCTTCAGGGAAAAAAATCACAAGTCCTGATTGTGAGAAGCATATATTCTCTTTGACAATAAACTGATCAATATCCAAAATTGACCCCTTCAGCACATTTGGATTAGTTGCCTTGGGAAGAACACACTTTCAGAAGATACATAGCAGAGGACCAAACACCACTGTTATAAACTCATCAAAAATAGGATTACATAACTTATACTATGGGTTCAAAGACCATTTAACACACTTTCCTGTAATGAATGAAAGCCTGATAAGTCAGTCTTGTTAACAAGTATTGTCTTATTATTGGTTCATGTGTTCCCGTGTCTGTTTACCCAAACTTAGGTACGTGACTATCCACAGTACAAGATTCCTCATCCATTTATTAAGTGCAGTTTCTCCCTCCTCCAGGAACAGTAGAGCACTAAGTATTCTGATATTTTACTGCAAGTAATCTCATTTGAAGCAAAATTATTTATAATGCAAGCTCCTAAACTCTATTTCCACACTGTGAACTGAGAAATATCAAGGTTCAGTAGAAGCTCAAAATATGTAATTCTTGTCCTCCCAAGTGTAGTCCCTGGAGAAAAAAGGACAACCTGTTGCATCACACTTCATCTCCAGCCCATAAATAAACAGGGTTGAAATTTTAACTTGTTTTATGGGGATCTTTTTGGAAGACAACACATTACAGTGACTGTATCTACTATCAACTAACAAATGCCCACTATTCATAAATAGATCATTAAATAAGCAAAAGTAGATGTTCTGCTTTTTAATTTGTCATAATACAATTTTTTTCCTTCAAGACTAGGGTCTGGACAAAGTTCAGAATATTAGGACTGAATAGGACTTCAGAGATCACTTAAAACCCCTGCTACCTAAAGTCTGGCCCCAGACCCTCAGAGTCAGATTCATGTGGAAACTCATTAGGAAAAGAGTCCCAGCCCCTTTCAGACAGAATTTGCATCTTAACAGGGATTCCCAGGAGAGCAGGAGGCATCTAAAAGCTGGAGAAACTCTAGCCCAACGCTGTACACATTGATTGACTTTGAAAGGTCAGGAGACAAGCCTGAGGTCACAAGTGGTGAGTGGTCAGGATGAATTGAGAAGTCTGGTCTCAGTTCTTTTTCTTGTGCCCTATGACCATATGAATCTGTGGCCATTGTAGAAGGCAAATTTCAGATCCTAAAACACAACCCTAAATATAGAAAGAAACCACTACTAATGTTAACAGTAATAGTCATTTCTTAAACTTGTTCATTGCCTGAAAATACCAGTTTTGCAATGTCTGGTAGAGTGACACATGTGAACTCCTCCTAAATATTATTAGATAATGTTAAAGCCACCAGAAAAGAATTTTACTCCTAGATTTTGATTACTGAACTGAAACAAAATATTTCTTCATCATGATTTATAAAGCAACACTTAAAAATAAAATACTGTCTTTACTGAAAAAAAAAAAATCTCTTTTTTCTGGCCAGTCATTTTTTAGACTATTTCCTCTTACATAAGTATATTTGGAATTTTCTTACTTCCACCACTTAAAAAGTGTTCTGTTGCAAACTATAAACAAAATAATATTTTCTCCTTTGTGACTCTCTTTGGTGAGAATCATTAGTACTTTTTAAAAACAAGCTTCTGTATCATCAGCTATAAAAAGTGCTATTTCCTCAGATATTTCCATTCTGAATTTCATGCCTTCTCTATGCAGGCATAGTAAAGCTCAGCGCACTTCCCCATCATGACGTCTGGCTTATCTTCACTGAAGGGTCCCACCTGGCTGATGAGCTCTGTGAAGACCAACAAGTCTATAAGCATCGTCTCTCTCGTCTGTGCTCCTAGCCAGCACCTCACATATAATTGTACTTTTTTGCTCAGTCTTTTTTATTCTGCTCAAGGACAAATCTGTAAGTCAGTGTTGCCTTACAATTTCTGCCTCCATCAGCGACACTCATTCTTCCTCACCTAGGCTTGTACCCACAAATACTTCTAAACCTACGTTACACTTTTGACTAATACATCACAGCCCATGTAAAAGGTGGGGTACTACTGCTCCAGTGAGCAAATGTCACAGGCAACTGAACCCATGACATAACGATGCCTCATGTATAAAAGCAGCTGTAAGTACTCTACCGGTCTCTTGGTCAGCCTCGCATTGAGTTTATTGCCTGTGTTTCTAAGAGTCACTAGACTAAAGCCATCTGCTTCCTTTGCTTTGTGTCAGCCAGCATATTATCCTTCTGACCATGCTGCACATGCCTCATTCAGCAGAATAAACAGGTAGATACTTAGCTCTAACCTGTCTGATAGACACTATCATAACAGTGAACATATTCAGGTGTGACAGAAAAAAAACTCATAAGTTGGAGCTTAATTGATCACACTTCAGGGGTATAGCATTCTTGTTCACAACCACTGCCTCAGAGTTACATGAGTTCTAAGCGGGGGGAAATGTCTTGGAGGACTGATGGCCAATCAACATGCAACTTAATCTTTGATGATTTTGTTGATTGGTAAAACTGATCTTTTCCATTGGTTTGTCAGTCTACAAAAGCTATTAATATCCTCAGAAGTGTTGTGACATCACTTTATGAAGTCCCTGAGGATAATCATACTGCAACTTCTATTCCTCAGTAGTCACCATAATAACACTGGCGAATCCAGGTGGCCAAGTGGACATACCACTGAGGAACATGACTTCACTTGACCAAGGTCAAGAGTTCCTTGGTTCTCCAAAGAAAGATCCCACATAAATTATGTGGGATCTTTAACAAGGGTGATAGGACAAGTCCCTCTGTAGCAATCATACGTTGAACTCTGGTGCTTTAGAGACAGGATCACTTCTCACATCAGTTTATCATTGAATACAGTGTAATGTCACATATTTATTGACTGTTGTGTAATGCTATGAAATCCCGGAATCAAGATTTATTTTAAATAACTCTCAGACTGGTAACAGTAGAAAGAACATTCATATAACTGAGTTGTAAAATGGTGTCACAGATTTTAATTCACCCTTTGGAAATGACAGGTGACTATATTCATGTTATTCATATTATATAATTTTTATCGTTCCAATAAAATATGGTTTTATGTGTTTTTAAACATAAACATAGTTACCGATGAAACATTCTAATTCAGATACTTGTGATCAAAATGAAAACTTGACTAGGTTAACAAATTTATATTAGTTTAAGTAAATAGCTGAGATAACCTGCTTGTTTACACTTTTGGTAGAAAGGCCCATACCGTGCAGGGTCAGAGGCTAAACAGAGCAGAGATGGAAATGCATAACATTGGCTTTCTCTAGTGTCTGTGCATTAATGAATTTCCCTTGGTTAATCTGGCTGATCTCCAATGTGGTTCAATATTCTTGTGAAGTTTTTCATTACAAAAGGAATCTCCAACTTTACCAACACAAGAATAATGTCTTCAGGAAAATAGCTCTGACTCTTTGGAAAATTCTTCATTTCCACAATACCAGATTTTAATATCAGCTTAACGGTCACAAACACACAATTTCCAAACTACACCTCTATTCTCTACAGTTCAGAACTGAACTAAATTTATGAGCCGTGTTATTGTTTAAATCATACAAATAAAACCTACATTGTTTCAGTGAAGCTTTTTCTATACAAATGCAGAACAGCCGGGGCTGAAATAGATTCTATTAATAATGCGATATTGAGTTTGGTATTGACTTTTAAGAAGTATTATCACCTCCTTGACTAACCCTTAGCTGCAGCAGACGCTGCCTCAGGCCAGTACACACCTAATTGCTCGGTAAAAAGACCGTTTCCCTACCTCATTGAGCTGCATGATGTGATAAATTTGCCTCAGGTACTCACTGCCACCTGGTTTGTGGCAGAGATCCAGGACCATCGTGTTGATTTTCTGCTCAGTCAGTTCAAGAGCAGTATCTCCTTCTTCTAAGATTGTGCTTTTCTCCATTGCCATAAATGTGCTAGGTACAAAGAAAGCACACACATATCAGTGGTGAAGAACTGTAAAATAATCAGAGAGACTGAGTGTGGAAAGTCGATGTAAATCTCATATTCAAAGCACCCATACAGACTGCATTCTAATAGGTAAGCTTTCCCCAGTTCCTCTTGCTCACAGAAACAGCAACACCTTAGAATTAAGCACCTGAAAGCATTTTTTAAAAAGGAATCATTTCTTTTAAAACATTTCTTTATTGCATTTATACTCCTATCTATAAAACATTTTCCCATTACTGCAATTGTTGAAATTGCTATAATCATGCAGTGAAAACAAAACATTTCTTTTTAAGAACATGTGAGAAATAATTTGTAATTTCTCTTTGAGGATAAAAAGTATCTTTGGTGCCAGAAATAGCTTTGGTATTCTGTCTTTTGTAGATTTCTCTTTACACCTGTCTTAGAACACATTAAAGACTAATTAAAGTGTCAAAAGGGGGAACCTGTGATGCTAAACATAGCCTGTGTGCTTTGTGGCAGTGTGTTAACCACCGGGTATTTTAAATTGTCCTTTGACACTTGTTGCCTTAAAAAAAAGATGTGCCCCTTCTTTTCTCTGTAACAGATACTTAGCAAAAGTCACTACTCAGGTTATAGTTTGAGAAAAAGGGCCATCATCATCCTAAGTATCCTGAAGACACAGTCCTGAAATATTTCTTTTCAAAATATCCATATGCCTATTGCTGGTTTTGAACATTTTTTACATGCTAGTAATGGATGACATCAAAACTTTTAAACATCTCAGACTATACCATTGTAAAAAACAAGTTTAACATTTTGTGGATACCATATATACTCCACACTGATTTTCTGGTCATGCTTTCTATTGCATCATGTTAGGCTTTACAATCATGGTTTTCCACTGTTTCCCAGATGGAGTGAAATTTATTGTGGTGTAATCAGCTGTATACTGCAGTTCATTACTGAGATTTTACCATGATTATAAAATTAGTTCTGCTAAGAGTCAGTGCCGTTGACCTGAAGACTGAACCAAATGATACCCAGCTGCTGGACATTAACTTGGATATTGCTTCCACATGTAGCTTCGAATCTTTCTCAAAAAAAAAAAATGAAGATCATATAAGCCCTGCTAAAACTAATAACAAGAAAGCAAATCCTACTTTTAGATATATCCATTAGCTAGACTCTTTTTATAAAAGAAGATCTTGTTACAAGAGGAGAAGTTTGCATGGATCTTTTTGAGGCTGTGTACAGGTTGCAAGCAAAATGTCATGTCAGGCTTTGTAGAGGCTGACATTGAAAAAGTTGAGGCTCTCTGACAAAGGAGTATCTCAGTATCAGCCCCTGAATTGTATCCTTTCCTGTCCATCACTGTGCAGGTGAAGCAAATGATTGGATTCAGTCAATGCCATGATTAATGAGTTCCTCTCTGGATTTGGGACTGCCTATCAATCATGTCATTAGGGAGAATGTGCCCTGAAAGAGGCAGACCTTAGCCAAGGAATAACTGCATTAATCTTAATCTGTATATGCACCCAGCCAGCCACGTCAGGGTCACCATGATGAAAAACAATAATCTTCAACTCGACAAATTACTTTGCAAAGACAGACATTTCTTTACTTTTTGGGCTGCATGTTCTCCAGAATCTAAGTCGACTGTTTACAGCTTGTGAGTTACTACAAAGTGAAGGTTATTTTAATGAATAGTAATGCTTGCAGGGCAGGATGCAGGACGAGCAATGCTTACAGCTGCCACCTCTTCAACCGACTGCAGTTACTTTCACCATTTCCATGAAACCAAACAAATCTGCATGCAAGGGAGAGAAATTTAGCTGAAGGGTGCCATGCAGTTCCAAAATAATCTTGAGGAATTAAGGTTGGATTTATCTTAAAAGAAAAACTATGTTAGTATAGATGCAGATATAATATTATCTTTTTAAAAAAAATCTGTGTAAGGCCTAAGTAACCTTCTATCTAATACAGACATTATAATTTGATATACATTTTCCTTACACTGTAGAGCTATGAATTAATGATCAATTCATGAGAGATACTTCGAAGTAGAATTCCACATGTGTATCAGATAATCAATTTGAAACCAAAATTAAGAAGACGCATTCCTAGAGTGCCTAGACTCTAAGAGACTATTATCAAGGTGAGATTGAATTTAACTTTTTCCAAATTCATGTGATAAATAACTTTAATCCTGCATTTTTGGTATTGTGTTGTCATCTGAGAAACTGAGAAAGATATAATGTCATGCTAATTAATCATTCAAAATCTTTGAAGGCTGTGACTTTAAAATGAATGTAACCAGTTCTTTGTTTTTGGTACATGTTGTAAAGAGAGCTGAGTGATCTTTTGACTCAGACTGAAGCAGCCAAGTATTAGCTAGGCAACTTCCTACTATAGGAATTACTAGATGTGTTGTTTATAAAATTTATAATCAGCGTCTAAAGAAAAACTTTAACTCATTGATTCCTGTATGGGTCCTCAGTTATATTACATAGACACTGCTTTAAATATCTCTTATGAGACATAGGGCTCCTAACTCTAAAGTATAGTAGAGTACAGTACAGTAGAGTGTAGTATAGTATATAAAGTATGCTAAAGTATTTTAACTTTGTAACTGTAATAAATCTATTACTTTTAAAGTTTATTTTTTTTCTTTTATAACCACTGTCATGTATAATGACATTTGGCCTTAATCTTTTAGTCATTAGAGTAAAACCTGCGAAGTGATATTGAATGCAAATATAAAGATTAAGGTCACTGTCGATGTTGGTAAGCATCTGTCTGAGGGCTGTTCTTCAAGTCAGGATCACAAGACCAGGAAAATCATGATTATCTGCTTTTCATCATACGGATCAATACACAGCCTTATAGATTAATACAGACAAAGAATATAAGTTATATTAACTAGTGAGTAAAATGTCTCTAATTGAGTTTATAAATAATAAGTGCTTGTCTGGCTCAAAGAACCGATGCAAAGAACTTCATAAATGTGGCTTAATTTTTCTATGTGATTCCATCAGCTTTGTATCAGTGTTGAAACTGAAGCTTTGAGAGATTAATAACTTGTCGAAGATGGTGATGCATTTACAAGAACTTGTATTTGCCCTTCTGTCTCTAAAGGCTGAGCCCTTTACCACTAGTAAGAGTAACCATATTTCAAATGCCTTTCAGTTGTTTCAGGAAGAAAGTTATACTAGTATCTGCTAGCCACAAGAACGTACTTTAAAAGCATGGAGGACAGTAGGAGGGGAGGTATTTAAAAACAGGCTGGCTTAGGGATTTGTACTCCAGCTGAATCAAAATTTCTTTATCAATAACACATAATTCTATACCTGAAGACTAATTTTAAAGGCAGGCGATCTCTATGTACATATTTAAATTCATGAGAGACCCTTAAAAATCTCTGTGATACCACAAATCACTTAGATCTTGATGACAAAACTATGAGAAGGCTGACATTTTCATACCGAAACAGCTGGGTATGTTTATAGCTCGAGTGTGATATGCCCCAATTGCCCTCTGGGATTCTTACATTACCAGATGAAAAATGTGTATTTTCAGTTGACAATCAGGTACACAGAAAGCAATAAAAAGCCTTTTATATCCATTAATTCTTTCTTAATTTAATCTCCTTGCCCACTCCATTTACAAAATGCTCCAGGCTATCCACTAGATACCTGTTTGCACATTGAGAAGGAGTGAAACTAAATTCTCTTGGGTTTAACTACCACCCTTTTAATCAGAAACCTTAAGGTGGTGAGTAAACAAGTATAGAGTTCCTGTGTATCAATCAGCAGGGTTCAAATTTTAAGAAAACAAGGAACATCTGACAGTCCTGTGTTAATGGGATACTTATCTTTTGCTATATTCAGTAAGCTTCCCATGACTTTAGCCAAATGGCCACTGCTGCCCATCTGACAATATTTTGATTTTTGTTGTGTATTGGTGGTTTTGTTATTGTGAAAGCATTTGATGAAATTCAGTGTAAAAAAAAACATCACTTTACCATTCAGTGCTCAACTTCCTTGCTTTCAACAATTGGCGTTCAATCCAGTTGGGCTTTTGCTGCTCTATACTCTGTAAGACCTTTCGGGTCACTTGATTAGGACTACTCTGCTCTCCCATGATGCTTTCCAAACACACACAAATGAAGCCGAGCTGTTCCTTCTCCCATCTGTCAAGGGAGGCACCTGTTAAAAGTTCCACAGTGTTTCCATCTTCAAATATCCGACATATAATTACAATCAAGTTCCAGACAAGCAGGCCAGCTTTCTTCAGTGCAACAAAGTTTTCTGACATTTTTCTCTCAGACAGAAAAAAGAAGTATTTAATTGGGGGAGGCAAACATGCAATCACTGTAGGTAACTTGCTGATTACAATAGATACTGCCTGAGCAGCAAGCTGGGCGAAGCCTGGGGAAGAAAAGACAGAAAAGGTATGATTAATATTAGAATGTGCATTCTATCCCTGCATAGTTTTGGGTTGTGTGGGGAAGTCTCATTTTCATGGAGAAAATTATTGAGAAAAGCAAGTGCTTTGACATCTTCTGACA
Organism: Hydrochoerus hydrochaeris; assembly: GCA_004027455.1. Classification (NCBI taxonomy): domain Eukaryota; kingdom Metazoa; phylum Chordata; class Mammalia; order Rodentia; family Hydrochaeridae; genus Hydrochoerus; species Hydrochoerus hydrochaeris. The sequence goes on along the minus strand of PVLA01001145.1, from coordinate 54,132 downwards.
GAGGTCTGCCAGGGTTTCCTGCAGTATTACCCCAAATTCCCCAAATCCCACACTTGATTATTTTTCTGCTTCCACAAGTGAAGACTGGGGAATTCAGTATTATAATCCATATTTCTACCTTTTAAGACTTCATCTTTGAAGGGCCCAGTTGCCCTTCTCGTTAGCAAATGCAAAGGGATTTCTGCTGGACTTCTGTGTAGCCTTTGATACTTCTGAGGCCCCCTTAAATCTTTTCCCTCCATCCTTGGAATTCATGACAGAATCATTCCATTTCTTATTGGGATTGGTTCCTCTTCCTGTCATGGGTTGCCTAAATGTCACCACCTGAGAGAACCTAGCTTCACCATTTCATCCCAAGCATTCCCTTCACGACTTCCCACATCCCCATTCCAGTCCCAGTTCATCTAACATGGAACGCCATTTTGCTGCCCAACTAATCATCGCCTAAGAATTATCTCCTTTACCTGTTCACTATCTGTCACCTGCTACTAGATTATAAGCTCCACCAAGGACATTGCTGTCTCCAACACACAGTACCTCATACCTCACACAGTAAATATTTGTTAAATAAATGAGTCAATAAACTAGTTCACATTTACCTCTAAGAATACCTCTCTTTCCTTTTTTTGAGTCTCCTGCTGTTTTTACTTTCTACTAACATCTTGTAGATATGGGTGTCTGCTGAAAGAGTCCTTGGTCCTTCTGCTGATGATTCTATATGCATTTCCAAGCTTAGTGCTGTTAATCTGCAGGATACATCGATCCTCTTTTTCTGGATTAGAGTTTCTCATTTTTGGCACCATCGCCATTTTGCAAGGGCCAATTCTTTGTTGTCCTGTGCACTGAGAAATATTTAGCAGTGGCTCTGGTCTCCACTCACTACATACCAGTAACATCCACCCCCACTAAGTTGTGACAACCAAAAATGTCTACAGGCATTGTCACATATCTGTGGGTGCAAAATCATTCCTGACTGAGAAACAGTCTTCTAGATTATTCCAGGATCTTTCCTTTGACCTTCCTGCAGGGTTGATGGTTAGGGAGGGGTGGACAGCACAGCGTATGACCTGCATGGCGAGTGTAATTGCGATAACCACATGCTTCCTCATGACATGACTCACTGGAAGGGGCCGAGCTTTGTAGGACCTGTGCATACTTTTTACTGTGTGCCCATAGCTCCTGTGAACCTTGGCTCACCCTAGAAACTACATAGATTAAGATATGTACCTATTGGTGCTGTGATTCTTGGCTCATCCCCAAAACACAGGCTAAGACCCTGATTGTACTAATCATCGCAATAGTTTTTAGAAAAATCAGCTGATCCCTGTAAATATGGACAAGGCAAAGACATCAGACGGAGAAGTTCACCTTGAGATTCTCCCTGCCATACAGCTTGCTTTCCCAGAGAAACTTTCAGTTCTGAGTCAGCCTCATTCCAGCTCTACTGGGAAGTAGAAAGTTCCTTCATGAAAGGATCCCAGGTCCCCACTCCTCCGACTGATGCAACACTACAAATTCAAGTCGGTTTCCCATTCCGCTTCTCCTTCTTACAGTAGTCACCATTAACTCAATATAGCCAGATTCATTGTTCACCTTCTAAATTAGCTGGTCCTCTTTGCTTGTTCTCTCTCTCTCTGTCCCTGTCTCTTTCTCTGTCTCTCTCTGTCACTCTCTCTCTTTCTTCCTCACTCCCTTCTTCCTTTTTTCCTCTCTTCTTCCCTCTTCCTTTCTTCCTATTAAATGTCCTATTGATCCTTCATAACTGACCAATGGTCAGCATTGATAAATCTATCCGCTCCCTTATATCTGACACACTGTTTCTCTGCTGAGAACCAACCTAGGCTCCTGATCAAGTTCAAGCCCTTCCTTATACATGGTACCTGGACAACCTAAGCACTCTCCTGATTTATCTCCATGCGCCAGGCCGTGTCTAGCCTCTCCCCTGAACTGTAAGAACAAATGACTATACTGTCCTGTCAATTTTATTTTCTCATTTCTCAGGTACAATTGTTTCGGCTGCTTTTTATCAGGAGATGAGCCTCCAGGATCTCTCTTTCAAAACTCTCCACAGCCAGCCTCAGTCTGTTTCTGTGAACCTTTTCTTCGAGACTTCGACATGCTTTTAAGCATGTCTGCTGTTGTTTCTGAATATCTCATTACTCTCAGTGGAACATCCTCTGTCTTAATAGCTCACCTATATTTGTTAATTCTTCAGACTCTTAGCCCCTCTTGGGAATTTATTTGAATGTATTATCAAATTACCACATTAGTAATCAGGGGCATAATGGGCCGTGTTGGGTCATCTTTTGTATTATCACTTCTATTATTTATTTCACGTTGTCTTTTATGTTTTTGTGAGTCATTCTCATAACTAGACTGAAAGTTCCTCAAGAGCATGAGTAAAAATCCCCTTGAGTATTGCACAGACTCCAACAGTACACTCACATATGCGAAAGCATCTAGTTTAGGACCTGGTTAAAAAAATAGTTCCCTGAAGAATTTTTTTCTTTTTATTCAAATGAATATATTGAGGTTAATATTTTAAAAATATAGATAAAGCAAATTCAAACACTGCCTTTTCTTTGTGCACTTAAATTATTTTAAGTATCTTGTTCTTTTTGTGTTTGTGTCTCACACTCCTGGTTCTACTGTCAGGTATTTGACTTGAGAGATTGTATCTTATATTCTCTCTATTCTAGAGAGAGTTTAAGCACAGATACTAAGCAAACATTTGATCATCTAAGTAGATATCAGCAAAAGATTACCAATTCTCTTTACACCTGAACTTGTGCTGATATTTTATAAACTCCGAGGACATCAGATACTCAAATCCCCAACTACTTCATTAAAGCTTAAGGCAAATTCCAACCAGGACCTTCAGGCTGATGACAAATGAATAAATCTGTTCTACTAATCACAAGGACTGTGAAGCTATGGTGATGTTAACAGCACACCCGGGAGAGATCCTTTAACACTGCCACATGCTTATTTTCTTGTCTTTATTTAAATAAGTTGACTGTCTAAACCATCTACATGTAATATACGCCACCCCAGTTTCAGGGCTGATAAAATGTGAAAAAATGTGTGTTAGGATGAATACAATATGGTAGGTATCCTTATGTATTTATCATTTCTTCCTTCCTACACATGCACTATTATAACATCGTACTTGTAAATTATAAAATATCCAAGAGGGAACATACAGCAAAGGGAGGAATGTATCAATAACAATTTGTTGAGTGATAATAACACGATTCAATTAGCTTTATTATGTTTAAAAATCTGGTTTTAACACTTCACAAAGGTCAGGTTCAAGTTCAGATTGTTTCAGTGTCATGTTTTAAGGGTTCTTACTGGTGAAAAAGCCACCACATAAACATATAGATCCATATGAATGGAACAATGCATTACTAGCTGTCCTTACAAAATCATGGCATTTGTTTTTTCAGACTTAATCTACTTAACAGGCAAAGCTTTTGTTAAATTAGACTAATAAATACCCATTAACTGTGATGCCACTTAGTTTTTCTTGCAAACAAACTGAAAAATATTTCAGTTTCATATTTTAAGAAAAAATTCAAGGATCAATGAAACTTTACATCGGAATACTTTAAAACACGTTTTTAAATTCTACAACTGAGTTCTTAAGTGCACGGCTATGGTATTTTTGTAGATGATACTGGTCTTTATAAAGCTCATACTCCTCGGTTTTGTACAGTAAACTTTGTTTTAATGACTTCCTGTAGCACTTCATGCATTTCTGCTCTCAATTTCCTTCTCAACAATCTGCACATGAATGATGGCGTAGGCGTGTTTGTCTCATGTTTCGGCTCTCTGGCACCCATTGTTACAGTTAAAGCAAATACTCCAGCAATGTTCCCATCAAAGGTTCTTTTCCTTAGAAAAATAATTTACTGTTGAGAAAATATCATCCTAGGTATATCTTTCATTTAATTGTCAAAGGAACAAAATAAAACTAGCTCTTTGTGTGCATGCTCATGATGGAGAAAATGCCTAACAGCTGAGTTGTTTCAGAGCCAATTGAATTTTCATTCTACTCTGCGGTAAAACTCCTATGCTGTGTAGTCCATGGTTATAGGTATTTCTTTAAATCTTCAATGTCTTCTACGTAATAGTATTTGCTAGCAAAGAAATAAAGAAATGCACTTTAGCTCTACACCATAATGTTTTCTACTTTCTATCCTTTTCACTGTGGCAAGGACAAATGTTCCCTTAAGGCAGTGGCTATTTTCACCTCTCAGAAAGTTAGAATTCCCTGAAAGGGAATAGAGGGGACTTTAAACATTTTTCATTGTTTAGGCAAATTTTGCAAAGAACATCATTATGTATCACTTTGCTTAAAACACCAATGAAGAATGACCATGGGTGGTCTTCGTGTTTTAGCTCAGTTTTCAAACCTTTTGCTAATCAAGATGACTTCACACTATCTGTGGCTGGTTTCTATAGCTGAAAGCTCACTTGGGAGAGATTCGTATTGCACTATCATGTATGAAAGGCCATATTCCAAATAGTTTTCCCGCATTTTTGGCAAATCTGAACAGATCATCGTTTTACCTTCTGCTAAGGCTGAGAAAGAGTTTATACTAGTAAGAAAAATGTGGGAATCACTTTGCTTTCTCGTTGTGCAATCTCCACTGCTTTCTAGCATTGAACCACAGTTGAGCTGAGTTGAGCTGTATTGTGGAGCACCTTCTTTTTAGGATTTTTTGTTTTGTTTTGTTTTTCTTTTTCTTTTTTTTTTTTTTTTGACAGGATAACATTGTGCTCCTCGGGCTGGGCTTTAACCCATTGGGTAGCCCCCAGGTTGACCTTGAATTTACAGTGATCCTCCTACCTCAGCCTGACACATGCATGCATCACTGTGCTGAACTTCCAAGGAGCTTCTTCATGCATTTTCTCCCACACATAACTAGCTCACTCACCGGCCAAGGGAAAGTTCTGGTGGCAGTCTCCACATGAGTCTTTATTGAATTTTTTTCTGTCTTCCCAAACACCAAGTACTGTGCATCCCCTGATATGCTTACACTCATGATGAAATAGTTATACCAATTTCCAAGCATCAGGAGGAGATATTAGATCTGACCTTAAATACAGTGTCTGGTATATAGTAGTAACTCACTACTAAATATCTATTGAAGGAATAGATGACTTAATGTCTGGCATGTAATTATTATCAGTCTTCTACAGTAGTTTCCCCTTATCCAATTGAGATTTTCCAAGACCTAGTGCATTCCTGAAATCACAGATAGTCCCAAACCTTTTATCTGTGGATATTTTCATTCATATATATATATATATATATATATATATATATATATATATATATTTAACTTTATAAATTAGGCACAGTAAAAGATTAATAATAAGTAATAATAAAATAGAACACTTATAACTATACATTATAATAAAATTAGATAACTATGGATTCTCTCTACTGAAAGTCTAACAAATACTAACAGTTTTGGGCCTTGGTTGAGAGCAGGTAATTGGAATGACAGAAAGCAAAATCGCAGATAAGACATGAAAATAAAGATTAAGAAGTGCCAATCTAAAAGTTCCTCTATCATTTCAGAGAGCAGAAATGAAGCACAGTGAAATCCACTTGTTATAATATGCACTTAGAATGTACTAAACGGTTCATAAAGTCATTTTCATGTATATATTTATGTGACCTGACACCTCTTCTTGGCTGTCTGTGTATTGTAATTCTAGTGATAACTTTATGAAAAATAGTACTTAGTAGTGAAAACCCTACAACTGGTATCTATCAAGTAACCATTTTTGGAACCAGAGACTCTTTGAAATGCTATGGAAGAATTCCAAAATGCTTCTTAGAAACCAAAATTATTTATGAATGGGAGAACAATTTGAAATGTCCAAGAAAAATAGCCCTACTAGTATGCTATGATGGGTTAATTATAGATCATGTCTTCTGAATTGCTTGAAATGTATAAAATATCCAAAAACTAGAATGAAGGAGAGATGGCAACAACCCTTAGAAAAAGAACTTAAGTAATGAGAAGGCAACATGTTCCAGTTTCAATTAAATGCCTTTACTAGATTCAAAGATAGTTTAATAGGCCTTGGACAGAATGAAAGCATTACTATGAAAGGTTACAGGTAGATAATTGATTTGAATTTGTAATGTACAGTCATTGGACAAGAGCCACATTATTTAGCATCTACATAGAGAAAAATGAAAGAAAGACTAGCTCTTTCAACTGCTTTTTCTGGGTTTAGCTGGATTAATTCATTATCAAAAATTTCCTTAGAGTTGATAAAAAAATCTTCCTTCAAAGATAAATATGTAAAGGGAAAGTGTTAGTTTAGAAAACCAAAAGAGGATTCACAGATACAGACGTGTTATATACATCTGAAGGAGTTTTGTGAAAATTCTGGGAAAATGAAACATATAAGCAGAAATTGATCATTTAAGAAGAGAAAACTTGATTAGTAAAATAAATGAATGATGTAAATAAAAAAATGATTCTTGAGTATATTTGGTGTATGCACTGCTCTGGAAAAGCAATTCACTAAACTCAGAAACAGCCTGTCAGGAAACTACTGTAGTTACCACATCATTACTGCATGCTATTTTTGTACCAAAATCTATATGTGTTGGTGTGTTAACAAGAGAAAAGGAAGTAATACATAAGGTTTGAGAGGAAAACTGTAAAGGAAAGAATAATTAGTAATCAAACTGAATGTCATACAAATCCTCTTGAGAGTACATATCTTAGATTATACAATAGATTTAAAGGAAATTAATTAAAATCACATGACCAAACTATGAATACTAACACAAAAAGTAAATATCACAGAAAATTCTGAATTGCTTGTTAAAGAAATGACCATTTAAGCCATTATCATTTATAGTTTTCTTGTTCAAGTGGTTCATAATTTAAAAAATTAAGAGTCCCAAATGTTTATTGGAAGGAAGGTTAGTATTGTTTATCAATCATATAATTTTTTAGAATATTATTTAATTGAATATACTAGAGAATTGCTTCTTCAGGGTAAATTTTCTCTAAGAAAAACAAACATACTTACCTTTGCTTGATTCTTTCTTTTTTGATTCTTTTGGAATATAATTCCATTCTTTTGGGATGCTCTCAAGCAAGTGATTGGGAACACTGTGCTTGTTCAGGTTTGTTACCCAGGTTCTTTTACAGCTCATCAAAGATATCACCTGCTGTACGACACCCTTGATGGCATCAGTCAGTGCCAGTCGCAAGCATCGGATGACCTCCAGCTCAGACTCCATACACACTGAATTTAAAATTAGGTGGCATATTATGGTTAGCAAAACCTGGTGAACAGGTGTGCCTTACATAATTGGGGATATTTTTTCACAAAAATGGATTTCACACTTATAGGAAGGAGAACTTGTTCTAACCAAGAATTCATATAATCAATAATCAGCTCATAAAGCACTTAAATAAATTCCTTCTTCCCAACAATTTAGAAATGTCTATTAATAAAATGGTAAATAGCAATATTTGCTGGCAGTTTTGGGTTCTGCTGGTGGAATATAAATTGCAAGACCTTCTTAGGTGACAACTCAGCAATAATATCAAAGCTTTAACATTTTACTTACCTGTTGAGACAAACCCTTTTATAAGACTTAATACTAAGAAATGAAATAAGAATATGCAAATGATACATAAAAGGTTAAAATTATCTAAATATTCAACAACAGGTGATTTATTTAAATAGCTTTGACATATTAACTGTACAACAAAGCCAAATATTGTGTAGTAAAGAAATAAAAACATGTTACAAAAGAGTATGCCATGCTATTTTTATTTTAAAATACTATATATCTACACACATATGAAATAGTTAAAAGATGTACTCTCTAATATCAATGGTGATTATCAATAACGGGATTTGAGGTAATATTTTTCTTTCTTCCTCTTTTGCTTTTTCTGCCTTTCTTCCTTCCTTCCTTCCCTTTTATCTTGCCTTCCTGCCACAATGAATATACATGATTTTCATGATATGTGCAATAAAAATTTTGGCTACTTATTTGACATTTGATATGACTAGGAAGTCCTGCAACCGTCACTGGAATCCATATAGAAAAAACTGTGTGCTTTTCTGCACATTCGTGTTCCCAGTAACATTTCTCAAATGACTCATTTCCTTAATAATGGCCCATTGTTAAAACTTTCACGGAGAAAGACGTTCTTGGTAACATCAAATATTGAGAGCTTAAGTTTTGAACATAACATCACCATGAATTAGGCAACATCACGCGCTTCTTAGAAATGGTACAGGACAGAACTGTACGTGTTTTTGATGAGATATCAAAACTTGAACTCATCAAAGGCCACTAGTAGAAGCCCTTCTTCTTACATAAACTAAACCCTTTGCAGCTATGGACCAAATACATTTTCATTACCTCAAAATTTGAGGAAGCCAAACCTACTTCTGCTTTCTTTTGTAAAAAGACATGTTTATTTTCTTTAAAATAAAACCCAGATATTGAAAATGATAGAGAAAATAATTTTACCTCAAAAATTATTTGAAAATTAAATAAACTAATTTGTGAAAATTAACTATTTTGAACAGTAACTGGCATAGGAACTATGTACATGTAAAGATAAGAGGCTTTTGGAAAATTACGATATTATAGGGTGAGTTGGCCAATATCTACTTGCTATGAGGTCCTAAATCATCTCGAGGATTCATAATATAGGGAGGATTAAGCAGTATCTGCAGATGTCCACAGTAGGGAAATGCAGGTCAAGAAGGAAGAAAAGGAAAATTGAAAGAAGACGGGATAGACAAAAGAATGCAAGCGAAAGTACAAGTGGTGACACAATGCAGTGTCAGAGTCATACCCAGTCGAATGTAGAGTGGGTAACTAGATTGCCAAGACACATAGCACAGAAAAAACACAATAGCCCCAAACCAAATGTTATAAGCCCAATTATCAGCATAAAGGAGAGAAGCAAGAAAAAGTATAAGTCAAAAGGATAATGTTTTTATTACTGATATCTTGCCATAGACAATCTCAGATTTTATGTTAAAGTAACTGAAATGAAAGTGAAGAAACAAAATTCAGATTGAATCATGTAATTTGAAGAGGACGAGTTTGAAGCATTTGTAGGAAAATGAATGCACCTAGAAAATATAATGTTGAGTGAAAAAAACCAGACACACAAGCTTAAATGCTATATGGCATCCCTCATTTGAGCAAGGCAAAGTACAAACAAAGAGAATAACAAAGGACAGATAGAAGGAGACAAGGGGATGGCTCTCTTGCAAAAGGGAAGGGGTCAAAGGGAGCAAAGGCGAGGGGTGAGGGAGAAGGGGAGAGAAAGTAAGAAGAATGAGGATAAGCCATGTACAGGAGCCTAATTACCTCAAAGAATGTAAATATTATATGCCATATACATGAGCTAAGACTCAATATTGACAGGAACAAAAATGGGAAAGGAGATTTAGAGGAGAAGGGAGGGAGAAGGGAGGGAAGGGAAGAGATTAAAAAAAGAATGAAGCTGTTTCACGTACATGGACCTGCTCACCAAGATGACTGTAAATTGCATGTGCAGCAAAACATGTATTTGCCGAGTCCAGTGCAGCTCTTGAAACTCTGGAGAGGGGACAATGGAGAATGAGGAAGAGCAGAAAAGAAGCAACAGCCAATGTTATACTAAGCAGTCAGAAACTGAATGCTTTCTCTCTAAAATCAGGAGCAAGACAAGAATATCCACTATCACCACTCCTATTCAATATAGTTCTGGAAACGTTAGCCAGAGCAATTAGACAAGATAGAGATAAAACTGGAAGAAGGATAGGAAAGGAAGAAGTTCAACTATCTTATTTACACATGACATGATACTCTACCTAGAAGACCCCAAAATCTACACCAGAAGACTACTAGAGTTAATAAGCAAATTCAGCAGTATAGCTAGATATAAAGTTGACACTCAAAAATCAATAGCATTCCTATACTCAAATAAACTCACTGAGAGAAAAGTTAGGGAAACAACGCCTTTCACAATAACATGCAAAAAATGAAATACATAGGAATCAATCTAACAAAAGATGGAAAAATCTATATATTGAAAATTACAGTACTTTGAAAAAGGAGATTGAAGAGGATATCAGAAGATGGATAGATATCCCTTGCTCATGGATAGGAAGAACCAACATTGTGAACATGGCCACACTTCCAAAACTATTATACAGATTTAATGCAATCCCAATCAAAATAGTATAAGCAAACACCATAGAACTAAAGAAAACATTCCTAAAATTCATTTGAAAACAGACGAGACCTAGAATAGCAAAGGCAATCCTGGACAACAAAGGCAAGGCAGGTGTCATCACAATCCCCGACTTGAAATTATATGAAAAGCTACTTCAATAAAATCAGCATGGTTTGGCAAAAACAAACGAAACAATAACAAAAACAAAAACAAAAAAAACAGACCTAAGTCTGTGGAATAGATTAGAAGATGCAGACACAACTACAAAGATATTCAGCTATCTTTTCTTGGAAAAAAGGGGCCAAACATGTTCACTGGAAGGAAGATAACCTTTTTAATAAATAGTGCTGGAAAAACTGGCTTTCCACATGCTGAAGACTCAAGCTAGACACATGTCTATTACCATTCACTAACATCAAAATGGGTCAAAGATCTAAATATTAAAACAGAAACACTAAATCTACTGAATGAAAAGGTAGGTTGGAACACTGAAAACATAGGGTTAAGCAGAGAGTTCATGAACAAAATCCAAACTGCACAGGAAGTACTTCAAAGAATCAACAACTGGGATCTCACCTTATTAAAAAGTTTTTGCACATCAAAAAAATCACCAACAGAGTGAAAAGACAATCCACAGAATGGAAAAAAAATTAGCTAACTGTCTCTCAGACAAAAGACTTTTATCTAGAACACAGAGAGAATTACAAAAAAAGTCAGACTTCCCAAAATTCAATGACCCAGTTCCAAAGGGGCATCTGAGATGAATACACACTTCTCAGATAAAGAAAGACAAATGGTAGACAAATACATGAGAAAATTGTTGATCAGTTGAGCAACGCAAATTAAAAAAAACACTGATTGCATCTTACATCAGAAAGAATGGCTATCATCAAGAAATCATCCAATAACAAATGCTGATGGGGCAATGGGGAAAACGGAACTCTTCTCCACTGTTGGTAGGAGTGTAGAGTGATACAACCACTGTAGGAATCGGTGTGGAGATTCCTCAAAAAATCAGAATTGGAAGTTCCATTCTATATAGCTATCCCCTTTCTGGCTATTTTCCCAGAAGAACTGAAAACATCGTATCACAGCAATATGTGTGCAACCATGTTTACAGCAGCACAATTTGTTATCATCAAATCTTGGAAACAACCTAAATGCCCATCAACTGGACAAAAAAGATGTGATGTTTTTATACAATGGAGTGCTACTCAGCTATAAAGGAGGATAAAATCAAGGCTTTTAGAGGTAAATGGATGCAACTCAAGACCATGCTCATAAGTGAAATAAATCAGGCTTGCATGTATAAACGACATATTGTCACCCTAATGTAAAAAAATTGAAAGAATAAATAGGATCCAAAATATGCAATAGATATTATGAAAATGAAAGGGTAAGAAAGTTCTCAAAAGGAAAGAACAACTAGAATGAGAGAAAGGAAAAAAGAAAGAAGGGAAAAGAGTAAATACATATCTCTCTGTCTATATATCTATCTATCTATGTACAAGATAAATAATTATACTACTAATCTATTTGTTTAGAACAATTTGTGCTTTCATTGTCTGATCATTTTTTCATGCCTAAATCTTATAATCTGAGCAACTACTTTGAAGATAACAATATGCAATATATTAACCATTGTTAATCTCCTATTATGTTGTTTTGAAACTCTGTATCAGTTTTTGTATTTTTTTTTTTATAATAAAAATTTTAAAAAATATTTGCTATTTAATATTTAATATTGTTATAATATAATTATATAATAATATATAATATAGTAACTATACTATATAGTTATAGCAAATATTTAATAGCTATATTTAGCATAGTTTTGTTGTATGATGGTGTAATCAATCAGATACTTTCCAATTAAAACAAAAAAGACAAGAGTCAAAGTGCAGAAAACTACAGTCTGGTCTGGTGGAGCCCCATCTCCCAATGGGACAACTGCAGCACATTTACTTATACAATCCGCAGAAGGCTAATGTTTATAGAGAATTTAAGGGGAGGAGGGTAAGATCCAGAACAGGAAGACATCTAATCTTCAGTAAAACATCACCTTGGTGGTTACATGGAGAACAAGAGGGGACATGTCTATATTGTCACAGAGAAAGATCAAGTCACTTTGTGCATCAGCCCCCTGAGCTGTGCACACTTCTCCTGGGGCCCTGCCAAACTCATGAGAAGCAGTTACCTTGTCCTGGACACCCCAGGTACCAAGAGCTTTGCCCCCAGCATATACTAATAACATTTTTAAAACTAATAAAAATAAATAAAGAAAAGAATCTATGCTTCATTTTCTCCTTTACTAATATTTCAAATCAACTTTAAAAATAAGGCCACCATATTTAATCTAGGAGGGGCTCTCGTGTCCTTATCCATATGGCCATAAGGACAGACTGCAAGAGGAGGGGACAGGATGGTATTTGTGGCCTTTTTTAGTTTTCACCGTCTATGTCTCTATTTAAAACCCTAAAAGAAAAATAACCAATATTTCAGAGCTAAGTACATAAATAGATCAATGAAAGCAGTGATTCTGCTGCTTTCTTTCACAGTGTAGTAATCAGAAATCCTCAGAGAGAGGCAGAATGATGGTTTTAAATTGAAAATTAGCCTGTCTGCAGCAGCAATTCTAAGAATGAAAGAAACCAAACAGTGCATGGATTGACACATTTTGCTTGAGCCACTAATTATCAACTTTTTATCAGTATAATCTTAAAATTTGATAATGATAGATCAGGCAAGGCACAGAAAACTTCATTGCTTTTATTTTAATATTTCTATAATTTTGAATGTGCAGAACAAAAGTAATTTAGCGGTAGTTTTTCAGGCTACTTTTAAGAAAGATATTTTAGATGATTTGACAAAGAATAAACTAACCTGACAATGTAAAAGAAAGGAATCTGAGCATGGTAGCACAAGCCTATAATCACAGCATTTGAAGATGCTGAAGCAGTAAAATTGCAAAGTTGGAACCCATTCTGGGGAACCTAGTGAGGTAACCAGCACGTGTTTCAAAACAAAGATGTGGGGAGTTGCAGATACAGTTCAGTACAGAGACCCTGGGTTCAGTTTCAGTAAAACACACACACACACACACACACACACACACACACACATCCCACCGAAATAAAAATGCATATCCAAGCAAAAGTTTTAGTATGTAAATCATGCTATTAATTCATTCGTTAATCAGTAGCTGTAGGAAATAACATTTATTGATAAGTTATAAGTAATTGGGCAGCCAAAAGTAGCAAAAAGTCCTCTGAAAATATATAAGCATCACTTTCAAGAGAAAAATAAAGTTTCTTTGATACTTCAAAAGTTTCAGTGATAGAAATAAGAAACTGAAATCTGGACAGGATTCGGCTCTCATTTTTTTGGTAAGGCAAGGAAACTAATCAATCAGACAGAAAGTGGTGGACCAGATAATAAGTAGGAAAGTAAGGGTACACTAAGCATCTCTCTAGCAAAAGACCTTGCTAAGAAAATGAAAAAATGAGCCATAGACTGGGGAAAACTTTATTGAGGCATGTATCTGAAAAAGAACTTATGTGCAGAATATAAAAAATTTTTACAACTCAATGAGACAAACAACTCAATAATTGGAAAATTTTGAACAGATAACCTTCAGAAGAATACTTTTAATGGCGATTAAGAACATGAAGAAGTATTTATTTGCTTTCATTAATCATCAAGGAAATATGAATTAAAACTCTCACTAGATATACATTAGATGGACCAAAATCAATACAGTTGCTAGTATTGGCAAGGATATGAAGCAAACGAATTCTCATACATTATTCATGGTGATATAAAAATAACTATTTTGTAAAGCAGGTTAGAAGTGATGGATGGGGGCAGGAGATTTAGCTCAGCAGCATAAGCACCTGCCTTGCAAGCATGCAGTCGTGAGTTCGATCCCTGGTGCCAATAAAAAAAAAAAAAACGAAGTGATGGATGGATAAAATAGAGAATACTACTAAGTGATACTAGTCAGCATTGAGGAAAAAAATGAACAATTAATAAACCGTAATATGAACAAAAAAAGTCTGGCACAAAATATACATAGATTTCTACTTATATAAGATTCTAGGATAGTTTTTTAAAAAATAACCTACTATGGTACAAAACATTATTAGCATCTTTCAAGATTGGGAGTTGAAGAGAGAATTGAGTACAAAGTGGGATGCAAGGACCTTTGGAGGTGATGGGAATGTTTTATCTTTATTGAAGCAGTTGTCGCACAGGTTTATCCACTTGTCAAATATATTGGATTTTTCACTGGAAATGAGTAAATTTTATGGTATGTAGATTTTATCTAATAGAGATTTTCACAAACAGGTTACAAATGCAAGCACTGGATGGATGGCCAAATAGAAGTCTTACAGTGTAGAACAAAAATGATCTTCCAGTTTCTGAAAATTTACATGTCACACCTGCCCACATTCTGCTGCAGGTATGTATGTAGGTAATAGAGAAAATCCCTGTGCCTACTACAAAGGAAACACTATAAACTAATTTTAACAAAAAACAATTTGGCATATACATGCATTCTGAAAAGTGATTATTAAAGGTTTTTATAAGGCTGAGGAAAATGGATAGAGGAAAAAAAGTAAAACTTTGGATCTCAAAGTTTAATTGTTAAATTTAGCTAAGTCATTGAAATCCTTCTTCCCAAAGGCTGTGAGAGAGTTAAGAAAATTGACCCAGAAAACCAAAGTAAAGCCAATGCCATAGTGAGGAGCCAAGCAAACAATACTTGTTGAGTATATTACAATAATATAAGACAGGTCACTTTTGACAATACTTTCTCCATTTACAAGCCTGTTTGGGCATTGTTATAAAATCTAGATGAGTCATTTTGCTTTGATATTTTCATTTGCCCAACTGAAGAATGTTTCCTCAACTTTGAAAGCTTAGTTCAGCAATGACTGCTACCAAATCTAATTTTTCTTCCAAATCTAATTTTTATAGGCTGCATTGGTTTTTCAATGTCCACGTTAGTTTCCTAACAATTATTTTTGTATTTCTGTCTTTTATTTTCTTTTAAAATAGGTATATATATATATATATATATATAGTCATAATAGAAGGTAGATATAGGTATATATAGTTATAATAGAAGGATTAATTTTGTTTTCCTTCCCTAGTGCATGCTCATTCTAAAGAGTTAATGTGTTGGATTTCTAGTTATACCATCAGATTGTATACTTCATTACTGAACTCATGTCCATAAAGCAAATGGCTTAAAATATTTAGCCTAGTAGAAAAACATTAAAGAAAAATAACATAGCCTATATGTTAGGTGGTCTGGTTTCTTGCTCTGCTTTTATCCAAATTTATTGGCAGATTATGTTAATGTCTCCTGCCTTTGTTTACTCAGCAATAAGATGAGGGTACTGGCTACTTAGTCTTAGCCTTTTCATTTTGATGAAAATGATGTTCTGTGGTTAATCTATGCTGAAATCTTTGACAGCATTTCAGATGAAGGAAAATACACCAGTGACGTTTTTAAGCAACATATTACAGTTTCTAGGTATGTCAATTACATTTACCGAAGCATGGATCTATGAGTGTTAAAATGCAAATATTGTGAGATTATAATTATGCATCTCAGATGTATTTCATTTTAATGTCTTTTAGTTTCAAATGAAACAGAAGTCATAATAGAAGGATTAATTTGTTATGAGTTAGCACATTATATTATTAGTGCTCTTTAAAATAACCATGATTGGGAACAGAAGAAAAGAAAACTTTTGAAACTTTTGGCAGAGAAAAGACAAAGATACAATCCCTAATGACCACTGCAGGTCTCAGGCTCCACATATATGGTATATTTTATATTAATGTTTATAGAGAAATGACTTGTGCAAAGGCCAAGGGAGCTTCACCAATGTGAAGTTCTGCCCCTTTGGGCCCCACACAATCCAGACTATATGAATATGGGTAAAACCATGTGTAGAGATCTATCTGGCTTCCTAGAGGAGTCTTACTTGGTGTACAAAGAAAGAAAAAACAAGTTAGGAGCAAGTAAAGTTTTATTCTCACTTGCATACCCTCAAGTCCACTGATACAGCCATTTTAGGTAGTTTTGTCCTGAGGGTCAAAAGAGGTTCAGGAACTTAATAGCTGAAAGATACAGAGTCTAAGCATGAGGGTCACTAAATCTATATAATCTAGTAAAACAATGTAATTATTACTTCCCTCATTAAAAAAAATTAAACAGATCTTAGGGCATTCAAGATTGGTTTTAAGATTGGCTTTATGACTGGTTTTCTTTCAGTTCAATAAAGACCACATCAGAAGTACAAGCTTCTATTTGAGCCTTCCAAGGTAGAAATCTTCCCTTTCCTTGGGTAAACAGAAAGCAGTGAAGTAATTCCTGGAAACTAAGAGATACAAAATTTAAAGAAGATCACTATTACAAGATCTTTAAGTGATAGATTCAGATTTTTTGAAACCATTACATAAAGTTATCTGTTGCTATTTTCAGGGATAATGACCAAGGGAAGATGAAACATGATGCCTTTAAAATAACTAAAATGGTATTCAAGTATTATATGGAGGATAGCCAGATATTCTAGGAGAAATGAAGCTGATTCTTTACCAGATAGATCTTCTACAGAGCCTAGGAAATATTTTATAAAAATGCTGGTCCAAAGCATAGTGTATATATAAGAAAGCTTATAGGTTGCAAGCCAGATGTAAATAATGCAAAGGACTAATGGACTAATGGGATAATGATAATAATGTCTACCTAGGTTATCATCCTTGTTTCCTCAAGACATTAAATATGGAGATATTGTGGGATTATACTGTGAAAACCTTTGCCTGGCCTGAAGGTAGGGTACCACATCAGCATCTCCTATTTTGCAGTACACCCTGCTCTGTCCTTCACATCCTCTCTAGCTGAAAGCTGAAGAACCATACAGATGAAGAAAACATACTGCCACTAAAGGAACCATGTAACATGCTTGTCTTGAATTAAAAAAGGTAATACAATCAGAATAATAAATGCAGTACATATCAGGGAAAAAGTGACCAACAGTTTATTTTATCAGTTTGTTTAAAAAAAAATCTGATATAGAACCACAAAAGATTTTTCACATCTTGGTAACATCTTATAACTTAAAAATAAAAACTAATATAATATAAAAGTTAAGTCTTTGTGATAGAACACTCCCTAAAACTTTATCACACAATTTTTCTCTTCAACTTCCTTTAAGTATAATTTATCCCAAAATATTAGCTTGAGAGAAACTAATGGTTGATGGTTTACAATAGAAACCTTGTAATGAAAAGATGTAAGAAGAACTTTTACAAAAAGCAGGTGCAGCAACACAGTATCAGTGAAAGTTTTAAAAATATCTTTAAAAGTATTTTAAGTATCTATAAAGCATTTCACTTACAAATAGCAAATCTTGCATACCTGGAATTTTATATAAGAAGTCCCAAAATTGTTCTTCTTCCATATAACTCACAAAAACATTTCCAAATATTTGTGGAGAATAATTACAGTGATACAGTACATTAAAGATGGCTTCCATCAAGCTTAATCCTTGGCTCAGATTATTTTCTGTGTCAGAAGCATCTTCATGAAAGGTATGTTCTTAAAAATAACAAAATAGGCATTAGTAAATATGTTTGAATTTTAATCACTTACCCTAGCATAATGTTTTGAAATGTGTTAGACTAATGTTTTGCATAATGTCATGGTTTGTGTCTAGATGTCCCCCCAAACCCTCATGCTGTGTCATAGAGTTTTTTCAGAGATGGTTGAATCTATAGTGTGAGACTGATTTATACCCAATGCTGGGATTAAGAGTATTGGGATTAAGGGTGGGTGATTGTGGAATCAGTCTACTGATTGGATTGGCACCACCCTAATCCTGGTAGATTGGATAAAATATAAGGGACAGAAAGAAGCTTTGTCTCTCTCTTTGCTCTAGTTGTTTTTGCTGTCTTTCACTGAGATAAAACGTTGACCCTCTGCCATGTGCTACCCTGCTTTGGAGATGGGCGATTATGGACTGAAATCTCTATAAACTGTGAGATAAATAAACCTTTCCCTCTTTAACTTTGGATGTTGGGTATTTTGTCTCAACAATAAGAAAAAAGTAACTAAAACAGAATTTGGTATCAGCAGTGGGGTTGTTACTGTGACTATACTCAATCATGTAATTGAGAAGTCTTTGAGAATGCTTTGTGGAAAAAGATTGAAAAGCTTCAGAGATACCAACTATAAAAAGAGAACTATAACACCATAGGGTGGTATGCATGAGAGATTCTGGTCAGAGCTCAGAAGACTAGAAGGCTGATAGAAATTCTCTCAGTAAAGACCAGGCTTGGAAGATTTCTGCTGGGAAGAAGGGTTGCATTGGGTGTTGGACTCCAGATGATATATGTTATGCCTTGACAGAAAGTTTGTCTGCATTTTGCTCATGCCCAGAAACTTTGACTGACACTCAGATTAATAGTAACAGACTAGTTAATCTGGCAGAAGAAATTTCAAAGCAGTGAAATATCAAGGCAGTGGCATGGCTACTGATGGGAACATTTAGTCAGATATATGTTGAGAATCAATATCAAACCCAGCAGCATGATTCAAAACATTGTGAGTTTGATCACAAAGAAAGTTCCAGTAAAACTGGACTGCAAAGATACAGCAGAGGAGATCTTGATTGTCTTGGTTGCTGAAAAGAAACAGGATTGAGGAAAAGATTGCCTAAAGGCATCACAAGAAGCAGCAGGACTTCACCATCTGCACTCTCAAAGTTGCAAAATTTCTTCTTTGGGAAGAAAGCCCCAGAGCACTTTATTTCAGAATGGCAGTGGTATAGAGAGTTTGTCCCTCAGAGTTGAATTTAGAGTGCTCAGTGAACCAGACACTTGACTCCGACAGTGAAGAGAGAAGGAAGCCTGGCTACTGCTCCAGCTGGCAGCAGACCTTCATACCACCCACATGGCACTGATTTGAGGCACATGCAGAATGCAAGAGTTGTGGGGTTAAGAAAGCTTCCACCACAGTATTAGAAAAAATCCTGAGAGGCCAGACAGTGTGCCCCTGAGAGCACAATGTGTGAAGCTATGAAAGTGAAGGCAAAGGTACAGTGGAGACCCCAGAAGTTTGGAGAATCCAAACACGGATTGTCTGAAGAAAACTGCCAGGAGGGATCAGAGGGGTCCCACAAGAGAAGCCATGAGAGCTATAACCACTTCCATAAGAGTGGAGCCACCCAAAGCCTTTGGAGTTCATGGCTTGCCATAGACTTCCTCAGAAGCTGTACATGGAACAGGATTTAATGTTTGTCCTGATGGAATTGGGACTTGCTTTGGTCTCATTCCTTTGTATCCCCCTGTTTGTGACTTTTGGAATGGAAATATTTACCTTGTACCATTGAACTTTGGCAGTGTTTAACTTTCATTTGTACAGGGGCCAACAGCTGAGAGTTTGCCTTAGAACTCAGAGGGTACTTGGGACTTGACCTTTTCAGCAATGTTGATACTATTTGGACTCTGGAAACTTTTGGAGGTGAACTAAATGCCTTTTGCATAAAGCAATGTGCATGAATCATTTGAGGGCTATGGATTGCTATAGTTTGTGTCTAGATCTTCCCTCAAAGCCTCATGTGGTCATAGAGTTTTTTCAGAGATGGCTGAATCTAGAGAGTGTGATTTATTTATAGTGCAATGCTGGGATTAAGGGTGCTGAAATTAAGTGTGGGTGACTGCTGGATCAGTTCACTTATTGGGTTGACACTGTTTCAATCCTGATAGACTGTATACAATATGAGGGACAGAGTTTCCCTCTCTCTCTCTCTCTCTCTGACTCTTTTTCTCTCTATATCTCTGACTCTCTCTCTCTTTCCCTCTTCCCGCCTCTCTTGTTGATTTTGCTATCTTCTGCTACCATGAACTGTTGCAGCTCTGCATGTGCCATCCTGCATTGGAGCCAACCAATAATGGACTGAAACCTCCACAAACTGTGAGCTAAATAATCCTTTCCTCCTTTAACTTTGGGTGTCCAGTATTTGCCTCAGCATCAAAAGAAAAGTAATTAAGACACATAATAAAAGAAATACACATTTAAAGATTAATTGTCCATTTAACTTATTATTGTTGCTGAGATACACAGGAATATTTATAAGAGTAAAATAAAAAAGTGAGAAAGACCACAGTAACATTACTTCAAAGTGTTATTCTGCATGTCAGAATTTTCTTCTCTTAAGAAAAACTTTTTATTTGTTTGTATCATAGTTTTATTTAAAAATTATAAACATTCATTGTAGAGATTATTTTTAAAATTTCAGAAAATTCTGAAAACTAAAATTGTGTTATAAGAAAAATCACAGTTGCAGTATTCTTGTAATTATGCTATTAATTCTGCAAATAAATTTATGTTTCTCAAACCCATGACACTATCATTTTAGAATAAATGATTTCTCTTCCAATTAGTTTCTTGATAAAACTATATAAGGAATTTCACAAAATGAGGGCCATTTTAATACTCATTCAACCCTTCTCTGGCTCCACTGTGGCTTCCTTAAAAATCAGTATTCAGAAGTTCATACACTATAAATCTGTGAGATGGATTTAAAGATAAAATAATCATTGCTATTTTATTTAAATAATGAACATTATCATAATAAGCAAAAATATTTATTGAATTAATGACAATATCAGTTCATTTTATGTATTTTAATATCTCATATAACCTAGAATCTTAGAATGAGTTCGTTATTCTTGTTCATTTGGAAACTCATCAGCTTTATGTTTCTGTCAATAATTTTATTTCTGTGATTTGAATTTAATGATGTAGAGAAGCTCATAATTACCTAAAAACTAAAAACTGGGCACCAAACATTTTTTGCAAGAAAGCATTAATTAGTTTTGCTTCCTAATAGCTATTTCAAACAAGTTATTTTTCTTTAGCTATTTATCTCCTGCCTTGTGTACCTCCCTCACTGCTACTCTTTCTTGCTCCACCCTATACTGCTCCTTCCAGGTTTTTTAGTTTAGAGAAAGAAGACTGCATTACTTAAGGTATACATGTGACCAAGGCATGGTGTAGCATGTATCACAGACTGACAGCTCCCAGCAACATGATCTGTTCCAGGGTGGGTAGATAACCAATGAGAAACTTCTTCAGGATTTTTGCTGGGATAATTGGTAGAGCAGTGTTTTCCTTTACTAGGGTTTGCTGAGCTGGTAGAAAGTGGGCTGGAAATTAGTAATGCCATTTTGGAACGAATTTAACCAAGAATAGATCTGATGGAGTAAGAAGCAGAAACAAGAGCAGGAGAGAAAATTCCTGATGAGATGATACTACATGAAGATCCCAGTACTGTCTATTGATTTCAGTTATAAATTTCTCTTTTTGGTTCAACCAGGCTAATTTGGATTTTTCTCATTTGCATTTTGGAGTTGTAATCTATGATCAAGTTTAAAACATGTAACTAGCAAATATTTCTAAGACAGGGGTCCATAATTCCATCACTTTTATCCAAATATCCTATGCAATTCTCTCTAACTTCTCCTCTCTCCAGTTCGTATTACATACAATAATCAGTCATCTTCATCATCCTTGTGTGTAAGCCTGACCATGACTTCACTTTGCTAAAAATCCCTTAGCCTAATGATCAGGAATTTCCACAATCTTTTTGAAATCATGTTCCAGTCCCCAAACCTCTATTCCACCCGAAAGTGTTTATTTGCTGTTTCTTTTAAATATGTCCTTCTCTCTCTGTCTCTGTTGCTGTCTCTGTCTCTCTCTTGACTATGCCAACAAAAAATGCCACTCTAGGAAAATCTCTTAAAAAATCCCCATGCTTTAACCTATTAATTAACTGACTGATTGACTGCTTACTAGTTATCAAACATTATACCACATGCTACAGCCTTCATGTTCCTGGGATTGGCTGACTGTGCATATATGTGTATGTTTGCTAGGGGAGAGGTGGTAAGGAAACAGTCATTAGAGCAATGTAAGAATAAGTAGAGTGACTATACATCCTGGTTTTCTAGGGCAGTACTGGCTTATGTTCGTTGTCCTGTCAGAGGAACTAGTAGCATCTTTTTTCAGGCTTAAAAGTGTCTGTATTGGCTTTCCTGTTGCTGGATATAACACGCAAGCCCTCAAATTTAAATGAGAAGGGGTTTAATTTAGCTTATGGTTTTAGGAGATTCAGTCCATGTTCAGCTGGCCCCAAAGCAGGGACATCATGAGAAAGGTTATGACAGACAAAGATGCTTAGCTTGATTAGCTCTTGGTGGCCATGAAGTACAGCAGGGGAACAGCACCCAAGAGGAAGAGGCCAAGGACCACACATAGCACTCAAGGGTCACACCTCCATGGCCCATCCAGACACACCCAAAACTGTGCTCCACCAATCCCCCTGCTGGATTTCAAAGTCAATCAAGTTGACACTTCACCCGAACCATCACAGTGTCTTAGTCTGGTTGATGAACTAATTTATCACTTGGTCTAAGTGCTTCAAGTATAAGACACTATAGAAATGCAGAGAACAATATTTTACAGTTTTTTCAGGGAACACAGAAAAGATCATATCTCAGCCAAGCCTTTTAGAAGCAGTTTAGCAGCACGACAAGGTTGGGATGAGAGTACTTTGCAGGAAGATGGAGTTAGTGTGAAGATAGGCAGCTGCTGGAAAGTGTGGCTGAAGAGAGACTTCTGTCAGACAGGAGGGAGATGAACCAAGACAACTGACAGAACATGAATAATCCAAGGCAGGGAGAATTACACAGTGACAATATGCACAGGGAAAGGGGTGGAGAGGAGGAACAACTTAATGAAATAATAAATATTATAACATCTCCTACTCCATAAATATGTCAAAAGACCTTGATGCAGTTTTATTTTCTATTTTTCTCCCTCTATCTTCCTTTGCCTTAGACTAAAAGAGTCTTTTTCTGTTTACTTGCCTCAGGGATTTCTGCTACTTGAAAAGCACAAATAGACTAAAATCAGTTGCCTTCCTAGACTTGAGAAAGAAGAGAAGTTCAATCTATTGAATAGTTATTTGCTTGAACTACATAAAGCAACCATTCTGGTAGGCCATAAGAAGTAAAACACTGACACACTGTGTGATGCCCAGGGGGGTCCTACGTGTCCTGGCCGTGAGAATTGGATGGCCCAGAGAGAAGAGATGGCAGGCTGGGGAGAGAAACACCTAGGTGGGTGAAGAAGAGCACCTGTGTTCTCACTGGCTGCGTGGAGAAGCCAAGTCAGGGTAAGGCAAGGTAGGAATTCCCTGACATGGGCTCCCAGCTTCATCAAAAGTTTCAAGCCAAAGTGACTGCAGCCCTTTGAGGGACCCAAAGGCAGAATAAAGAGTATCTCTACGGTCACCTAGGTGATAAGGTCACCACGGTCAATAAGCACTCCAGAGACCTTGGTAGCACCCAGAGGGTAAGAGTGGGGCTCATGAGGATATCTAGGGTTATGTACCCAGCAGCACAGGGTTCAGGATCCCCATCAATGTAGCTTGAAGACCAGACATTTTGAGATCTCCTGTACATCTGAATTCATGAACTGGAACTCAGATCAGCTCCATTAAAATGAAGTTTCCACTCACAAAGTATTTAACGTATGCTCACTGTCCCTCTATTTCTCTTTGCCTTAGACTAAAAGCTGCTTTGCATCTCGTTTCCTTCTTGAAATGTCCTATGCAACTGATGCTATTATTCCCAGTTTTACAGATGAACAAAGTAAAATGGAGAGAAATTCAGTAACGTGTCCCAATTTTACAGAAACAGTAAAAGTCTCCCTATGCTGCTTGCATGACAGTATAATCTCAAATTTCTCAAAGTGTGCTCGGAAACCTTTGAATGCAAAGCACTCATACCAGACCAGATATTTGGTATGTGGTAATGTATCGTGTTATGATTTTAATGTGATATCTGCAACTTTGTGTGGCATTCTATGTGCCACACAAATTTTATTGGATTATATCTCTAGCAATATTTTACTATATGGCTTTTTAATGATTTTTTTTTGTAGTACTGGAGATTTGAACCCAGGGCCTTATTACTGAGCGATATACTTGTGCATTCCCAACCCTATTTATTTATTAACATATTTATCTCTGAGACAGAGTTTCATTAAAGTGTTAAATTTCCTAGGCTGGGCTCAAACTTGTGATCCTCCTAACTCAGACTCCCAGAGTGCCAGGAATATAGATGAGTGCCCCTGTGCCCGGATTATGGGGTACATTTTTTATGCCTATCAATTGTCTTTAGGTATCTTCTAACAGAACCTAGAATAGTGCTACCTGGTTAATACTATAAAACTAAAGAAGGAAATGAGGGAGAAAGAAACAGATCTCTTGAGTATTTTTGGTTATGTTTTGATTAATGTAGAATTACATTTTGATCATAAGATGCAAAGCTTTTTTTGCCCCTACCCTCATCCTCTACATATTCACAGAATTCTTTTCACTGATTTTTTTTTAAGTGTATGTGCTGCCAAAGCAAGCACTTTACCAACTCCTTTGAAGTCTTTTCTCTTAACTTCCACCTGGCCATGCTCTCTGGGTTTCACGGTGCCTTTATGGCATGTCTTTTCTGGTAAGCTCTTCCTTGCTATCATCTAAAACTTGGCCTGGCAAATGTTTTCCACAAAGAACCAGATAACAGATATGTACATTATACTTTGAGAAGCGTGTGGTCTCTGACTCAATGCTTGAACTCTGCTCTTAGGACACAAAATTAGCATAGACAATGTGAAAGTGAAGCTCAGGACAATGTTGGAGAAAAGAGTATTTACAAAAATGAGAGTCAGGACATTTGACCCCTGGTGGCTCTCCTGGAACCATGGGTTTGCTGCTTCTTGTTTCAAGGATTTACCCCAGCTAAGCAATTCTCTTGTCCTACAATCTCAATGATCCCTTTTATGAAGAAGGTTCCAAATGAGCCAATTGTGGCTCTGATCTTGGTATTTTCCTCCTATGTGTCCTTTCTTCTCTGTTTCCAGCACTATTAATATGGTTTAAATTTTCTTTATCTCTTCTTTTAATCAAAATTCTCTCCAGAAACCACATAAAACCTAAACTACCCTGGCATTTTTTAAAGTTCTCCATAACTATCCACTTTGCCTATTATTTCTTCTTACCTCCAATATTCAAATTAATTTCTATTTGGAACCTCATTTGTCATCTGGCTGGAGAGTGACCTCAGGAGATTCAAGATATTTTTAAATTCTATGCCCCAGAAACCTGGTAAAAACAAATACCTTTACCAAGGGCTCATCCATGGTATTTTGATATAGCTTTTAATTTTCTGGACTATTGGGATATTCTGGAATTATCTTGCATTGTGCTGGTCCCTTTTTCTTTTTAAGAAGATGCAGTTCTAGTTATATTATTTTGACCTGTTTCACAAATTAGACCTGCTCAGGTTAAGGACCCACCAAAACATGGCACCTTGCCATCTAAGAAAATGAGACAGACGAGAAGGCGTCTCTGGCCTCCTCCTGGCTTCTTTCACCTGAATCAGGCCATAAAGAATTATGTGACTTTTCTCTAAAGAAGGGGAAAAATGCCTCGCTTCAGGTGCCTTCCCTGTGCCAGTAAAGAAGCTCTAATCCCCTGAAGGCACAGAGGAAACCCTGATCAAACATGTCTTGATAAATTTCCACTAGCCTTCTATACAACTGTTCACTCTTCATCAAATCAAAGCATAAAATATACAAGTCTTCTTACGTTATGGTTTTGGTCTAGATGTCCTCCCAAAGCCTCATGTAGTTTTAGATGGGCTTTTTTCAGAGTACTGACTTCAGAACTTGTGATTGATTTATAGTGCAATGCTGAGATTAAGGGTGCTGGGATCAAGGGTGAGTGACTGCTGGACCAGTCCAATGATTGGATTGGCACTAGCCTAATTCCAGAAATTTGGATAAGATAAAACGGGCAGAAAGAGGGTTGTTTCCCCCATTTTGCTCTTGTTGCTTTTTCGGTCTCCTGCTGCCATTAGCAGTTGCCCCTCTGCCACAATACCCTGCCTGGAAGCTAGCTAAGTATGGTCTGAAACTTCTAAAAACTTGGCCTAATAAATCTTTTCCTGTTTAAGTTTGGGTGTTGGATAGTTTGTCTCAACAACAAGAGAAAAGTAACTAAAACAGAATTTGGTATCATTGGTGTTAATCTGACTATACCTGTCTATATGGTTCAGGGGTCTTTGGGAATGGCTTGTGAGAAGAGATTGTAAAGGTTTGGAGATGCCAGCTAAAGGAGTAGAACTGGAGTGCCTTAGACTTTTCTGTATAGAAGATTCTAGTCAGAGCTCAGCAGACAAGAAGGCTGACAGAAATCCTACGAATAAAGTCCAGGCTCAGGTGATTTCTGCTGGGAATAAGGACTGCATTACCTACTGGATGCCAGATGATGTATGTTATGGTTTGGTAGAAACCTCTTCTTGCTCATGTTCAAAGACTTTTTCTGAGACTGAAATTAAGGGCAGCATACTAATTAAACTGGCAGAAGAAATTTCAAGGCAGTTGAATATTGAGGTGGTGGCATGGCCTCTGTTGGAGGTTTTAGCCAGATTTATGTTGAGAATCAAGGGCAGAGAGCCCAGAAGAATGACTTAAAATCTTATGACTTTGGTCAGAAAGAAGGCTCCAGTAAACCTATGGACTAAAAAGATAGAGCAAAGGAGATCTTGATTGTTGAGAAGGAACAAGAGAATAGAAAAGATGATCTGAGGGCATCACAAAAAGCAACAGGACCTCACCCTTTGCAGCCTCAAAACTACAAACACCATGTTCAAGAATGGTAGCTTCATGAAGAATTTGTTCCTTAGAATTAGGTTCAGAGTACTCAATGATCAGGTACTCAAACCATACAACCAAGAGAGAAGAAAGCCTGGCTACTGCTACAGCTGGCAGCAGACATTCGCATCATCTACATGGCATGATTTTAGGTGCGTGCAGAATACAAGAATTGTGGAATTAAGAAAGCTTCTATCCAGATTTTGGAAAAAGACTTGGGAGGCCAGACAGTGTGCCCTTGAGAGGGCAGTGGGTGAAACTGTAAATGTGAAGCCAGAGGTGCAGTGGAGACCCTAGAAGTTTGGAAAAGCAAGGAATGTGGATCATCTAAGACAAGTTGCAAGGAGGGAGCAAAGCAGGCCTAAGAGAGAAACCATGAGAGCTACAACCACTGGAAATGCCATAAGAGTGGAGCCACCCAAACCCTTTGGAGTTCACAGTTTGCCACAGACTTCCTCGGATGCTGCACATGGAACTACAGGACTTAATGTTTGTCCTGCCAGATTTTGGACTTCATCCCATTCACGTGTATCCCCTAGTTTGTGAATTTTGGAAGGGAAATGTTTACCATCTGCTACTGAACATTGGACGTGTTTAACTTTCTTTTCATTTGTACAGGGGCTCATAGCTACATTTGCCTTATAACGCAAGAGGATACTTGGGACTTGGCCTTCTCAGCAATGCTGAAGCTGTTAGGATTTTAGCAACTCTTGGAGGTGACCTAAATGCCTTTAGGGATGTGCATGAGTCTTTAGTGGGCCAAGAATAGAATGTTATGGTTTTGGTCTACATATGCCCCTAAACTCTCATGTAGTTTCAGATAGGCATTTGTCAGAGGTAGCTGAATCTCGAGTGTATGATTTATTTGTAGTGCAACGCTGGGATTAAGGAATGATTGCTGGATCAGTCCACTGATTAGAATGGTACCAGCCTAATCCCAGAAGTTTGTATAAAATACAAAGGGCAGAAAGAGGCTTGTTTCCCCATTTTGCTCTTGTTGGTTTTGCTGTCTCCTGCCACTAGTAACAGCTTCCTCCCTGCCACACCACCCTGTCTGGGAGCCAGCTAAGTATGGAATAAAACTTCTACAAACTGTGAACTAAACAAGCCTTTCCCTCTTTAATTATGAGTGTCAGGTATTTTGTCTCAGCAAAGAAAGAAAATTGTGCCAGGAGAAAAGTTCTAATCCCTGAAGGCACAGAGAAAAACCTGATCAAACAGGCCTTGCTAATTTTCCACTAGGACATGGCCATTAGCTCACACCCTTTTTGTTTTTTCCAATCATACTTCTATATAACTGTCCACTCTTCATCAAACCAATGCATAAAACACACAGGTCTCCTTGTTTTGGGGGGGATGGGGAGGGTCCCTTATTTCTGAAGAGTCCTTCATAGTGTAAAATTTACATTATACAAATTCATATCCTTATCTCTTGACAACTTTTCATTTATTACAGATGACTAAGCCATAAACCATACAGTGCGTGAAGAAAGCCTTTATGTTTCTTTCTGTACATTACCTCTTTTCTGCTCCAAATTTAGTTCTAGCCATTTTCCTTCTTCTTTCCTCTACCTTCTACACCAGATACTGTTTTCACAGTATAAAATCCTCTAGAAGCATCTTTATGAGGTGTTTAGTAGGGTAAAAGATAAGAATCAATGAGCTTTAAGCTCTTCCTCAAACATGCATTGTTCAAACAAAATCATCCACTTTGCCTTCTTCAATCAATTTTACCCAAGAGGCAATTTCCCAATCAGAACACCATCTAATCCAGGCCTGGACCCTCTTTTTATTCACTTTAGTAACTTAAGTCACGCTATTGGCCTCTGCTCATTCCTAACTCTCCCTGCCTGAGGAAGAAGGAGTGATTTTTCATTTGAGTGATGAGTTAGGAGATGAACCAGGCACCACTGGATTGGCCAGTTGTCCTCCTTCTTTGGGGGTCTGCCTGACTGCAGGTGTTTGCATTCTGTCTTGATCTCACCCTGTTAAGTTGGGGTTTGCTGAGGCAACAAAGTCCTGAAGTTTTCAGCTCTTTTGGTGGCATAGGGAGTGGGATTACAGGCATGCAGATCATTTTAATTCTGGCAGGTCACACTTTAAAGTCATATTCCCTGGTCCAGTATTTACCACTGATAAAGCCATAGGCAGGTTGCTACTTTAACTTTCATCTACTTTCTTCTCTGTCAATATTTCATACATTATAAAACCATGTATAAGATGTGAAAACAAATCCTATTTTCAGTAACAGTGAAAGGCCCCTTTCATTACAAGCACTATTTTAAAATTTGAACTTAGTGCTCCAAAAGAAGGCTAACATAGTGCACGGAGCTCAATGAGCTACTCACAAAGAGACTGTGTTTATTGCTCACAAAGCTTTACACCTGTGTGGCACACTACTCCTTTGCTTTCCAAGGCTTCTAAACTTTTACCTTCTACAAGAATGTTGTTAATTCCAGCCTCCTTCTGACTCACCAAGATGAGTTCGGCAGCAGTGTTGTCAGGAGAGTGTGACTTGGGCTCAGGGATACTGCATTAACCAGCCACTAGTGGCATCTCCCATCAAAAGGGAAAGAACGAAAGACTCAATTTCTATAGATTAAAAAGTGCAAAAAAGGAAAAAGCAACAATACACACAAATGAAACAAAGCCTCAAACCCTGCAACACCAAACCAATAACACTCAAATAAATAAATAAGGATGGAGCATCCCATGAAAATACTTTCAAGGCAACTATAAATTTGAATGTCACAACCTAGTTCACCATGAAAAGTGGCAAGAATAAAACTGAAATCTGAGTTGAAAATCAGTTTAAGAAAATTTTGCTTTGTTACATAAAAGGCTAACAGTAAGGATGCTATGTATTTACAGACTTTCAATTATTCACATACCTCTCCTCTTTACCTAGTAGGGTTGAGGGACTTCCTTCCTGCAAAGAGGAAAGTGACTTAAAGCATAGGGAAATACTGTTTACTGGAGGATTAGGGTCCTTATCTACAGGCAGTGAGCAGCCACTGAGGTTTTTAGCAGGGAGTGACATAATCAAATCTGTATTTGAATAAGATTATTCTTGCTGATTACTATGGGCTTCCTGATGAAATAATTTACCAATATTCTCAAATCATATTTCCTTTTAAGCCTGCAAAATAAGGACAAACTGTTAAATACTCAAGTTCTCTTGCCTGCTTTAGCCACACTTTATTTAGTATTCTTGCTACTCAAGAAAGCTGTCCAAATATCCACAGCAGCAGCAAGGCTCCTGTTGGAAATGCAGGATCTCAAGCCCCAACCCATTCTGAACCAGAATCTGCAGCTTCAACCAGATACCTGGGGTACATGTATCTGCAATTTACAAAAACTTTGTTGGACACGGTCATACTCCACTACTTGCTCATCCCAGTGTGCCACCACTACCCCACCCCCACAGAGACTTCAAGGACTAATGATAGCTGTGCCTGAGTCTATAATCTTTTATGGAGCCCACTGATGCCTCTGGGATAGTTCAACATCATTCTTGGACAGGATTCTTAGTTGAAAACAACTAGGGCCAAAATACACAAACATGGCTCTACTATATCTGATCACAACAGGGTTTTAAGTCTAGTGAATAAACAAGATCAAACAAGTCAGAGTCCTATAATACAGATGATACCACAAAAGCAATGCATGGTACCAGCATAAGACGTGCTAAGAATATCAAGAAGAAGCATATTTCTACTGTAGGTCACCTCTTTTAAAGCAGTCATGAAATGACACTTTGAAACATACACGTACACAGAGAACACTATTCTACCATAAAATGCCTCGTATTACCTACAAGATCAGGAAAATGTGATCCATGCATCAGGAAACTGATTCATTCATCTTAAGTCAACTGTCACTTGGTAGTGACAGCAGGCCGTTAGTTAGAATTTTCTCTACATCTATTTCTTGGTTAAGTACTTTTTAACAAGGTTCAATAGCACAAAACGCACTTCCCAAAGTATCCACTGCTGAGGTTCTGGATGGCTCGCTGCATTGTGCAGTACTGATCCTTGGTGACCATTCTACGTTTGTGTGGTGACCATGTAGGGTAAGGGTGGAAACATGTGGAAGCCAGCTGCCTGGACAAATTGTTGCTTTGCCACTAACTAGGTGTGTGATTTGGATTTCTCTATGTCCCAGTTTTCTCATCTGTTGACTGAAGACAATAGCTGTACTGATCATACAAAACTGTTTACAGGGATTTAGTGTGAGTGAATACATTGAAACTACTTAAAAACAATGTCTGGAACATGTTAAATATTATGTATTTGCTGGTTTGCTGCTGTTATATTATAGCTGAATATCACTACAAGCCAAGATGTTTCACTGGGAGTCATTCTCTGGGCAATAGGCAGAGCGAAGCATGTTAGTCACACTTCATTCAAATATCACTAGCAGGAAAGGTCACCTGCTGACAATGGGGAAATTGCAAAATATCTATTCCTTTGACACCATGTGTAAGAGAGCTGTAAGGCTAGGGGACTCAGCAAGGTAATTAATAAAATGATTCCCCTGAATCCTTAAAGTCAGTACCGAAAATAACCTCTTACAATTTAAAAGTCGTCTATAAATCTTTGTAGCTGAGTTGTTTTCCCTTGGGAGTCAAGATTGCTTGAGTTAAAACTAACAGACTTTTATCTTCACATGTCAACTGAACTGAACCTGAAAAATGGTAAAGCCACTTACCATTGAAACCATTAAAATCAGTTAAATTTTTATCAAGTTTTAGCAATTTAATCATGCTCTCAAAATGCTACATAGTTTTACAAAACAGGAATTGGTACCCTGGAAAAGCATGATTCAATATCATAGAAGCTTGCATCCTATGATGAATATAATATAAATTAAAATTTTACCATTTATAATTTGAGTTTGCTATTTTTCTGATCCTCAGGAAAGATAGCCTGTCCCTTACGTATTCTATTTATTTTTTAAAACAGATAAAAATTCTTTCATAAATCATATTCACAGAGCAAAACCAAAAGCTAGAGATATCATTCTCATTTATCAGATAGTTTTCAACTTCTTTTATATGGTGATTTATTAAGAAAAATGCTATGACTATTAAATAATTGCTCATTGAACTATGCTTAAAAATATATAAGAAGATATATATTTATTATCTCTGTACTGTTATTCCTCAGACAATAACACAAAATTAAATTTTATCCATTGTATAAAAATGCATTCTTTATAAAGAAAAATTCATTCATAAAAAGCTTATTATTATGTTAAGATTTCTAATTCAGAATGTTTTATTCTAATTTTGCTCTCCTAAATATATGATTAAACTTTTAAATTACTAAGTGGTATTCTAAAAATACTGTGAGGTTTTTTAATGAAATGAAAAGAAAATTTCTGCAAAAGTATTACAAATTTATTTTTATGCACATAGTAATTTCCATTTAGGTACACTTGATAAGATACATTGAGTATATTGTTTTTAACCTAAAGTGACAAGAATTCTACTGGAACTTAATCATTGGTCAATCAGTTCATTAGCAAATTCTGTCACTTCATTATCATGGTATTTGAAGTAACTAGTAAAATTCAATATAGAAAAATACCAGAGCAACCACAGAAACTAGTAGCCTGTGTAACAAATAATGGTCATCTGAGCAGGTTAGCTAAATACACTGCTGTATTCCTAAGGAACCATGGCTGAAGCTTTACCCTATGGCACCCTTTATGACTGCAAATTCCTTCAAAGCAGCATCATATTATGTATACCAGAAGGTGTACATAATACTTCTGATAAGTAGGGTTCATTTGTAAGAAAACACAGCTCAGTATTCATGAGAATAATTGTTCTTCCTGTGCTTAGTGGTTTTATCAGTATAGTCAAAAGAGTAGAGCTTAATTGATTTTCTACTGTGTTCTACACAACTCTATCAATAGTAAACAATTTCTTTTATGGGACTACATGCGTGAGTTTTAGTGCTTATATCAGAATAATTCCCTCAGTCATGTCAGATACTATCCATGTCATGCAGCCATCTTTCCTGAATGTTCAGGGAGTAAAATCTATGGCTGCTTATGTCCTTATATAAAATGCTGTAGGGTTTGTATATAGCCTGTTCACATATTTCTATATGCATTAAATCATCTCTAGATTACTTACAACACCACCCAATAACAATGTAAATGCTATGCAGTTACTGTACTTATTGCTTAAAGAATAATGGCAAGAGAGAAAGTCTGTACATGTTGAATACAGATGAAAAATTTTCCCCCAAATGCAGTATTTTCCATTTGTGTTTCATTGAACTCATGGATGTGCAATCTGCAGATACAGAAGGCCAACTGTGTTTATCTTAAACTCTAGTGTCTTTATTTTTTTATTTTTATTTTTTGGTACCAGGGATCTAACTCATGACCTTGTGCTTGCTAGGCAGGTACTTGTGCCACTGAGCTACACCTCTGGCTCCAGTGTCTATTTTTAACATGAAGAAAACAAGTGTATATAGCTTACAAGGTATATGAAGAAGCCAATTAGATCATAAATGTAAAGTGCCTGGTGCCTAATAAGTACCCAAAGTGAGGAAATAGTTTGCTTAGCTCCAGTTTCCAGGTAGGGGGATATAGTGACAACCCAAAGCCAAAGTCACTGATTTCAGGTGAACTGTATGCAAGTTGAGGTCCAAATAGTATAAGGAGAGTGGGGAGCTCGGGAGACCCCTGATACCGCATGGTTTTTAGAGCACCAGGGAAGACATAATTTTCACACAAGAGACTCCGTGCCTAAGTGGCTCTTAGGAAACAAACAGAAGGTGTATAAGAAAGAAGAATATGGGAAACTGGTCCTCAGCAGCTGTGAGAAACCACGGGTTATAAGAAATGACTGGAGCACCGGGGACAGGGGAAGGCCGTGAACCCCATTTTGTGTATCAACAGGCTGGAAGGACTTGGGGACATATGTCTTATTTATATGCAGATATGACAAAGCAGAAACAAACCTTCAACAAAAGGCAGACCTTGCTAAGTGCAAATGAAGTACCGGGCCCTGGGAAGTTCAGGGGAGGAAGAAAAGTGCAGACAGGTGGAGGCCAAGCTGCCTGAGGACATCTTTACAGCAGGAAAGACTGACAAGTAAGGTGTCGGGGAGCCCGTGCATGGGGCAAATCCACAATGACTGGAAAAGGGGAGAAAAGGTGTGAGGGAGGGATGTACAAAGGGTTCTGGGCCCAAAGTTAGAAATCTACGCTGGGATCATATTGGATGGCTAAAGCACTGGTCCACCAAGTGATGGACACCTAGAGGAAATGCTTTTGATACAGGAAAACCAAAGTGAAGCTACTGATTGATAAGACAAATCTGGATTCAGGTGTGTCATAGAACAGGAGATGTGCATAAGATGTGTGTGGCGAAATGGTTAGGTGATTCTTCTTGGGTGAAGGAGGAGAGTAGTGAGTATAATATATGAGCATAACATTTGTTACTTTGTTCTAAAATGGCACTTACAGGGAAAGAAAGCCTAACTGTGTCTTTTATTAACTCCTCGGTTTTCATTTAAACTTCTCTGTGCCCAGGAGTCACAGCTTGCTCATTTAAAAGTTGCACAAGCTCACTTGAAGATACACATCAGTATTTCTAGTGTTGCTGCAATCCAGTCCTTTTCTATCATTTTACTCTCTAACTCAGGCTCGTGTTTTGGAAATGTAACCGCCATTTTTCTAATTTCCTTAGGCATCGAAAACCTTGAATATGGATACATTTCTGCATAATGGTGGTTGTGATAAAATAGTGTTATACAAAAATACAGTTGGCCTTTACTTGAAGTCTCTAAAAAAAATTATTTCAGATAGGTTGGTAAAGCAATGCAATAATTTGCCTGCTGCTAATCCCATGGATTGTTGATTCATGCAGTTGGTTTACATCCTTCTGCCAACATTTGAGTAGGAAAAACGTTTCCTGGACTGGAGCAATGACTAGGTTTCCTGAGGACATCCTTCTAACTGCAAATACTCACTTGAGCTCTTCAACAAGATCCTTGGTATAAGTCCATCATTACACAGTAGGGTTTCCAGAAGGAGATTCCAGTTACAACCTGGCTGGGATAAGAGCAGTTTCAATTGACCTTCGGCTTTCAGTCCTCCAGCGGATGGAGCCCTTTCAAAATGCAAGATAAAGATGGAGTAATGAAGTTAATTTATCTATGAAATTAATAGCCTTAAAGTACAGATGTAATGCTAACTCTGTTAAATGTCAGCTCCTCCCAAATTACTCTGAAAATGCTTTCATGCTTACTTACTTTAGGGTTACTCAGGGAAGGAATTACATTTAATCTCAACTAGCTAAAAGCAAATTAGCATTTGGTAGCCTGCCAAATTTAAAACTAATACAAAATAACTGTGCCTATATTTCAGAGAACTATGTCTATTTTAGTTTCATGGAGAAAAGAAAAATCATTTATGAATTTATTTCCAATATGTTTATTTGTTCATTTATTAAATGCATGAGTGCCTACTATGTGCTATTAACTCTCTTTGCTATTCATGGGAAAAAATTCCAGTGGGTTTTGGATACTTCAAAATTTCCCATGTACAGTGATGAGTGATCAAACTAAAGGAATTCAAAATTTCTGCCAAGAGTCAATTGTAATCTAAGTATTTAATAGGTAATGCTTTAATTGGAATTGCAGTTATCAGAATCGCTACTAACAATCATACTGATGCCTATCTGGGTAATTATTTTATCAAGAAAAAACGACTTCAAGATAAATAAACTTCTTACAAAATTATCATCAGCGTTGAACAGAAAACTGAAATCAAATACTCCCATATCACCACTGACACTTACCAATGGACTGGCAGGAAATGAGAAAGTAAAGTAGGAATTATAAACTAATAAAATTATTCACTTTTTCCTTTTAACATCTCAAAGTTTATCCTGTTGAAAGCTCACAAGATGAGAAATTAATTTGCAAGAACAGAGGCAGGCAATGGTTAGTCACTGACTCAGTGGTGGTCACAGCCACAAAGATTGTGGGACTAGAGTGGCACTGGAAAGGGAATATGTGACTGAGTGATGGAGAGGTGTGAATGGGAAATTGCATGTTGAGATCAGAGCAAAGGCTGTCACTTACAGAGTCCACTTGCAGCATTATCTTCAGGGGATGCAACTGACTAAGTAATGAGTCATCCAGTTGCCAACATGGTCTAGACCTCTGGTTTTCGGAGATTAACCCAGACCATGAGCATCAGAATCAACTGAGAACTTGCTAGAAATGCATACTCTCAAGCCTCATCCCATCGAATCACGGAAATAGGTTCCAGAAATGTGTTTTTATAGGCCCTCTGCTTGCTAAGGTTTAGGACACACTGGTGTGGGTGGTGCTTTCTAGAAAACACATACCATGAACAGAACTAGTTGGCACTAACTTTTCTGTTTCTGTGCCTTTGTACCAAGCTCAGCCTGGGCTGTTACAACAGACTCCAAGTTCATGTTAAAAAGTAATCCCAATCTGATGGCATCTGGAGATGGTTGGGAGGTAACTGTGAGATGAGGGTGGAGCCCTGCAAATGGGATTAGTGCCTTTTCTAGAACAGCCCAGAGAGCTAGCTTGCTTTTTTTTTTTTTTACCATGAAGATACAAAAAGTTGGCTGTTGGCAACCTGGAGAGGAAGGTCCTCAACAGACCCAGACTGGTTGGGACCCCGCATATTAGACTGCCAGGCTTTCAGAATCGTAAGAAAGAAATGTCTCTTTTTCAAGCCAATAAGGGACTTGGGATATAACTCAGCGACACAGTGCCTGCCTGGCAAGCGCGAGGTCCTGAGTTCAACTCCCCGTATCCCTCCCCCACAAAAAAATATTACCTCTTCTTCAAACCATTAGCCTGTGATACATTAGAGCAGCCTGGTCTAACTAACACACCATTTATCCAGTGAAGCCTGTGACATTAATGCTACCCAGTCTTGGGCTGGAAGCAAAATTGCCACTTTCCCTGAGAGACAATGGCCTTTATTCTGAATTAAAGCACTTCTGGCAAGCACAAACATTTCAGCTTTTTACAACTTCATCAAAGCTTTATCTCTCCACCCAGATTTGAGGGCCTCCTAAGTTTCTACCACTGAACTAAACTCATGTGAAGGGTGACTATTAGCTGATTTGCTTAATCATAAATGGGTAGACTTACTCTTTTAAAAAGAAGCAATGCTGAAAGGTTAACTTTTTTTTAAGTGACAGGATTCAAAGATATAAAATGAAGAAGGAAGTAAAGGGAAAGAAGGGAAGGGAAAAGGGAGAAAAATGAAAGTAAGCTATAATTAGTGTCTCTTAGTTCCTTGAAAAGGAAGTTTCTGGCTAATATCAATTGGAGAATCTTTTATGCCCACATCTAGTACCCTGTGTAACTACTCTGAAGATGAAGTATGCAAGGCGTTACACTTGTTATTCTCCTATTATTGTGTTATGAAATTCTGTTTTAACTTTTTCCATAAAATGAAAAAAAATGAAGAAGTATCTTCCACTTGGCTTAGCATTAAAAATATTGCAAAACCTTATGATGAACAAAATCCCTCAGCCTGTGCTTGAACCTTGGACCAACTCTAACTTCTCATGTGAAGATCTGAGAAAAGGAGAATCAGGATAACTGCTTGAGTACTTGACGAACAGTGTCAAGTACGGAAACTACTGCCTGGGTGGGTGGTGAAGGATGAAGAGGGGACTAACTTAATGTTTAGCTTGGCGGAATCAATCTACTATTTCTGAGCATCCCAGGGTAATTACTTTCCCAGATCACTCTAACTTTTGCAGGAGTTTTAAATATAGTACCAAAAGGTAAAATAACCATCTTTGCTTCCATCCTAAACCCAAAGTGCTGACTTCTCAAAGATCCCATGGTGTGTAGCAGATGAAAATCAGTCATTGGTATCTGGTCTATTAAAACTGATTTGCCATTAGAACATTTCCTATCTGCACA
Source organism: Hydrochoerus hydrochaeris (assembly GCA_004027455.1). Taxonomy (NCBI): domain Eukaryota; kingdom Metazoa; phylum Chordata; class Mammalia; order Rodentia; family Hydrochaeridae; genus Hydrochoerus; species Hydrochoerus hydrochaeris. The sequence goes on along the minus strand of PVLA01001145.1, from coordinate 16,151 downwards.
TTATACATTCAAATTGATGTAAGGGTGCAATTGAAAGATGCACAGGGAATGCACAGGGAGGGATCTATGCGAGAAAGTCAGAAAGAGTCAGAATCTGACCCTGGAGGGCACTGGGGTTCAGGGGTAAAGATTTTTAAAAAGTGTAAGAGAAGAATTCCCTGAGCTGGATGCGATGTGGGGAACGCACTGGAGGTGGCTAGTGTTTTTACTCAGCCCTTTAGCCATGTAATAAAACATAATAATTTGAATGTCACTCCATTCCACTCTAGCTGGATACCTGGTTATAAATAAAATCTCTCATTTAGCAGATGGGAAGCTGTTTGTTTAAATGTACCTCAATTCTTGGATCATTCATCTTATCACAATTTTGAAATGTACAGTAGAATGACTCACTATGAGGAAAAATAAAATAGTTCAAACATTCCTCAATCACTGAGCCCTGAGTAATAAACGCACTGAGGAGAGTGTGCTGGGCATATGGAGAAGCATATGTTCCCTCATCCTCTGAGCCGGTAGAGCTGTGAATGTGAGATTAGGCTCAAAAATGACAGAAAGGGAAATTTTATATAGATTATGTTTATAATTATATAAGTAGGTATCAAATATGTACATGTTGAAGTCCACTGTAATACAAAGAAAGGACTGAAATTTGTAAGTCTAACAGAACTCATATATTTTGAATCAGAAGGCAAAAAAAAAAACTTTTGGCTGGATCATATTATACTCTAATAAATGCTGTATTCCTGGGATATGGATTAGGTTAAAGAAAATTAAAATAAAAAATGTAATGCAGCACAACCATTATTTGCTTATGAAACTAATAGTTGATTGTAATAGAATCATCATGAGAAAGCTGTGTGTAGATGTTTTTATAAAAATTCATTAAGGAGCTCATTTATACTTTCAGCACCTTTGGGGTAAGCATTCACACTTCCATAGAAAATTTAAAAAGAAGTCTTGGCTACCTCAGTGCACAGTGTCGTGATTTCTGACTCAGTTGTAAAAGTTCAGGCATGAGAAGGCCCTGTAGGAGTTTCAGGCTGTGATCTGAACAGGGCTGCTGCTCCGTGGTCGTATGACCATGGGATTTATTCATTTTAACACATGTGTAGCACACAGAAGCCACCAGATGCATAGAACATTGGGGATAATATCCAGTGGTTCTAGGGAACCAACCTTCAAAATTTGATAATTATTTTGAGCCAAGATCAAATTTTTGGTCCCAGTAGATAAACCACATGGGTCTGGGAACCAGGGCATGCAAGTAGGAAGGGGGTTCTCACATGAGCTCCTAATGATCTGCTTGAGAAGCTTGTCTTGTTATCCCGATCACCATACAGACTCAAGAGTGGAGGTGAGTAGAATGTATACACCTCTACAAGGGGACCATGTGGGATCCTATGGAACCTAAAATTATGGTTGTCCTTGGGTCCTATTTGGCTGTCGCTGCCCAGGAGTCTGTTGGGCAAAGACTGGAGTGACTATATTGGCAAAGGTCAGTAACCCTAATCATCACAAGCTAGAGTGACTGTTACATAAGGTGGTCGGGGAAGAGTATCTGTCACTCGGGGGCTTTGTCAGGGCATGTGTGTGACAATGGATCACAGCCATCAGCAAGAGAGTGCAGCAACGACAGTCTGGAGAGGGAATGGTGACTCCTTGAGGAGGAGGCCTGAGTGATGCCACTGGGCAAAAAACATAAGTCAGCAGACAGGATGATCAACAGTGAGAGGGAGATCGTTTAGGTGGTAGAAGAATAAATGATGAATATCACATATAGACTCAGAAATAACTACAGTAGGGAATACTCTGGCTTGTCCCACTAACCCCTGTGCAAGTAAACTATCTTTCTTTTCCTTCCTGTTCTTTTCTTTTCTTTCTTTCTTTCTTTCTTTCTTTCTTTCTTTCTTTCTTTCTTTCTTTCTTTCTTTCTTTTTTTGTATCATTGTTTTATGATACAATGATACAAAATTTGAAAACAAGACAGCAGGAGAGTAGCAATGGTTAATACATGGGGTATTGTTATCTTCAAAATAGGTGCTCAGATATAAAATGTAGGCATAAAAAACTGATCAAACAATATAAACACAAACCTTTCTTTTCAATGAATTAATAGAAATCAATAGTATAACAGTCGTAACTATCTTGTGTGTATATATATTTTTTCCTTTTTTCTTCCTTTGCTCCCTTTCCCCGTCCTAGTCCCTTTCCTTTTGAACAATGTCTTCCCATTTCACAATATCTATTGTACATTTTGAGTTTTATTTGCTCTTTCAGCTTCTTGCACTAGGGAGACAATGAGATTTTTACATATGTAAGTCTGGTTTATTTCCCTTCTGAGTGTGGTCTCAAGTTGCATCTATTTACCTATAAAAGCCTTGGTCTTATCCTTCTTTACAGCTGAGTAATACTACATTTTAGAAAAATAACATCTCTTTTTTATCCATTCCTTGGGTGACAAGCATTTGAGCTGTTTTCAATTTAACTATTACAAGTAATGTTGCTGTAAACATGGGTGCACATTTATTGCTGCAGTGATAGCCAGCCATCACCTCAGAAGTCAATGAGAGCTTCATGGGGGGAATGGATGCATCTCAGCTGGTGAGGGGGCATTACCACAGATACTGTCAATAACCACATCACCCCTTGCCCTTACCTCTCAGTTCACACTGGCTTGACTCAAGGGAAAATGATGCTTAGAGGCTGAATTTCTCTACCTTTCCACAAGGCAGGCTGTTAAAACAAAGGAATTAAAATCCCTGAAGCAACCCTCAACCAATGACTGGTAGGAGTTGCTATATAAATACCTCGGCATCCTTGTTTGTCTGTGAAGTGTGTTTTGTACTGGTTCTCAGAAGCTCCCAGAAGATTCAAATTCTGGTCACTCCTTTGATAGTTGGTTTGATCACAAAAATCTTTCTTTGTTACTTACCTACTCCCCTTCCATTATTCCTTCCACTTAGAAAAAAAAGAAACTACACTCACTTGAAGTTTTGTCTCAGGGTGTGTTTCTTAAGAAAATCCAAACTGAGACATGTGTAAAGATACCTGCTGTTTATCCCACTTATTTAAAAATATTCAGAAACTAATCTAGGTCATTTAGCTAACAAATGTAGCTGTTGGACTATGAACACAAGTCTTTGTGATTTCAAAATCAATGTTCATTCCATTACTCCATGTTTTGTTTCCCATTTGATCCAACAGAAATTTAGTAGATAAATTATATTTTCTGATATGAGGATGTTTGGCTCTATTCAACCTCGTGATTGAAAATACCATGCTTTTGATCTAAAATCAAGTTAATAAAGACAGAGTTGATTGACAAATTGAACTCATGTTATACAAGGTATATATGGAATGATATTGGCCAGACAATCCAGGCATCAATTATGGGGTGCAATTCATACCAGAGACCCTGGTATATTGCATCACATTACATGGTTCAGAGAACAAATACAATGACATAACTAAGGAGAAATTGAGGGTAAAATCCTAGTGTGGGAAAACAAAAGCAGAAATTCCAACATTACTGTTCAAGTGAACAAGTTTTTCCATAATTTATTCTTCAAAAGTTTTCTAGGAAAATACAAATATTTAAAGCAATTTTGTCATTCTGTCTCTAAGAAAATAATTTTAGTACTTGAAAAAGATTAAGAGGGGATTCAAAATATTTTCTTCATTGCTTTAACCAAAAGTATAGAAATTAAATGGAGTTTTAGCATTTAAAATATTTGCATATATTTTAATCTCTATAATAGGTATAGTCAAGTGTCTCTGATCCATATGCAGAGCTTACAGGTCATTTAATAAATAAAATTAGATGAGCTTCATCTGCAAACTTTAATATACAACTTGCCTTGATTTTTAAAATACTTTTTTCTGCTAATGTAGTTGAGAAAGCCTCATTTCTGCAAGGTTAGTTATACCTACAATACATAGCATGCAACTTAGAGCACAGGTGCTTAATCTAGGGAAACTTGTACTGATTCCTGATTTTGGTAAATTAATCCTTTTCTGTGGGTTCATTTTCTAAAAATATCCCAAATGTAATACACACAATTCATCTATCCACACTTCAATGCTACACAAGTTAGTATATCCCATTTCGAAAAATATATACTAATCTAATTTTAATTTAAAAATAATATAATATTTTAACCAACAGTCTGTGTCTCTCTCCAAAGTGTTAATCTGGCACCTGAGTTGCTAAGGCATTAGACGCTACTGAATCACTCAGCCAGCTCTCTGGAAGAGCAAGAGTTACCTCTCTGGAACCCTTGACTATTATCAGTCCCAGCCACCAGATAACACCCTGTCATAGGGAGTTCAAGAAAGGTCTCCCCAGGAAACACACTTCTGAAAAGTGCAGAGACCTAGTGAGAAAGCAGTTCAGTATGTTTTCCACTTTATCACACTCATAGTAGGTCCTGTTCACAGGTTTAGATAATTGATAAAAATCTGCCACTTTCTGACACATGTAACTCTTCACCAGCCCATCAGTTATGAATGACTGGTTAATGTGATGAATGTCTCACAGGCACTCAAACACATTTAATCCTCATAACCACCCATGAGATTATCTCAGAAGTTATGGTGTCAATACACGATGGTACTGCATGCTCTTTTCAAGTAGATCAATAAGATCATATTGTATTTATGTCTGTTTCTTCCATACAATCTAAACTGAAACTGAAGCTCATGTAGATTAACTTTCTGAGATCTCAGAACTAAGTAAGAACACAAACAACTTTGGTGTAGCTGGCTCATGTTACTTTTCCCCTTGCTGTTGGCTCTACATCAGCACTTGACATCCCACCAGAGTAGAAGATTTCTGAGCTTTGACTTCAGTCCTGTGTACCATCTTCTCATAGCCCCTGGGAGATCAGCTTTCTCTGTCCTTCTCTCTAAATGTCCTCCTCATCAAGACTGTGCCTCTCATGCCTGAGCTTTATGACTCAGATCAAATACTTGGACCGGTTAACATGACACTTATCCAATGCGTTACCACTTTGAATTCTTTTGCTCATTCCTTCCCTCATCTGCCCAACTAATATTTACAGCTCACTTCTACGTGACCACGGAGACACAACAGTAAATGGAAAACAGGCTACATTCCTATGGAATTTAATGGAGGATACAAACGTAGTTTAAATAATCTTTCCAACTATAGATAAAGTTGAAATTATGAAAAGTCAGTGAAGGAAAAGCCAGGTGTGGTGGCACATGCCTGTAATCCCAACACTTGGGAGTCTGAGGCACGAGTATCGTTGGGAGTTCGAGACCAGCCTGGGCTACAAAGTGAGCTCAAACCCAGCCTGAACTGCATAGTGAGACCCCGTCACAAAAATACAAAAGAGAAAGAAAGAAATAGAAGAAAAGAAAAGAAAGGTCAATGAAAGAAAAGCAAAAATTTCTTTTAGAGGATGTAGCAAAAAGAAGTGAACTAGTCTTTGGGGTTAATGAAAAGCTTCTCTGCAGAGTCATTTAAACTGAGATATGAAGAGAAGTTGACATCAGTGAAGTGATGAAGCTATTTGGGGTAAGGGAAAAGCATGTGCAGTGATCTTCCGCAGAGGGAGCTTCCCATGTTAATTAAATAGAAAAAGACTGTGTGTGGAAAGCAGTGGATACCAGGGGAGTTTGGAGAGTTGAATAAGAGAAATGTCTATCTAGATACTTCAGGCTATGCCAAATTTTTAAAGATATTTATTTAAAGACAACCTTTATGGTAATGTTTTAAGCCAAAGCATGACATGGTAAATTTTAGATCATAAAAATGGTTTTGGGTGAGACAAAGCAGGAAGAAAGAAATTGGAAGAGGATCTTAGAAGAAAATGAATCTCTCAAGATGGAGGAAATGAACATAGGTACAGTACACTTTCAAGTAGGTAATTAACATTATATCCATCAGCAACACCTAACAGTTCAAAGAAAGGGAAATAGTCCAAACTTCATGATCAGCATCTTCCCCCACCACTAATACTGCTGGCACAGTGCCTTACAGGGAGAAAGTCTGAAAAACCCATTACTGAAGAAATGAATGAAGACATCTAAGGAGCAGTATTACATTAAGTAAAAGCATAAAGTGAAAGTGGAGTAGCTATATACATATCTACAGCTCAGGGATGTACCGGAGACAATCAAAACATCATGTTGTACTCATGAGAGGAGACGAGCAGGATAACACAACTTGTTCGTTCAAGCTGTTTATGCTACTTGGACTCAGTATTTAGTTATGATTTGACAAATGAAGACTTGAAAAATAGCTGAAAACTTTTAGAGAACCACATGAAGATGAAGGTTTGGAAAAATAGTAAAAAGCATTATAAATGTAACATGCTATAGAGGCCAAAATAGTATTCCTTTTTGAACATTTATGTGAAGATACAGTATGGTATCATAATATAAATCTAGAGATTGAAATATTCTCCACATGCTTCAGTTTAATCTAGTCTGAAACCAATTATTCTTTCTAAATCAACTCACACTGTTAGTTTTATCACTGCTAGGAACAATAAATGTAGTATATTTTACTTACTGCCATGAAAATACATTTATTTTCTCTAAGGCAAAGTCTTCTAAACTACATCCCTCATGTTGAAGAAGAAAACAAGAAAAATTTTGTTTCTCTATCTTTTTGCATACTGCATAGTTTTTTCTGGTAAGCTTCTTACCAGAAGCTTCTGGTAAGTTAGACAAATTTATGGTCCATACAGCTATTTATGCATTTGAAATCTTACTTTAAGTACTAATTTCATATCCTTCTCCTTGCTCTTTTTCTTTCTTCTCGCCTAAATTATTTTTATTGAATATTCCTAAAAATGAACTGAAATTATTTCAGAAACAATATGTAGGTCTAAATAAATAGATAATGACTGCTAAGATCCTTTGTGATATTAACTATTTCAATCATCTTTCCTCTCAGCTTTTCCCTTTCTAAAAAGAAATCCAGTAGAGGGGCTGAGGGTTTAGCTCAGCAGTGCAAGTGCCCGTCTGGCAAGTGTGAGGTTGTGAGTTCAATCCCTGGTATCACAAAAAAGAAAGAAAGAGAGAGAAAGAAAGAAATCCAGTAGATTTTGTAGATTTTTACCCTTTTATCATCCAATCCATGTTCTTTTCTGAAGGTTCATTTTAGTTATAAAGGCAAATGGACTTTTGAAGGATAATTGGGGTAAAATATACAGAGACAACTGATATACTTTTTAAAAAATGGAAGGAAAGATAAGAGATTGTTTAAATTCATATAATAGTGGTCCAGGAATCCACATTGCCATGTCTGGCAAAGGCAAATCACTGACTTGAGTCATTTTTAAATTGCTGTCCTGGATCCTCTGATGGTATCAGTGTTCTGAGCATGTCCAGTTATGTATCACATGGACAATGTCCTCCTAAACAGACTACATGGTCCTAGCAGAGAAAATTGTCAGTGAGTGTGACACACAGCAGGGTGGCCAAATCAAACCTCACATGGAGAACTTAGAAGCAAATGTATTCCAGGAATGGGAGTACACATATGAAAACTTGACAGTGGGAATGAGCAACAGATAAAAGTTAAGTACAGAAAGATTGTGTCTATAGTACTTGTGAGGAGACAGCCACAACTGGAGCAGATTGCTAAGTGATCCAAGAAACAAGGCAAAAGAAAGTGCGCTAGGCTTGTGGGGACAGAGGGACATAATGTACACAATATTTTAAACTTGTTAAATAAAAGCAAAATGAACCAAGGTCATTATAATGGGCTTGGGAGAAAGGGAGCTTCTAAGAGGATTTTGGAGGAAGAATCAACTAAACATGGTAACACCTGAATAGGAAGCAAAAGGCTCAGATTTGAGCGTGTAAGCATTTAAGAACAATAGCAAGCCTAACAGAAAAGACCCTGTGCATGGAAAACAACACAAGAGAGAAAGAAAGGATCCATTGAGGACGTCATGTTGGTTTTCTTTACTACAGTGGATAACTCAGGAAATGCAAGCTGCTGAACAGACAGTGTTGGTCTACAGGGAAGCACTCAGAGCTAGAAATCACCTGGGTAGAGATGGTAGCTTAAACTTCTTTTAACTTTCTGTAAATTTGTTTTTATCTTAATAAAAATAAATTATATTCACTGTAAGAAATTTGGAAAAGGAAGATAAAAATTAAAATTAATCTCATACACTTACCACCCAGAGATAAAAACTAAACTCTCCTGTATGTGTCCTTATAGTGTTTGTTTTCCTACAAACTTTTCTAACACTCTTTATGTGATAGTATATCATAGATCAGACTACTTGATAGTGGCCCACCTTCCAGTAACTTTTCCTACCCTGGATAACAAAGGTTCTATCATCCAATAAATTGGGGGAATCTGATGAATAGATCTTCCTCTCTTTAGATTAGCTGGCATGCTAATATCCATGCAAAATTGGACCATAATGAAAAAACCAACAATCTTACTACTACCTATTAATCTACTAACTTACATATCTAGTAACACCTATTAACATATCCCTGATGATTTTCTCTTTGAAAAGTGGTGGTACAGTTGCTAAAGAGTTTGAACTTTATCATGGAATGGACACAGGTTAAGGAGCTGACTTCTGGCTTTGCTCTCTTTAGAAAGTTTCTACTTACACATCACCTTTCTTCCCACAAAAGATGTGCATGAGTATTTTACCTCTCAGAACCTCACAGATGATCATAAATACAATGTGTGAAAGCTCTCAGCACCGTGTCCATCAGTTATGACACAACAAGTTATTCTACAGTAAGATACTGTTGAACACTTGGTTTCATTTTTTTCTTTTACAAATGCTTTGATGGACATATTTACATATTAAACTTTGTCAGCATCTCTGATTAACTCCTTATGGTTGATTTCTAAAAATGGAATTGCTGGCTAAAGTTACAAAACTATTTTAAAATTTTTGATATATGTTACTAAGTTGCTCTCCAGAAAGTTTGCATCAAATTCTATTTTTGCCATAATCTGGATAGGCACCCCCATGCATATTCTAATCTTTCTGTTAAGATAATAGTGGAATAGGTTCACTGACAAGAAGCAGAAAGAAAGATCATGTTGCATTTACATTTGCTTTCAGTGTAGAAATAAAGATAATTTACATACAAGGATTAGCTATTTAAAAGATAAATCCACTTCCATGCTGATTTCCTAGGCCTCTAACTGGGCTGAGTTGAGCAAGCCTGGAGGTGGAAATATAACAAAGCTATATCTAAAGAGAGATAATGTCAGTGGTTCCAGATATAAAATAAAAACAGCAACAAAAGAGATGAATACACTCTTCTCAGATGAAGAAATACAGATGACAAACATATGAAAAAATGTTCAACATCATTGGTCATTTGAGAGATGTAAATTAAAACAACACTGAGATTGCATCTCACCCCAGAAAGAATCACTATCATCAAGAAATCAACCAATAACAAATGCTGGCAGGGCTGTGGAGAAAAAGGGACCCTTCTCTACTGTTAGTAGAAGTGCAGATTGGTACACTCACTGTGGAAATCGGTGTGAAGATTTCTTTAAAAACTAGGATTAGGGGTTCCACTTAACTCAACTATTACCTTTATGAGTATCTCTCCAAATATATTAAAAATATCATGCCATACAGATATATGTGCAACCCATATTTATAGCAGCACAATTTGTAATAGTTAAATCTTGGAAACAACCCCAATGCCCATCAACTGAGGAATGGATAATATAATGCAATGAAAAAAAGATAAACTTGATACTTTTATAGGTAAATGCATGCAACCCGAGACATACCCTTAAGTGAAATAAACCAGACCCACATGCGTAAACATTGCATTGTCTCACTAGTGTGAGAATCTGAAATCATAAACAAGATCCAAAATGTACAGTAGATATTGTGAATGAGGAAGAAACTATTCAGAAGAAAAGAAAAATTGTGTTGGGAGAAAGGGGAAAGGAAGTAAGGGAAAAGGAAAAATATATATATAAAATAGTTAAGATAGTTATATAGCTGGTTGCTCTTGGTTCATTAAGGGGAAAGTTTTGTGCTAGTAATGCCTATATTTTGTACTCCAAACAATTACTGTGAATATAACAATATGCAATGTGTTGAACTGATCAAAATGGTGTAAGTTGTTTGCCTAAATCATGCTGTAAAAGATCCAGTTGTTTAATATGTTGCTTTTGCAATAATGAGTATTAAAGAGTTGACTATTCCTATTGCCATAAAAGAATATTTGCATGCAAGGTGACAGGGAACTGTTTTCCTGGGAATCAATCATAAGAAATTCATCAAGTGTTGACATCATTTTATATGTCAATGAAGTATAATAAGTGTACATTGAAGTCCTCGAAGGCAGATTAGTCTTGGATTCGCCATGACCTATATGGAAACAGACACATACATGCAAGCAATATACGTTTCTTATGGAGACTTTTATATGTGAGGTTTTCATTGCCTCTGTTTATGAGTGAGAGTCTTGTTCCTCAAAAAAGAGTCAATCAATTTAGATGTTGAAATGGTAACACTGATAGTATATTTCCAAGACAAATCAAGAATGCATGAGGATGAGTAATATCTCCTTTAGCTATACATGATATTTTTGTTCTCAGATACAAAGGAAAGGCATTTTCCAATGATATATTCTAGAAGGAATCAAACTGCCATTCCACATAATGCCACAAAATGTCATCAGATTACTCTGGAAGCATAGTTCACACTTTAAATTATTTTTCTTGGTTTTAGATGCTGTTAATTAAATAATAAAAGTGAAAGATTCTATTCATAATCATAAAAGTTACTCCTCTCACAACTTCTACCTAAGGCTCTACATTGCATGGATTATCCAGTTCTGATATCTATGCCTGATAATTAGTTGGGAAGTATAAATCCTCAGTCATAGATCAAAAAGGATGAATATAAATGGTGAAGCATTCAACTACTGAACTATATTCCAAAAATTCACTATTTTCTGCTGTACCACTAAAGCCCTACATTAGTGGAATGATTATGAAGCCTTTACTTCATAGAATTCTTGAATTAAAATTGAAAAAGAGAGAGAGAGGAAGAGAGAGAGAGATCATACTCTCAGCCCACTGTGAAACATTATGCATTCCTTCTGTAAGATTCATTTACACTCATGAATTTCTATTAAATGCTAATATGAAATAATACAATTACAGATACTGTGGCACCTAGAAATTCTTACCTGAGTAAAGAAGGGTAGAACTGCGATATGCAAGAAACCCAATGTAGTGGTTGGTTGAAAAATGACTTTAAGCGATCTGAAACAGACTCATCCATGCCATGCTGAAAAGTCCTAGGGAAACACAAGTAATTATTTTAGAATGTACATGAAATTCTGATTGGCAAGACCATTGATAGCACTTTTGATTGTATTTGTTAAACTACTTTTATTAAACTACTTAGTATTTAGTAAACTACTTTTATTAAAAAAAATAGTATGGTGCTAATTGTAACTAATGTACTCACTTCATCCTCTCGGGATTAATTTAATAGGTGACTCAGAGGACAGGTAGACAAGTCAATAGAGCTATGAGAAACATGGAATGGAGACTTGGGTTTTTACGACTCCTGTGTATAACAATCCTTATACTTGGGGAGGTGTAACAATACCATAATTATTTAAGAGTGCCTTTAGAATCACTTTAGAAAATTTCTCAAAGATAAATGCATAAGGAAAACACAGTCTCTCACAAGAACCATTCTTACATCCTACCACATCCTGCTTTCAATAAAGGCTAGAATTTTGTTATATTTGCTTCATTAATATGAAACTATTTAATTTGAAATACCTCTTTTTAACCATTAAGAGTGATTTACAAATAATAATAAATGAGACTTTAGAATTAATTTTGCGTTCAGTGCCTAGAAAAGGCTTGCAAGAAGAATTTAATTGTAAAATGATTACTGTGATTTAAAATTAGAATATTTTGGCTACAATACTGGTATGCAGCTATATTTTGGAAGTGATTGAAACTTTTTTTCTAGGTTGCCTCAAATTTGACTATAAATCTTGACAATAATAATAAAGCATATTTTACATAAAACCTTGAATAGACAATTGACCACTCTTCTAGTTAAATATGCTTAAATTTTTATATTTATATTTAGAGTCATTTACATTTATTATTTTTAATTGTTATCAGTATATGTTTATCATACATAATAATTTTATTCATCCTGAGGAATTTGTACACATACATATCACATTTACTGGGAAATTTTTTACACTTTTAATATATCATCCTCTCCTTGAAAGTTGTTTTTTTCTCACTAAATTACAGATCAGATCAAAATTCCTTAAATAGTTCTAAAAGTCAGATTGTAATGTCTCCATCTGATGCAATCCACTGCGTGACCTAGAGAGAGAGGGAGGAGGTGAGTCGGGCACTAGGACAGGTTTTCTAGGGGGTCTGGGCTTGGGAGCAGCCACGAGGAACACTGAGGAATTTACAGCCCCGGCACGATACGAGCAGCTGTACACCTGAGAAAATTCACTTCAGAATGAGGGCAGAGAGTGGGCTGGAGGTCTAGAGCACCGAGGGTAATGAAGACGATAACACCCTTCATCAGTCAGCAGTGGATGAGAGCCTAAACCATGGTAAGAGATGGGGAAATAGTAAGGGACAACTACAAACAAATGTTACATTAATCAAATTACTAATATTCATGCCTTAATGGTACAGGGTGGAAGATAACATGAGGGTGAAGATAAAGGGGGAAAACTCAAGGACGGATGGCAGCCAGGATTAATGGTACTTTTCTCAATTTTAGATGTACTGTGGAAGTGAAAAGCATTTGGAACACATCCAAAGAGGCGCACAACAGGAATTCGGATTTACTGGCCTAGCCTTTACCAGAGACATCTACTTTGAAAACATCCATGTAGAGGTCATCAGCAAAATGGTAAAGCCATGTGACTGAGGGAGTTCGCCCAGAGAAAGAACATAAGATGAAAAGATGGTGAAGGTCTCTGGAACACATCAACATTTACAGGGTGAGTTGAAAATAAAAAGCATTCCAGTGAATCCAAAAAGGAATAATCAGGGAATAAAAGAGCCTATGTGGAGTGATGTTAGGGAAACCAAGAGAAAAGAAAGCGGCCAATAATGTCAAAAGCTGCAGAGAGCGTAAAAAGAGATAATGCCTTGGAGTTGGCGACTGGATATTTAGGGGTGACTTTGCCTCTCTCCCGGAGGGCAGAAGGGCAGAAGTCCACTTGCAGCGCACTAGGTGAATGGTAGGCATAATGTGGAGACCATGTATGTGACCTGTGTTAGGTGGAAACACAATGATAAAGGAAAAATATTTTTAATGCAAGAGACACTTGGGGCAGGAGCCAATGAGTGATCGAATGTTTAAAAGACCAAGGCCTAAGAATAAAAAGTAAATGTTATCAAGTGCTCAGGTGAAAAGATTGGCCACAGTTCAGAAAAAGGCTGCATCGATTAGAGATCAGTCAAGGGATATGGAAGTGAACAGTATTAAAATAATTATGAAGAATGGATGTGAGGCATTTGGCTACATTCACGAGAGTCTGGATTTTCTTAGAAAAATACAGTCAGTCCAATGGGACATGTAGGGGGTTGAGCAAAGTGGAGAAGAGTGAAAAGAGAAGCATCCCAGAAAGCAGACAAAAGGTGGGGCTGTCAAGGGGTGCAAAGCATTTCTGAGTGCTACTCCAAGCAGTGTACTGAGGTCTGGACCGATGGCCCAACAAAGTAGGGGAACAGGGAATACGTGCAGAGCAAGGGAGCTGGAAAAGGGAGGGTGGTACCAGGGGGAGACGCAGGAGGTGCAGCAAGGGTCTGGAGGGATGGAGAGTTGTAAAGGGGGTGACGGGGGTGGGGGGAAATGGGCAGGATAAGAAAGGAAGGTCAGCAGGCATGAGAAGAGATAGACAGTGACACAAAGGAGCTCAGCCAATGCCTACTTCCCCTCTACTTCTCTGAGCTCTTTGCAAAGATCTGAACTTGCCCAGTTATCTGTGGCCACCTTATTTCTCCCAGAATGAAGACCTCATCTGGGACACCCCCTTGGCATGGTCAGCCAGCTCCTTGGATTGCTCCACCTCAGAATCATCTCTAACAAGTTCTCTCTGACTGCCCGTTTAAACAGATCCCTTCTACCACCTACTTGGACTTTTTTGCCTTCCTTCATAGGATTTAACTGTACCTCCAGTCTTCTCACATTTGATTTTCGTCTCCATCTGCTCCATGCCCCAAGGGTGGGGTCACGGAAGGTTATTTAAAAGCAGTGTGCAGGCACAGATCTGAGCAATGGAGCCAGATAGCCTGAGTTTGTGTCTTGGGTGTGCTTTTTATTAGATATGTGGTAGCTTTTTATTAGATATCTGGCAATTTAATTAGCCTCAGTCTTCTCATTTATAAAATGGGGATGGATAGGTCAGTCCAAGAAGTCTGTTAAATAATGCATATAAAAGAATTAACAAAGTGCTGCTTATACAATAAAAGTACAGCCTAGATAAAGAGTCAGTATGATGACAATGTGTAAATAGATCTTAAGAAGGTCTGTGACTATCTCAAAACTGGCATAAAACTCCCACTAGTCTATCTACACGGTTGCCTAGTTATAGTTTTAGCCTTATAGTAGCAAAAGCAATGAGGATCTAACAATAATGGCAGGGTGAATGGTGCCAAAATTTCTTCAACGACAATCTGCTGGCAACGTGGTATTTACCAGCACATTGCAGCAAGGTCCTTTTACTCCACTGTCAGCTTCTCAGTCACACTGGTAAATAGTAAGGTTATTTGGCTATAAGAGATGTTATGACAGATGTTTATGGTCTCAGAGGGGGTGGGATCTGTAAGAGCTTTTAATTCCACAGCAAGATCCCAAATTAGTTTCATTATTCTGGAGAGTATAACAGGGTGAAAATTAGCCCACGAGCCTCAATGGAGGAATGAAATTATGAGCTTGCTGTTAGATAACCTCTAATGATGTTTCGGCATACAGTTCAAAAAGAATAATAATGCTCTGAATAATTCATAGTGGAGAATAAAATATAATAGTATGAGCCGCAGCATTATATTTTCTGTAAAATCATAAAAGAATTCTGATATTGCAAGTTTAAATACTTTTAAAATAAGTGTCCACAACTTGAAGCCAAATACATTGCTTCTCACTTCCAAATTCACAAACTATACAAATTCAATTTCCACTCCCACTTGGATGGGGGAAAATTGAATTTGGGGAAAGTCCTTGCTTTTGTTTTTCCTCCAACATCAATTAAACCAAGCACCATCCCTCTCACTCACATTACACTGCCTTTGGGTTGAGCATACCCTATCTAGCTAGCACTCTAGCACTTGCAGCCAGATTCATTTTCTTTTGGTTCCCTGATCTGCAAGTATGCTACACCCTGCTTCCCACCACACAAAAAAGACTGGCTTCCTGGACCAACCACTAGTATGAAATAAACCCAGAACACATAAAAAGTTAGAATAACTCAAAGCTAAAAAGACATAGCTTGAGGTATGCTCTCCTTGCATGACTCTGGTTTTGGTTGCCCTCCCAGCAGAATCTGACCTCAGAATATGATGGGAATAGAACAAACCTGCCCTAATAAATAAAGGTAGCCCAGGAGTGTGAGCTCTATGGAGGTGGAGGCCTCATGAGGCAGGAGGTAACCGTGTCGCAGCCTGTGAGGACTGGGCCAGTGCAAGCGTTCAATAAATAAAAACACCAACAAAAGACCATAACCTTTGAAGAAGAATTGGTTTGAAATGGAACTACTGAGGCAGCACCTGAACACATGGGAGAACTAAACGCATGTGAGTCCCTGTGATGGCCCCCAAATCCTAAGCAATTGTGAATATGTAGAAATTACCGGATTCGATCCACTTCAAGATTTAAAGAGAATTTTAAAGCCATTGTTCCGCTTTAAAAAGAAAATAGTGTTACCTCTAGGGCCAAATGTTGCTTAAATGTCATTAAGTGAGAGAGATCAAGGTAAAAACACTGAGTAAATTACGGTTCACTACATTTCTTCTGCCCTCTGGCTTGAATTTCTCGTAATGAAAATGCCTCTCTGAGATTAGAAAACGCCTGGCACAAAGCCTCATTCCTGGTGAATATAGTAAATACATGGTGAGGGGAAAAAAAGATGAAAAGAAGAAGATATTGCCAGAAAGG